>LPNX010443419.1:54757-113727 GCA_001517045.1 Pseudotsuga menziesii
GGTTACCGTGACAATCCATATGATTGCCTCATTTGATTATGAACCTACGAGTAAAAAAGTTGTTGATTCCACCTCGTTGAGTCCACACGAAGCTATGTATGACACCATTCAAACCTTTTCCGATGATCACACGGATGACCTTCATCTAGTGGCTTGGATCCTTACCATTTACCGTACTGGTTAGAGCCTTCTCTTCCTATTCTAGATTATCTCTCTGAGACTTTTCCTTGCGATGAGTCCATTATGGAGATCATGAATACGGACGAGTCCATTTGGGAGGATCACCATCATAGATCCATGTTCCTCCCCAACACTAGTTTGGTTAGCCATGATTTTGCATCCTTGTTTCCTACTGATATTGTCAACATACCCCAAAGTCCTATATTGTTGCAAGATACAGATTCTGAAGGAAACCTTTGCAACATTACTCAGACGAATCCGATTGACATATCATCCAAGCTTGATACTATCGAGCATGTTCATGTTGGGCAGAATTGCTCGGCAAATGAATTTGAAGCATATAAGGCACTTTTTAAAGAATTTCGTGATACTTTTGCCTGGTCCTATGAAGAGATGCCGGGGATTGACCCATCCATTATGGTCCATGATATTAAAACCTATCCCACAGCTAAACCTGTCAGGAAAAAACTAAGGCAAGTCCATCCTTGGAAGGCCACAACTATTAAAGTTGAAATTGAGAAACTTCTCAAAGATGGGTTTATTTATCCTGTACCCCTGACGAAATGGGTATTGAACGTTGTCCATATCAATAAAAAGCAGGGCACCATTAGAGTCTGTATTGAATTTAGGGATTTGAATAAAGCTTGTCCCAAGGACAACTTTCCTACCCCGCACATCGATCATATTATCGACAACTGTGCTGGAAGTGTCATCTTTTCATTTATGGATGGATTCTCTAACTATAATTAGATTGAGATATTACCCTCTGATCAGCATAAGATGACATTCATTTTCCCACGGGGAACCTTTGCATATGAGAAGTTACCTTTTGGCTTGAAAAATGCTGGAGCCACATTCCAGCGCGTGATGTCCTATGCGTTTCACGATATTAAACATATTGTTGAACCGTACCTTGATGACCTACCTACTCATTCATAGTGACATGAGGACCACCCTGGTCATCTTAGAGAGATATTCCTGAGATGCCGTCATTATAATATATGGCTCAATCTGCATAAATGTGTTTTTTGCGTTGAGACGAGACGTCTGATAGGTTTTGTGGTATCCAAAGATGGCATCCGGATTGATCCTTTGAAAATTGCTGCCATTTTAGATCTACTAGCCCTAACTAATCTCCTTGAACTCCAAAGTTTGCAAGGGAAGGAAAAATTTCTCCACTGTTTCGTGTGCAATTTTGCAGAGAAAATGCACGGTTACATGCGTCTCCTCAAGAAGAACACTCAATTTTTCTGGGATGACCAGGACCAATGTGCCTTTGATAATCTTAAGAATGCTCTGACACATTCACCCATGATACAACCCCCATATTATTCAAAGGACTTTCTCTTGTATATTGCTGCCTCCGTTGCTACCATCGCTATGGTTTTAGTGCAGGAAAATCTCCACGATTAGGAGCACGTGATCTATTATGCCAGTAAGAATCTCATGGATTCTGAAACTCACTATTCACGTGTGGAAAAGTTAGCATTGGCCATGGTCATTGTTGTACAAAAATATCGTCACTACATTCTCCTCTGCACTACCACCGTACTGGCAGACCAGAACCCGATGTATTACATCCTGACTCGTCAGGTGCTCGGGGGCAAGTACTCCCGTTGGATAGTCATACTTCAGTAGTTTGATTTGGAATTTACCAAAGCCACATCAAAGAAATCCTTGGTATTTGCCGAGCTTATGTGTGATCTTCCCTGTGCTTCGACGGAATTTGAGCCCAGTGATTCATTTCCAGATGAATTCCTGTTCCTGATTAGCACTACTGATCCTTGGTATGGAGATCTACTTATTTATCTCCAAACACAATGTTTTCAGCCGCATTTATCCTGTGATGATCACCGCCATATCTGTCACCACGCGAAATACTATCTCATCCTGAATGATAACTTGTATAGACGTGGGATTGACTCTATTCTCCAGCATTGCCTCACCCATGAGGAGGTTGAACATGTGTTGAATGATTGCCACTCTGGAGCATGTGGCAGTCATTTATCTAGGATGGCTACAGCCCAAAAAATCCTTTGTGCTGGCTATTTCTGGCCTTCTGTCTTCAAAGACTGTCACGAGGCTGTTAAGAAATGCCCACCTTGTCAACACTTTTATCCTAAAAAGTGCACCCATCCTGCTCTGCTACACCTCATCATTGCCATTGGCCCATTCGCTAAATGGGGGATTGACTTCATGCATTGTAAGCCTACCTCAGCCGAGGGGCATGGTTAAATCATCGTAGCCATTGATTATTTCACAAAATGGGTTGAGGCCATGCCTACATATGCAGAAGATGGTAAGACTGCCGCTCTCTTCAATCATATCATAGCTAGATTTGGAGTTCCACAGTTCATCGTTACTGATTACGGATCCCATTTCCGTAATCAAATGATGGAGGAACTAAGTAGCAAGCTAGGTTTTTGCCATGAAAACTCTACGCCATATTATCCACAAGCTAATGGTCAGGTAGAGGCCATTAACAAAGTTTTGAAAACTATGCTTTGTCGGATGGTTGGAGATCATAAATCCAACTGGCACCATGTTCTTTTCTCTGCTCTTTGGGCTTATCGGACTTCTGTGAAAATAGCCACTGGTTTCACACCATTCCAGCTTGTCTATGGACTCGAAGCTGTCTTACCAATTCAATGTCAGATGCCATCTTTACAACTTGCCATCGAACTTCTCCTAGACACTTCCGTAGAGGAAGAAAGATTTTTGTACTTGAGTAACCTTGACGAGACTCAGAGAGATGCTGCCTTGGCTAATGAGGCACATAAGAAACACATCAAGGCATAGTAAGATAAATCCATCCAACCTCGTGTCTTTAACGAGGGTGACCTAGTCTTGACTTATGATCAGAGATATGACAAACTAGGGAAGGATAAGTTTGAGTCCATGTGGTACGAACCTTTTATTATTTATAAGGTGTTAGAGAAAGAAGCTTACGAGCTTGTTGATTATGATGGAATCCCTTTGGGGCAACCTCGCAATGGGTTGTACCTGAAAAGGTACTATGCCTAGGTCTTTCTTGGATAGTATCTTGTATATATGTATATTGATTGAATTTTAGTGTGTTTTTAGTATTTTCAAGATGGTTTTGAGTTTGGTTTTCGCATCTATTTATACCATGTTTTGGTCATGCAGATGGCTTTCTACAGCTTCGCTGATGGTGCTTGCCACCACACCTTGAATCTCTTCTCGGCTGCTTGGGTCCTCTATTCCCCAGCTGAAGATTTGGTCAGTTCAGGAGCGGTTTGTATAGGTCCCGCTGCTAATAACATCGCCGAGTATGAAGCAGTCATCGGACTTCTGACTGAAGCCGCCTCCCAGGATGTTCATGATCTAGTAGTCTTGTTGGACTCACAACTCATGGTTTGTCATTTAAACCATGTTTACACCATTAGAAACCCCGTACTCCTCTGCCTCTTCCGGAGAGTACGTTTGCTAGAAAGGTCATTTGAAACCATCACTTATAGGCATATCCCTAGGGAACATAATGTAGTTGCTGACTCATTAGCTAATTACATCCTAAATTGGCATATTTCCCATTCATGACATTAAAATCAAACATGGTACATTGTAAATAAACATTCAAAGACACATAAAACTCATAGAAAATGCATTTGCCGTTTGAAACATATAAACACCATGTAAAAGTATGTATATATATATATGAAAAAGTTTACAAAAAATAGGTCCCGAGACCTCATCTGAAGCATGTAGGATTTCAGGAAAAATCATCATACAAAATCCTGAAGCTTTTAGCTTTCAATACATATCTCATACACTACTAGTGCTCGTGATAGCACATCACTGCTCGAGCTACCCTACGTAGCAACTTACTGAATCGACCTGGTACTCCTGCCATGGATCTCTGATATCTCATCAGGAGGTCGTCAATGTTAGCACCTGGTATATCCAAGGTCAACCTCTCCAGGTTTTCCTCTAGCTCCCCGGTGATATCATCACCCCGTGGTACAAAGCGGGCTCTAGCTTGCCTGTCCAACGGAGAAGCTCCTCCAGGTCGTGCTGCTCCAACATGTGCATGAGAATATACAGGTCTCGTCACTTAACATAAAAAATATAAAACATCAAAAAACATAAAAAAATTTCATCCATTTTAGGGTTTCTTGCTTATTACCGATGTCGCCCCACTGTCTGCCAGGTGGGAGTGGTAGGTCAGGATCTTCGGTGAAGTATGTACCTGTATAAGTATAATCCTCAACCATGAGGATCTAATCTCGGAGCCATCTGAAGAACGAATCACCGAACTTCACCCTTCCCCTGCCTGCTCCTGTACGAACCATGACCTGGACCCACCTCAGCATACGGGGGTCCCATGCTCTCAGACTCTGGAAGACCACCTGAGGTCTCATTTATGGCACCCACTTGAAGAAGAAGCAGAATAAAATGGAACCAAAGCCAAACTGCTTTAGCTCTCCCTGCTGACACTTAGTCAGCTGATATTTGAAGATTGGAAGCATGGCTTCCGCCTAGTTGAATACCATGGGTGCCATGGCTTCTATGGCATACAAAATGTGTGCCCTAGAAGCCTGATGCACACCCTGACTCCTGGCCACCCTCTGCATAGTAAATAGGACGGTCCGTAGGGGCCCATCCATCACTACTTTGATAGGGATTTTCTTCCCCAATGTGCTCGTCCCTGGAGCACAGTGACGATCTATAAGCTCTCGAGTGGTGATATCCCCTCCATGGAAACTTGTCAGTGAGATGGGGGCACCCCGTCTCGAGAGACCAGTCAAGAAGTAGATGTCCTCTACTTCCACTGTAAGAATATGGCCCCCCACCTCGAAACACTGTTGCTCTGGATTCCACATTCGTAGTATGTGTTCTAGTAAACGCTCATGTGACACCATGCTTGGGGTCCGGAAGAACTTTGGGAGCCCACAATCCCGTAATGCAGTGATACAACCCGCATTTATCTAAGCAAAGGCATCCTCATTGTCATGTGTTCTTTCTATCCATATCACCATGTTTTAAGCAACCAAGACCTGCCAAAAACAATCATAGCATGCACTAGAATCATTCATAATCATTAAAAATCAAAAGAATGACTTATTATTGCTCATGCTATTAGTTTAAAGTCTCCATGGCCGGCACCGCATGTGCACCGTCGGAGACAGGCGGTGGCACTGCTTGTCAACCATGTTATAGGTGCGGTTCTCGGGTGGTATAGCGTATCCCGCAAGGGGTAGGCGCGGTGCCCACTTTTAAGGTTTTAGGGCTCCCCATATGAGCCCAAAACCCCACCAAATCTCAAAATAAACAATATGAAATGAAAGAATAGGGTGTTAGCTGTGACCTACAACTAACGATGGAAACTCCTGGTATTAGCTACTGAAGAGCTGGCTAAGAAAGTGCTCCAAATGCTCTCCACTATGGGTAAATAGTGAAATGATTTGATTTTTTACTATTTACATGACTTATATAGGCATTTTTGGGTCTGACATACTATAGTTTTGATATAAAATCACATTTTAGTCAAAGTTTATCTGTTGTAATCCCTTAATGATAGTTTTAAATGCATTTAACACTTAATTCTGAGTCGATTGCAGGATAAGAGAACCATAGTAAGAAGCTTTGGAAGTTTGTTTATGGCTTTTTCACACTTTCATAAAACGAAAAAGGTTGATGAGCGTTCATTACGACACTTTGGTCACGCTCTTTAAACCTAGTATCAAAGGTCTGAGTCCATTTCAGTTTCTTTCCAGGCTCGTAAAAAATTAACATTGTGTAAAGAAGCGTCATGGAGTCTTCTTTTCACCTCTTTTTCAGGCTCCTTAAACATGAAAAGATCATCGAGTCCATTTTCGATTCTTTCCAGGCTCGTAAAAAATGACATTGTGTAAAGAAACCTCATGGAGTTCTCTTTAAACTCTTTTTGGGCTCCCTAAATACGAAAAGATCGTCGAGCGATCTTGTCTTCTTCACGCTCGTTAAAGTATTTGAAGAGTCGTCCGTCTGACGGTAGGTTATCTCTTTTTCGGTTCAGATAGGACTATTTACGAAAAAGGAACACTCCAACCAATCATGACTGGAAGAGTTCTCTAAGGTATGATTTTACACTTTTTCGGGCCTTAGAAACTAAATCATATGAAAAAGGACCCCTTTGGAGTCTTCTTCCGTATTCGTTTAGACTCTCTAAACATGAATGATACCGAGTTTTCTTTCAGTGGACTCGTTAAATTAAACATTGAGAGACCCATTTTGGGAACGAACCCCTCCTCTCTCAGGTTCGTAAAACATATGAGTATGGACTTGTCTTCTGACAAGCTATATCGAGTGTTTGTAACCCTATTTGAACTCGTAAAACCGAAAAGAGGCACTCATCGATCATGATGGGGGAAATGGGAAGGGAATCATTTTGTAAATAATGGCACTTGTTTGTCATTACCTTTGAACATGGCACTTGTCTGCACATCATGTCAGTCAATTGGGTATTCAACTGATCTTCGTGATGATCCACTTTCATGAGTCATGTCACTCCTTTGAGTCTTTCAAAAGAATGCATTGTCCACTGTTGCATTGTGTGTCTGTCCCGTCCAGTCATGTTGCCAAGTCTTTTTGTCGTACCGCCCGATGTTCAAAGGGGATCTGAAGAAGTTTTACCTCTGTAGTCTACATAGTCTTTGTGTCAGTATCTTTGAGTCAGTCTTATGGTTACTACATTCACATCATTCCAAAACTATGTTCCGAGTTTTGTGTTGTCGATGTGGGACTCATCATGGCCCTCCTTCGATGAGACTTTTCCTGTCGACATCAGCTCATCATCTGAGAAATAGTCTTAGAAACAATATTTGGTACCTTGATATCTGTATGCCTTAATGACAGATTCTCTCACTCTCGACATAGGTTCACATCATTGACCTTTGATCGATAGAATCAACTGGGTGTTCAACATCAGGACATCTATTCACACTCAGTAGATTGTACTAGGATACCTTGGGAATCATTGACATTAATGATGATCTCCCTCGCACTTGTTAACGGTTCACATCATTGGCCGGTAATCAAGTGGTTTCTACCATGTTCGACTTCAGATCATTGTGATCACATGGATAGAATCGTACTTTGTGGAAGATGAGACGAAGACCCTGGGCATTTGTTTAAAGCGTTCATTGCTTTCCCCAGGTTGCGATGGAGTTTTGTATATCTAGCATGGATCCACATTTGTATGGTAGTGGCTATGCTCAAATTTGCATTTGTATGACATAGATCTAAATTTGTATGTCTGGTAGCTATGTCCTAGTTTGAGTCCTCTATCACATGGATCTACGCTGTATTCGAGTAGCCATGCTTGTTTATTCCTCTCATGGATTTGCCTTGTATTGGTCTGCAGCCATGAGTTGGTTACTTGTGTCTATGAGTCAACATACTGATGTACTACAGATGCCTACTTGACAACATGCTCCGATCAAGCCAACATTTTCACCTCGTAGCAATGACTTGTTCTCTCAAAGCTCTCATTTATTGTATCCCTCTAAGACTCATGCTTTGGGGGGCATCTTGTTATACCAAAATCCTATCATCATCATGTGATAATACCTTTGACATACCTATTTTCCCTTAATCCCAACACTTGGAGTGGAAACCCATGATAATTGTCAATCTTTCATGAAAATTCCCAGCACCGCACTTTCCCTAATGTCCAGGAGTGGTACCTTGTTCGCACCGCCTATCCCTTGTTGTCCACAAGCGGTGCCACCGCTTATGGTCCTTAGTCCATAAGTGTTTCTTACCAGAACTGCTCTGCCATTGAAGGAGAAACGCGATACCATGGGTAAAAGGGGAAAAAGAAAAGTTTCTCGAGGCTTCTAGATCATGAGCCTCGTGTCCTCCCTTATCCCTATCATTGTGGGTAGTTGAGCTCGAGATCCCTCATTCTAGGATCTTAGAGGCCACCTCATCCACTAAAATATCAACCATCCCTATCCATTGAGCCTTATAAATACAAGCTCATATCTATGGTTGAGGAGCGAGAACTCTTAAGGTATTGTTATGCTGTTGGATTGATCACTTGGCCCAAGCCATTGGAGAGCATAGAGAGCTAAAGTCGGAGCTTATGGGGATGAGAGTGCTTGGTATCATGTAGATGCATGTCAACACTAAGGCTTGATTGGTTGTAAACTTCTCCATTTTTATATTAATACAAAGCTGATTTCCATCCCACATTATTGTTGTTGTTTGATTTCACATGTATGTTGTTAGATTCCTTAGTCACTAACATGGATTAGTAGATCATATTCTGGATGCTTTGATGTGTTTGCGTGTTTAAGCTGATTGCAAGTACACCGGGTTACTATCGAAGCATCACATTCTAGGTATCTACGACGTCCAGGGAGGGTCTTCAACCTTTGTCCTTCATTTGTTTTGGATCTGAACCATTCAGACCAGTGGAACACCTTACTGTCCGCAGAAGGTGAAATATTCCAGCTAACACCTAACCACCATCGGTTAGTTTACTTCTTGAATCCTTCTTGTTATGTTAAATATGTCTCATCGACCACTTGTCAAGTTTTAGGCATCAGTATTCGACGACTCACAGTCAGAATCATCACGACCCATTCATTTTATTGATCTTTCTTTTCGTTGATCCTTACCCCATTGACCTCTATGCTTGTTCTATCGGGAGGTCGTCAATTTTTCTCCGGGAAATTCTTGTCATTCATCTTCTACTATTTTCCTTGGGCCTAGATGCCCATGCATCAACCTATCAAGGTTGAAAATAACTTTTCTCCTGACTTTGCAGTCTCTTGAGCTCTTCTTCTGAGATACACATTGTATCCTCTGGGTCTCTATTCATCCATCAAATCAGGTATTCTTTCCTTTTCTGACTCATGGTCCTCCCGATGTCACACTTGTTGAGTACCTTTGTGACTTCATCCTTTGAATGAACTGACATCTGTCTCAGCAAGTCGTCTATCTTCTTTCCATCGCTTGTCGACCCTTCTTCAAAATTGCATAGGACAAAAACATTGAATTATGGTGATATTCCCATACATTTAGGAAACTATAGAACATAGGCATTATCCGATATATTTTTTAGGATTTTGCACGACCCAATCATCTTCAGATTCATCTTGTTATATGTCTCTCTTGGGAAACTTTCTTTTCTTAACTATGAATACACTAAATCATCTTTTGCAAAATAGTGTACCTCTCTTCTTGTCGGCTCTAAACTTGTATGAGACATTTCTCTTTTCAAGTTGTCAATTCACTTGGTCATGTACCTCCTTCATATTGTTGGAAAATGACTATGATGTCAGCTTGTTGACTAAGTCAGTTACTCCATGCATACTTCTTCCTTTCAAAATCAATTTGGAATGGACTCATTCTTGTTTATATGTTCATTGAATTGTTGTACATGTATTCTTCCTACGCAAACACATTCTCCCACTTCTTCTCTCAATCAACAGTTAGGCACCTCAACAAATTTCCTAAGCTCTTGTTCATGACTTTAGTTTTCCCATTAGTTTGCAAATGGTATGCAAAACTGAATTGCAACTTCATGTTAAGCTTCTTCCACAGGTTCTCTATAAATGTCTCATAAACTTAGTATCTCTATCCGAATTGATGCTCTCCAGAAATCCAAGCAATATTACAACTTCTTTAAAGAATAGTACAACAATACCCATGGAATCACTTATTTTATGATATGGAATAAAGTGATCCATCTTGGTAAATATTTCGACTAACACAACGATGGAGTCATTTCCTTATCGTGTCTTCTTAAATCCATGTTGATATCCTCCCATGGTGTAGTTGATATGGGAAATGACACATAAAGTCCCATATTCTAGCTTATTCCTTTGGTATGCTGGCACACTTGACATTGTTGGATCCACTTTCTCATGTCCATTGTCATCCCCAACCAATAATACTTCTTTTTGACCAAGGATTTGGTCTTATCAATGTCAAGTCCTTCTAATCCTCTATTATGCAACTCCCTAATCATATTCTCTCACACTGATACTCTATGTATGCATAATTGATGTTCTTTGAACAAGTATCCTTCTTTGATGAAGTAATCAAAGAATGGAGTTTTTTCCCCTAACCCTGTCGACTTTACTATATTCATCCCCGACAATGTGACTCTTCGACTTAAGGTCTCAACTACCTTATTAGTCTTCCCTGACTTGTGTTTCAGTACAAAGGTATAACTTTGTAGAAACTCGACCCACTTCATGTGGCTCTGATTTAGATTCAACTAGGTATTTAGGTACCTCAAACATTAATGGTCGGTAAGTAATACAAATTACATTGTAAACAAATAATGCCTCCCCTTTCAATGCCTGGATAATAGCAAAGAACTCTTGGTCATATACCAAATACTTATTCTTGGCCTTATCCAACTTCTTACTGAAGAATGCAATTGGTTGGCCCTCCTAGCTCAACACAACTCCAATTTCTAATCCACTTATGTTGCAGTTGGCTTGAAATATCTTTTCAAAGTCTAGAAGAGCTAAAAATGGGCTCTCCATCACCTTCTACTTTAGCTTCTCAAAATATTGCTAGGATGATTCCATCCACATGAAATCTCCTTTTCTCATGCACACTGTCAATGGTGCACACATTCGACTGAAATATCTGATGAAATTCTAGTAAAAACTGGCAAGTCCATGAAAACTTCATACTTCTATGGCACTCATTGGATCTGGAAACTCAAGAATTACTCTGACCTTTTCTGGTTCCATCCTCAGACCTTATCTAGAAATCACAAATCCCATATATACCAACTCCTTTTGCATGAAGGACACTTCTGCAGGTTTAGCAACAACTTTTCTTGGCTTCACTTATACAAGACTTGTCGAAGGTGTGACAAATACTCTTCTCTTATCCGAATAAAAATCAATATGTTGTCAAGGTAGAAAATGACAAATCTTCCCATAAATGGTTTCAACACTTCATTAATCAATCTCATGAATGCGCTGGGTGCACTGGTCATCCCAAATGGCATAACCAACCAATCATATACTCCTACCTTCGTTTTGAAGTGTAACATCCCTGGTATAAAACCTCATTATTTTATTAATGTAATTTTGTAAAAGACTATGAGTGACTTTAAGGTTGAACTCATGTTGCAATTGTTTCGTTAATATTAAATTTAAGCTGGCAGTGACAGAGACAACACACTGAATGAACGAGGACTCATGTATTCACCTAGGTCAGTGAGGGGGTGGTGTCATATAGCCTAAAAGCTAAGTATGGTCGTATTTAACTCTTGTTACCTTATTACTTTATTAAACCCATACTTTTCCCTAATTATTTCCTTAAACGTGTTTTTGAAGTTAAAAAGGGGGTTAAAAAGTTAATGGAAAAAATTGGACAAGTGTTGAAAAAAGGTGGCAAGTGCATGCAAGGTTGGTGGAACCTTGGGAAAAGGAGGACCAAGAACGTAGGAAAACAAATAGGAATGTTAGAGAGAGTCAGAGAGAATGTGAAAGAAAATAAGATGAAAATGTACTATGCAGCATGGGAATGCGGTAACACTGAGGATAATTGTGTCTGGACATAAAATTCATGGTCAATTTCAATCACTGGAGGACAGAGAAACAAGTCCAGTTCCAGAGCAAAGTGTCTAATTTGACCAGTTTGTGGCAGTTGGGTTGGTTGAGTGAACCTATAATCCCAAGCCTATTATGTTACCCTTTTTGTTGATAAATTTTCCTGGTTTTTGCCACTGTTTGCACCGATGATATGACTATGGTGTAATAAATTCTTTTGGTGGAATTCTAAGAAGAGATACAGTAATGGTTTTCATTGTGGTGCTAGCTAGAATGAAGCTAAAGGAATGAATTACACAGTTGGCATGGATTTGGTAATAAACCGGTAAATCCTGTTGCCTAGTGAGGAAATTCGATAGAAACCTGGGACTTGTGAGAATCTATGGTGAATGCATGAGCCTCAGCTTGGGGGTGGAGTTCTGTTGAGAGAAAAATGAGCAGAATTTCCTAAGGTCGAGTGGAGCGTGGTTGCCACGAACTAGTTTCCTATTTCAATTATTTCGTAGATAAGTGTATTTTCCCGGAAATTATGTTTTAGTTTCTGAAATGGTAAATAATTAATGACTGGTAAAAGTTTTGAACAATTTCCTTGTTAAATTTCCTAAGTTTGGTTGCATGATATAAATTCATGCTTTATTTTGATTAATTTATGGGTATGAAATATGTGCAAGTTTAATTAAGTGGTAATTATTCAAAATTTTATGAATGTGAGCTTTTTAGTCAAGCCGAGGTTAAATTCATTCCATGTGG
Organism: Pseudotsuga menziesii; assembly: GCA_001517045.1. Taxonomy (NCBI): domain Eukaryota; kingdom Viridiplantae; phylum Streptophyta; class Pinopsida; order Pinales; family Pinaceae; genus Pseudotsuga; species Pseudotsuga menziesii. The sequence goes on from LPNX010443419.1 coordinate 67,216, forward strand.
ATAATGCTAATTTCCGAGCTTGAAATCGTATATCAAAGTTGTTTTATTTGAAAAAAAAATCTCATACGAGTTAAATAAAATATTTGAATTAATTTAATAAAGTTTAAATGTGGTTTTGGAAAACCATGGGCCGTAATTGTTAAGTTAAAAAATGTTTCGAGTGTTCATGTCGAAGTTCAAGTTTTGGGCCAAATTAATGAAATGTTTTGTATGGTAGGGTTTGCATATTAAATTCCATGGGTGCAATTGTTAAAATTATATGTCTTTTGTCTTACATGAATTTGGATAAGTAAAAATAAATCGATATTTCTCATTTTCATATTTTAACCCCACCTGTCGCAGATACTAGGTAGTAAATTTTAAAGGTGAATTCCTTATCTTAATAAACATTTGACTTAATAAAAGGAATAATGTTTTAACATAACTTTTATGTCCTTGTGTCGCAGTTCACTTATTGGAGTTCCTTTATTGAATTTCCTTGTTTTAAGGAATTTTTTGGCATAATTTTTTATATGCTTGTGTTGCAGTTCACTTGTCGGAGGTCATTTATTGAATTTATTTATTTTAAGGAAATTTTTGGCATAATGTTTTTATATCCTTGTGTCATAGTTCACTTGTCGAAGTTCATTTATTGTATTTCCTTGTTTTAAGGAATGTTTGGCATAATTTTATATCGTTGTGTCGAAGTTCACTTGTCGGGGTTCACTTATTAAATTTCCTTGTCTTAAGGAAAAGTTTTGCATAATTTTATATAACTAGTAGCACTTCACTCCATCGCAGCTCCAGGAATAAAATCTTATGCATAAAAGTTTGAAAATATTATTTTTTAAGCCATAATTTAATATGGTTGGGAAATAAAAGGAGTATGTCGACTTATTGTCTTAACAATAAATCTAAGGTTAACTTATGTTTCGTAAGTGCATACAAACATAGTAGCATGAATATTTATGAATCTCAAGAATTTTCTATTATTGATTTTTTTTATTAAACATTTGTATAAGAGTTCATGGGTCTTATGAATTAGTTTAAGCTTCTGCTATTTACTTATGATACTTATGCATTTTAATATGCACTTGTAACAAATATGCATATAATATTCATATAACAAAAAACTGTTGTGAAGTCTAGTGTGACACGGGGTGTGTTACACCTTGGTATCAGAGCTAGGTTTCAACCCTTATCCTTTGGGATATGTTTGCATATTAAGATAATTGCGCTATATCATTTATTTAAATTTATATTATGATTGAATTAAATGTATCAATGCGGTTAGTGTAAGTTACATTATGCATATGAATTTAGTTTTGAACTAAAAAACCTCGATAAATTTCACAACGTTAGAACAATACATTTTTGCCAGAGTAGTGGGAAGGTACAATTGCAAGATGGTTGAGAGCCCTAAAATATCAAAGTTTGCAGAAGAAAAGAGACTAGGTGATGACCAAAGGGCAGAGTCCAATTGCTATTGGTATGAAATGGAACCTAAGGAAGTCTTCCAAACTTTGAATAATATTTAAGTAGGAAATGAAAAGATTCTAGAGTACATGGAGAAGCAGAATCAAATTACCAATAATTGATGTATAATTTAATGCAGATGCATGATAAAGTGCAACAAGTACCTTCGGTGGTAGTAAGGGAAGGAGAAGACTCCTTGAATAAAGAAATTTTAGATAGGTAAAAACATTCCAATGACCACGATATGAATTCCCAGCACCATTCATTGGGTATCCATCATGGAAATGTGAAATATGAAATTCATCACAAGCATAGCCTTAAAAGACAACAACAAAAAAAAAGAGATGAAAATGTATTACAAGGTGAACTAAAAAATCTTAAACCTCCTACCTTCGATGGAGAGAAGTCTTGGGAAGTTACCGAGATTTGGCTTCAAGAGATGAAAACGTATAGGAGATTACATGACTATTCAAACAATCAAGAAGCCAATATTTCCATATTTAACCTTCAGGGAAAAACCTACCAATGGTGGGAACAATTAAAGCAAGTAGAAGGTCTAGAAGAGAGGAATATATATTGGAAAATATATAAGAAATACTTCAAGCAAGAATATTTATCACAACAGTATTATGATAAAAATAAGCTTGAGTTCTTTAAACTCCGAATGGGTAACATGACCATGGATGAGTATGAAAATATATTTTTGGAGTTGTTAATATATGTGTATTTTATTCAAGAGGATAAAGTAAAAATCCAACGTTTCCTTAGTGTATTTCCATCATTCTATAAAGACCGGATCAATTATGATGAGCCACTTACATTGAAAGAGTGCATAAGCAAGGCCAAGTGCCTGTATGAAGAAGGAAAGTACAAGAAAGGTATTCACAAGAGATGGAAAAGTAATATGAAGACAAAACAAGAGCATAGGAAAAAGGGATTCAATCCCTTTGGTGGTAAGCATGAATGCTTCAGTTCTTTCAAACAACCACATCAGAAAATGGAATCAAGGATAAATGAACCCATAGGACAAGGGATGTCCACGTAGGTTAAATGTTGTATGTGGAGGTGACCACTATATTAGTAGTTGTACTAAGAAAAATAATAAGGATGCCATAGTTTATAATTTAAAGGAAGCATCTAGAGTGGGGGATGTAGCTCATAACATTCCACGTATCCATGTAGCTTTGGAAAATCGCCAGGAATATCATTAGTCATCAATGATCAAAATTGAAGGTAAAATAAACAATTTACCAGTTTCATTTTTAATTGATTCCAAAGCTACATTCAGTTATGTTAAGGCTAAGTTGGTTGAAAGATACAAGCTAGTGGGAAGAAAATTGCATACAAATAGATTGGTGCAATTAGCTACAAGGATGAAAATGAAAGTTACAGCAGTGGTTGAAGGCTATAAATTTACCATGAGTGTGTTACAAACCAAATTTAATTTGGACAAAATATCTCTGGGATCTTATGACATTTTGTTGGGAATGAATTGGCTCGAGTCACATCATGCAATTCTAGATTTCCATAACAAGGTTTTGACTTGCTTGGATGAGAATGAAAATTATGTACAATTAAAAGGCATACCTAGACCGAGTAAAATAACAAAAATCTCGGCCATACAATTGAATAAATACAGTTGAAAAGGGTTCCAACTATAAATTATTCATGTTGAAGAACTGCCAGCTGAGACAAAGCCATGCACAGAGGTAATGACCATTCTCAATGAGTTTGAAGACATCTTCCAAGATGTGCCTGGGTTTCCTCCCAAAAGATACATCGATTTCACCATCGATTTGGTACCTAGGGAAGTGCTTGCATCTAAAGCACCATATAGGATGAGCACCCCACAACTTCAAGAATTGTAGATGTAGTTGGAATAATTGTTGAATAAGGGGTACATCTGCCCTAGCATTTCACCTTGGGGAGCTCCAACACTATTCATAAAGAAGAAAGATGGTACGTTGAGGTCGTGTGTAGACTACATGCAACTGAATAAAGCCACGATAAAAAAAAAAATCCTTTGTCGAGCATTGATGACCTATTTGATCAATTGAGAGGGGAGAAGGTGTTCTCCAAGATCGATCTTAGATCTGGGTATCGCCAGGTGCACATTAAGNATAAAAAAAAAATCCTTTGTCGAGCATTGATGACCTATTTGATCAATTGAGAGGGGAGAAGGTGTTCTCCAAGATCGATCTTAGATCTGGGTATCGCCAGGTGCACATTAAGGATGAAGACATTAGTAAGGCCACTTTCCGGACCATGCATGTACACTATAGTACCCTTTGTCTTATCAAATGCACCAGCCACATTCATGTGCTTAATGAATGGGGCATTCAAGGAATTTCTGGATAAATTCATTACAATATATTTAGATGATATTTTGGTTTATTCCAAATCTAAAGAAGAGCACAAAGAACATCTTAGGGTCACTTTGCAGATCTTAAGAGAGAATCAAATGTACACTAAACTCAGTAAGTGTTATTTCTACCAAAAGAAACTGTTATATTGGGGCCATATCATCTCTGAAGAAGGTGTAGCAGTGGGCCTTATAAAAATAAGATCTATTGAAGACTGGCCTACTCCTAGGAATGTGACAAAGGTCAGATCATGCATGGGATTGGAAGGTTAGTATAGGAGATTTATAGAATCATTTTCTTGAATCACAAATCCAATCACTTCTTTGCAGAAGAAGGGAGTAAAGTTCATTTGGAGTCGAAAGTGTGAGGAAAGTTTCAGGTTGTCAAAATAATCGCTTACTCGATCCCCAATGTTAAAGTTACCAGATTCATAGAAATATTATGTTGTATGCACTGATGCATCAATGGAAGGACTTGGAAGAGTTTTGATGAAAGATGGTCACATAATTTGCTATGAATCACAGACGTTAAAAGAACATGATAAAAGCTATGCTGCTCATGATCTAGAGTTGGAAGCAATAATTCATGCACTTCGGATGTGGAGACACTACCTCATGGGGAGCGGGTTCAAGTTAAAAACTTATCATCATAGTTTAAAATATCTATTTGAACAACCTCATTTAAATGTTAGGCTAGCTAGATGGATAGAATTCTTAAGTAAGTTCAATTTTGAAATCAAGTACATAAAAATCAAGGTGAATAGAGTGGTAGGTGCACTCAGTAAAAGAGGCCGGTTAATGCAAATTTCAGCCATCAGTGATTGGAAATCAGACCTGAAAGTTAAATTGCAGGAGGCATTGAGTTTAGATAATCATTGTCAACATGTTGAAGCATCCTTACGATTAGGTAGCAGACCTGTAAAATTTTCTAAATATTCAATGACTGAAGATGAATTATTCAGTTCAATGGTAGAATTTATGTGCCAGATGAAAGTGAACTTAACAATATAATAATGCAAGAAATGCACAGTGTACCATATGTAGGAGACCCAGGGTATCAGAAGACCTTAACAATAATTAAGATAGGATTTTACTGGCCAGGTATGAAGAAGGAAGTGGCTATGTATATTGCTCGTTGTTTGGAAGACCAAGAAGTTAAAGCAGTACGTAAGCATCATGTTGGTCTACTCCATCCATTGACTATACCTTAATGGAAGTGGGATGTAGTAACCGTATATTTTTATTACCAGGTTGCAAAGAACTCAGAAGCAACATGATTCCATCATGATGGTGATTGATAAACTAACAAAGTCTGCCCACTTTGTACTTGTTCAATCAACTTTCAAAGCAACCAAGATTGCTGAAGTTTATATGAAAGAAATCACCAGGTTACATGGAATACCTAAGGAAATAGTTTTAGACCATGATCCAAAGTTCACTTCGAACTTTTGGAAAGCCTTATTCAAGGAATTTAGTACTAAATTAAAACTTAGTGCAATGTATCATCCACAGTCTGATGGACAGACTGAGCAGGTGAATCAAATTATTGAAGACATGTTTAGAATGCATGTGATGGACAAGCCTAGTAAGTGGTAACATTTTTTATACCTTGTTGAGTTTTCTTATAATAATGGTTTCCATACATCACTAAAGATGAGTCCTTTCGAAGCACTTTATGGCATAAATTGCAACATTTCAGTGAGCTAGGACAAACATGTGTAGTAGACTGATTGTGGGACCAGAATTGCTTTAAGAAATGGAATAGTAGGCAGGAAAGAATGAAAGAGTTTGAAGGAAGCTCAAGACAGGAAAAATAATTATGCTTCCAGGGAAAGAGTACATGAAGAGTTCCAAGTTGGGGACAAAGTGTTTTTGTAAGTGAAAGGCAGAAAAATTTCATTGAGGTTGGGAAGCTGCAAGAAGTTGGCAGCTAGATTATGTGGACCATTTGAAGTCCTGAATATAATTAGACCTATAGATTAATTGAGATTTATTTTCCACCTATGATCAAAATACATAATGTTTTCCATATATCATTATTAAAAAATATGTTTATGATCCTAATCATATTCTTAATTGGTCTGTGATACAGGTAGAACCCGAAGGGGAAATTCAAGTTCAACGCATCTGCATATTGGACAAAAGAACCAAGATGCTATGAAATAAGGCCATTGGGAAATTAAAGGTTTAATGGACCCACTATAGTCCTAAAGAAGTGACCTCGGAGCTGGAAGATGAGATGAGGGAAGAATATCCCATCTATTTGAAGACTGATAAAATGGAAATGAAGTTTCAGAATTTTATTTTTAAATTTGGACAAATTATGAACACCGAGGACTTTGTATAATTTAAGGGGGAGGTAATGTAACACCCTTTGTTTAAAACCCCATTGTTTTGTTAATGCAATTTCGTAAAAGACTATGAGTGCCTGTAAGGATGAACTACTTTTGTAATTGTTTTGTTAATATTAAATTTAAGTTGGCAGTGACAACACCAACATGCTAAATGAACAAGACCCTTGTATTCACCTAGTTTAATGAGGGGGTGGTGTCATATAGCCTAAACTCTAAGTATGCCCATATTTAACTCTTCTTACCTTAAAACTTTATTAAACCCATACTTTTCCCTAATTATTTCAAACCTGTTTTTGAAGTTAAAGGCATGCAAGGTTGGTGAACCTTGGGAAAATGAGGACTAAGAATGTACGAAAAAAAACAAAGCAGAGGAAAAAATGGGAGGGACAAAGAGAGACAGAGAGAATGTGAAAGAAAAAAATAAGAAAATGCGTTGTGCAACATGAGAATGCAATAGCATTGAGGATAATTGTGTATGAACATAAAATTCATGGTCAATTTCAATCGTTGGAGGACAAACAAACTAGTCCAGTTCCAGAGCGAAGTGTCCAACTTGACTAGTTTGTGGCAGTTGGGTTGGTTAAGTGAACCTGTAAGCCCAATCTTGTTTTGTTAACTTTTTTGTAGATAAATTTTCCTGGTTTCTGCCTCTTGTTGCACCAGTGATATGCCAGTGGTTTAAGAAATCCTTTTGGTGGAATTCTAAGCACATATGCAGTGATGGCTTTCACTATGATGCTATCTAGAATGAAGCTAAATGAAGTAATTGCATAGTTGGCATGGATTTTGTAATAAACCAATAAATCTTGTTGCCAAGTGATGAAATCCGAGAGAAACCTATGACTCGTGAGAATCTATTGATGCAAGGTATAAATTCATGCTTTATTTTGATTATTTCATGGGTATGAAATATGTGCAGGTTTAATTAAGTGGTAAATATTCAAAATTTTATGAATGCAAGTCTTTTATTCAAGTTGGGGTTAAATTCATTCCATGTGCATAATGTTAATTCTAGGTATTGAAATCCTATATAGAAGTTGTTTTATTTGGAAAATAATATCTCCCAAGAGTTAAATAAAATGTTTGAATTAATTTAATAAAGTTTAAAGGTTTGTGTGGCAAACATATTCGACCCATTAATTATTTAAGAAAGTTTGGATGTGTGTGTCAAAGATATGTTCGATCCATTATTTATTTAATAAAGTTTGGATGTTTGTGTGGCATACCTATTAATTATTTAATAAAGTTTAGATGGGTGTGTCTAAGATATGTTCGACCCATTATTTATCTAATAAAGTTTGTATGTGCGTGTCCGACCTAATAATTATTTAATAAAGTTTGGATGGGTGTGTCCAAAATATGTTCGACCCATTATTTATCTAATAAAGTTTCGATGTGCGTGTTCAATATATGTTTGACCCAATGCTTATTTAATAAAGTTTAGATGTTTGTGTCAATGACATATTTGGGCCATTAATTATTTAGTAAAGTATAGATGTTTGTGTGGCAGATATATTCGCCCCATTAATTATTCAATAAAGTTTAGATATTTGGCAAAAACAAGCAGCTTATGATAAAGTGTCCAAAAATTATTTCTTAATTAAAGTATTATAAGAATTATATTAAAAAGACATGTTTTGACTTAATTGTCTTAACAATAAAGTTAAGATTAAACACTAAATGCATACAAACATAGTCACATGAAATCTCAAAATTTTACTTTTATTAATTTTGTTTATTATACATTTCTATAAAAATTCATGAACTTTTAAATAAGTTTATAGGTCACAATTGGCTATTATTGATTTTGTTTATTTACATTTTATAAGAGTTCATGAGCCTTTTGAATAAGTATATAGGTTTACCCGGTTCATGGCTGGCCCTTCGCCTTACATTTCTACGTTTCGTTGAAACAAGACTGTGCCATAAACCAGAAAGCCTATTCATCAAAACTCGTTCGTTGTTTCAGCATTCTTCACAAAACGGTTTGCAGAGTATGGCTTTCGGTTTGGTTTTCATGCTGCCACTTTCAACCTAGCCGAAAGAGGCCTCCCAGCAGCGAAGAGAGATCCACCCACATAAGGGGAAAAGATCATCAAAATTTCCTCATAAAAAAATAAACTCGCAGTCGCATAGACTCGTATCAACAATTTGAATTCGTGCTAGATTATGAAAAATCTTTTGATAAACACAATCGAGCCGTCGCATAGACCCGTATCAACAAATGACATAATGAATTTTTTTTTTTTAGAACATGGCCTGCCATGGATCTTCGGAAATAAAGTGATCATATATATATCATAATTGATATCTAGAACGAATTTTACAGTCAATCAACACAGGAAACGTGTTGTTCCAACTATGGCGGCGATCTATATTCTGTCAGAAGTCAAGACGCGAGCTTTGATTTGATAATCTCAGATCCAATCTCAAGCATGATACCATGCAAATCAAGCAGCTCAGAAAGCTGTGGGGTCGACATGACTTCCATTATTCTTCTGACCGCCTTTTTTCGCTCCTTCGTCGTTACGAATCTTTGCCAGATAGGACATTGAATTTCTCACAGTAACTCCCAAATGCTTCAGCCTCTTCTCATCCTCTATGCTAAGCTGTGAAATGTTTAAAATCGATAAAGCACAAAGTTTCAGAAACTTATCCATAAGAGATTGCAAGAGATCAAACAGCAATTAGCAACAACAAAATTCTCTTCTTACCTGAAAGAATAAATGTCCGGGTATTTGATCTGAATTTGTATTTGTTTCAGTGTTTTTCTTTTGCATCAGCTTCTGATCATCGTATGCAGTCTTCGCTACAGAATGGGTCCGTAAAATATTTTTCCTTCGCCTTTCCATTTAGCCTTCCCTTGTATTTGTCATCAGCTTCTTCTGATAGGATACCACTGCTTTTACAAATTCCTGTAAAACTATGAGCAATTAATACTATTGTGATAAGCCATACCATTTTTAAGTGACGCCATTTGAAAAAAAATATTTTTATTGGGTAGAATATGCCCTTCTGTACTTTATACCAATTTATTTTTAATATTTTCATTAGGTCAAAGAAACTTATTCTACAATCCAGTAAGGGGAGACGTGTAATTCTTTTAGTGCTTATCCTAAAGTTAACATATCTTAAATTTAGATTGAAAACATTTACAACAATATATCTATAAAACTACACAAATTGGATAATTAAAAGACTTCCTCAATATTTAAACTCTAAAAAAGGTTTGCACCAAGAAAAGAGAGATTTGATCCCTTTTAAACTTAATGTTTACATTCTAAAAAGAAGTTTACATCTTTAAAAATTTGATCCCCTAGTAGCTTGGTAGATGCCTTTTAGAAAAGAATCTATGCTAGTTGGTATAAAATTTGGAGTACACATTAACATATAACATATGCATTTCTTTATCAAAAGAAAAAATTCCACACCTCAATTTCTTTACAGTATTCTGTTTACATCATTTAGTGTGGTGGTAACAGGGTTATATATATTTAAAGCTCAAACTGCTTGAAATCCAACTGCAGACAACTCCTAACATCTAAATCTTTTAGGATTTATAGTTTAACTTAAAGTGAGTCTCAATGTTGTAAATCTTAAAGGATTTATAATTTAATTTAAAGTGAGTCTCACTGTTGAATGGAAGAAATATATATCCACCAAAAAAATGTTATCATCAAAAGAGAGTGAACCATCCTGAAAGCTCAATTAATTAATTTAATTGTTTTCTTTTTTTTGCTCTCTCAAACCCTAACTTAAAAGAATTAAACAAATAACATGGAGTGACAGAACGGCCGCCTCCACAGTTGCAAACTGCCCTACGTCATACCTCATAAACACGAGGACTTCCAGCATAATCAAAACTATACTGTAGACAACCATTTTCTTCTGTCTGGTTCACATCTTGATCCTGTCTCATGCGTTCTGGGTGAAACTGAAGGCCCACGATGAATCTTCCTTCCTCTGGGTTATATTCATCAGGATCATGAATTGCTTCAATCAAACCATCCTGTGCATCGGCCATGGGTTTGAATCTCTTTGCCAGCTTCTTTACGCCCTGGAAAGGTGCATCAATAATACAAATGTCATCACAACATAAGAATCTTGGACAAAAGCTTATAATAAAAATGGTAGAAACAAGTTAAGGTTTCATGTGTTCATACACTATTTTAATAAAGTCATACTATGATGTTGTCGAAAAAATATGTATATTATTCTGGGAGGGAGAAGCATCAGCCGATTAGAACAGATTATAGTACATATTTTTCTGATAAAAAGCTAAATTAGTAACGAATCATTCCTCATATTTCTTCATCTCAATCCTTATAGCACAGTATTATTCACAGTTCTTCCTCAACGAATTAAAAGGGAAAGTTGGTTATCTTTAGATTTCTTCACCTCTGTTATTCTAGCTATTCTATTCTATAATTTTCTAATTATTCATTGTTCTACAACGGTTGGTATACCTGATGATGATAGCTATTAACCAGAAGATGATCGACGCCATGACCCTGCAATGAACTTTGAAACCATGATTGAAGAGGCGTGTCTTCAACTATTCTGATAGAATGTCGATGCCCATCGTAATCATCATAGTTTATGTGCCTAACTTTAACGCCTGATTGTTTAAACAGTTCTGTCTCTACATCCTGTAGAGTATCACAAAACGTGCAAACCATCAGTATTTATAGTACAATCTACTTGTCTATCTCGTATGGAAATTAGATGAAAACCTGTAGTTGATTACCTGATATAAGGAACCACCGCAAGCCACATTGAGAAGCTGAGACCCTCTGCATATACCCAAATATGGTATATTTCTCTCAACACAGCGTCGCGCAAGTTTCAATTCTATGGAATCTTTGGCTCTGTCAATGGCAGTATCGCTGCTGTGCAATCTTATGGTTTCTTCAAGTTCTTGATAAGTGAAACCCCACAAATCGTTGTCATATAGAGAGGGCTTAATGTCCTCACCTTCACAAAGAAGGACTCCATAAATCGGTTCAAAGCTCTCAAGCATCAGCTCTATTCCAGGCACTCGCGGTACAATTAGTGGCACTGCTCCATATTTTACTATCAAATCTAGGTGGTATTCTCCTGTATCCACAACCTTCCATTGCAATTATTATTTCATCCTCAATTTTCTCCACTTATGAAGGGCATTCAATACATTTCAGCCTAAAATTAATGAGTTGTCAAGATATGGATTAACGAAAGAAGGGAGCAGTAGACATACATACCTACGAAATCGACAAATTTATTCTTACGAACGGTTCTTCTGGAGACGATCAGAACCCTGGGAAGCGGTGAGGCCAGCTTGGAATCATCATTGATAACCAGTTCAGATTCAGAAGCGGAAGACATGATGTAATCAAATAAGCAACACCAACAAAAACAACAACCGCATTCAGTATTGCTCTTAATATTTTAGCCTTATCTTGGTTCGAGACCGCTCGTTTCTCGTGGGTAATTTATACGGATTCTGATCTCGCTCCATAAGAGACTCACACATGCTCAAATATTTTTGGATTATGTAGGTTTGGATAAAAACAATGTGACAAAATTGGAGAGAGTGCACAAACACAAATTTATTATAATACTATATCTTTACATGTATGGAAACTTATACACTGTAGAGTGTTACTTATGAGATCTAACTTATTTCAAATATACTCGAGAGATTGAGAGAATATTTCAACCATGCACCAAATTAAATGGAGAATCACTTTCATCTAATTATCCAACATGAGATAAACATTATTTCTAACACACCTCCTTAATGTTTATCTCGAATCTTCTTGCATAGTAGTTTTGGTCTTCATATACACTTACTGAGCTTTTGAAGTTCTCATGTATCTTTCTCTGCATAAAATAGATTATTGATGTCCATATAAAAAGAAAACCATATACCAGAATACATGGGTCTTTGGCTGCTGTAACCGTCAATTCTCTAGGAATACTTTTCGGCTACATGGTTCATCAATGTTAAACTTGGTCTTTCATACTTTGAGAATCTTTCTTCTCAACTTTCTCTTAATTTCACATCAAGGTAGCGTACGCGTACACCTACTATCCTCGTAGCTACCCAAGTGGTTCATTCCACACGATACCACATCCTCTCTATGTATAAGAATGATAACACTGTGTGATTCTGCACAACAACATCTATGCCTAAACATATGGAACATGTCTTACAATAACTTGAGAAATCAACTTGCGAATGACTAAGTTTTATAACTTGGACTAAAAACTCCTTTGGGGTGTCGCGTACAACTGAACATGCACCCCTGCATTACATAATGATATTTTTTATACAATAAGTATTTTAAATGCTTTTCTAAATATCCAATTATCTACGATTTCAACATTTGACCATGACACCTGACCCTTTCATACTATTAAGGAAACTCCACACAATTGGACTAAGCAAGCATCCAACCAAATATAGTCAAGAGAGTTTGAGAGCAATATCTCAACAACACACCAAACCAAATTAGGTAGAGAATCACTCTCATCTAAGTATCCAACATTAGATAAACATTATCTCTACCACAATTTAAATCAAACCGTAAATGGATTGGTTTTCAAAAAGAAAAAGGTGGTTTTTTTAAATGAGGTTCAATTTATATGACTCTTATTGTCTTATAAGGTAGTGCTCAAACATGAGCACTTCTTTATAATTGAAAAAGACAAGTTACAAGTTAGAGGTTAAATGAGGTTCAATTTATATGACTCTTATTGTCTTATAAGGTAGTGCTCAAACATGAGCACTTCTTTATAATTGAAAAAGATAAGTTGGAGGGTAGAAGTGTGGGAATCAAAATGTCTAAGAAGTTTAGAATTTTTTTCACTTTTTATTTATAGATGACGTCTTGTTGTTTGGGAAGGGTGTTTTTATTTATGGAATGGTCATTTTTCAAGGAGTTACTTAATCTATTATGTTATGTGAAACTTTAGGAATGGACATAAGTGTGTCAAAGTCATCCTTCATGGAAATAAGGTAGAGGAAGATTTTAAAGCTCATAGAGATTTTCCTTTATCAAATGATTTTTTTGGGTATTGGATTATGAAAAAAATGGATAAGAAATTGGAAAATCAGATTTACAAGTAGTTGTCTCTTGGTGGTAGATTTATATTTATAAATTTGTTAGAGATAATATCTTTGTGTACTATCTCTCCTTAGCCAAGATTTCTAGATCAATTTTGTATAAAATTAGGCAAAATTGTTGTACCTTTCTTTGGTCAAGAAACAAAAAGGAGGAGCAATTTCATATGGTGAAATGTGACACAAATGTTTCTCCTAAAAAAGATGGAGTTGGGGGGTTGAAGATTATTTCGAATTTAGACAAGCTTTAGCTGCAAAAAGTTTGTGGAGATGTTTCTTCTAAGGGGCGGGGGAAGGTGATTAAAGACAAATACTTAAAGCATATGTGAATGGAATATTGGTGCATAGCAGTGGGGCCTTCTGTGAGAGGGGTCTCAAACATTTGGAGAATTTTTCAAACAAATTCTTTTCATGTCGTTGGGGATTGGCTAGCTTGGCAGGTTGGAAATGGAAAAAAAGGTGGGACACGACTTTTTTATTATGGGTAAACTTTCTGTAATCTCTTAGTTTCTCTTGTAAGTGTGCTATGGGACAAAGGACTTCATTATTTGTACAAGGTAACGAAACATGAAGTTGATGTTTTCTTTCTTCAAGTTTGGAGTCAAGCCAATGAATTAGGGATATGGGGTGTTTTTCATATTGAATGATTCAGTTGCATCAAGGGATTACAACAGTGCGGATGTTCAAAAGTCTTTGGCTTTCTCTTGGAACAAATCTAGTGGAGGTGTTACAACAAAGCTAACATATGTTGTGCTTTTTTCCCTTCTTGTACAAGTTAGTGAAATTGGTGGTTCAAGTGTTTATGGAAGTGGAATTGCTTGTTAAAGATAAAGCTCTTTTGTTGGCTTGCTTTGGAGAAAAAATCCTTTACTTGGGATACATCAATGTTAAAAGGGAGAGGGGGTGGGGGATTAGTGTATGCTCTTTATGTATTAAGAATGTTGAATCCATTGACCATATGTTAGTTCAATGTAATTTTTCAATGCTTGTCTAGAGAGAGATGATATTTATTCTTAGGATCACAGGGAATTTGGATTCTATGTCATTGGTCTCTAGTTTTACTTATTGGATTGTTATTTCCCTTAGTTTTAAGGAGCTTCCTTGTTTTGTTTGCTGGGAAATTTAGAAGCACGAGAATATGGTTTTGTTTAATAAATCCCTATAAATGCTCATACAATTGTGATGAACATTATTGGGGTATCTAAGGAGTGGTATATGGACCGTAGGCTACACAAATCTAGAATAATTCCTACTCATCCCCTTTTAATAACACCCCTATAGTTTTTTTTTATAAAGCTCCTCAAGATAATGAAGGGAGAAGAGGTGTTGGGATGGTTTTGAGTATGGAAGATGGTCATATTTTTAAGATGTGTATGGGTTGTGGCCTAAGTTCTAATACAATGGTAGAACTGCTAACGCTTTGGGGAATACTTTATGTTGCTCATTTAAAACATGCCTTCCATTTACAGGTTGTGTAATACACCCTAGTTAATTTTGATATTTCATTGTTATTTACTTTTAATCAGACAAGTGAATTAAATTTTATATGAATATAATTTGAAATTGGGAGTTTTAACAACTACACAATTAATTGACAGAAACTTGGGTCGAAAAACAATTATCAAACCTTCACCATTCTCTATGGAGACAAGTGGCCAGTACTAAGGGGAGTTGGTTATTTTGCTATAAAAGTCCTAGGAAAGGAAAGAGTCACGGGGAATGAAGTATTATGAAAAAGAGAAATAATAGAAAGAGTTGCCAGGGATCACCAGTGGTGAAGGATCTATGGAATGAACTCATGAATTAGCACAGATCTGCCAGTGAACATCCAGAATATGTTAGGCTCTATATTAGAACCGCTAGTGAGCATAAGATAATGCTAGGTTTTGGAATAACTTACTCTCTTTAGTTACTGGTGGCAACTTGAAGTTGCAGGATAACTACTTTAAACCCAAGGGTCTAAGCAAGGGGGTGGAACCAAACAAACTCTTTTGCTAAAAGGTTTCAGTGGTAGGTTGGTATGTAGCTATTGACACTACCATTTCTAGACTGTGCAGATATGTTCCTTTAAACAAATTCTTGTTTTCTGTTATAGTTATGAGGATAATCTTGTTTTTATTTAGTTTATATTTCTATACAGTCGTAGACATGAGTTATTTCCTTCACTGTTCTATTCTTACTTTATTTACAATTATGAACAGAAAGTAACATTTGCTAGAGTAGTTTGTATTTTACTTACAGTCAAAGGAATGCAACTTGGGATATTACCCTTTCTTTTTAATAATAATTATTTAGAGTTGATAATGGCATAATTAAAGAGAATTTAAATTGTAAGGTATTGTTATCAAGAAACTTGTATTCAACCATAGAAATATTCTTTGCAATATTGAAACATGTAGATTAGGTTTTAGTATAATAAAGAAACAACCCTAGGCCGTATTAAGCCTCTTGACATTACAGTAACCAATGAAATAAATAATCATAAAACCCTAACCATAGTATTGTCTATATGGAACATAGTACGCGAACAAAGATTAACATGAATTCTAGTTCAAGCCCTAACAACACCTTTCGTTACAATAAACCCTAAACCAAAACGAAATGATATTACTAAACATACGAGCTCAATAGAATTCATGGGAATGAATGAAACTCTTTTTAAAAGAACTGAGTTAATCAAAAGAATCAGAAATACAATATAAAATTTATAATCAAATCCTTTAACAACAAATTCAAAACCCAGCACGTATTTTATAACTGACTCAAGGTGGTATTGGAAAATATTAAACAAAACCCAAAATTGTAATGGTGCTGAAAGGAATTTCAACATTTAGAGTAAGCATTCTGGATATTACCATGAACACAACAGTCGAATGGATTTAGAACATAAACCCCCAACTGTAAATCTTTTAAAACAACCAAACCAAAGCAAGATTTGGGGCTGTACAAAGTAGCCACCCTCAACTTCGGATGCAGATAAAATGACCGCCGAACCATAATGTATTGTCTCCTTCAAAACGTAGATTGGGAAAGAACCAAAGTTTAATATTAAAACTTACCTATGAAACTGAAGTGCAAATCCTTGACGATCGAACTTGTAGCCATGAGTTTGGATAACTGTCAGTCATTGCGTAAGGATTATATGATGGCTAGGTCTTTAATAAACAAATTTGTTAAGGAAACAACTTACATGTGTAATGGCGTATGTGCTAGAATTCGACAAGATAGTGAACCATCAGTTCGCATAAATAGGATTCTTTCACCAGATAACTAGTAATCAAAATAAAATTGTAATCATATCCCGATGGACAACTATGGATGAATCAGATGAACACTCAACCCGAACCACAAAAACTTTGGTAGTTTGGTATAAAACTAGTTTAGTATCCTCGATAGACATGGAGCAGAGCCACTTCATGGCTAACAAGCTGAAGGAGTTCACCTTTCGATAGAGGGAGTTGACTAGAAAAACCATGTTAAAATTCAACCCTAATGACGCTGCATTCTAGCTGTAACCCATTCCAGACTTGAAAAATCACCAACTTTGGGCTCTAATTTTGGATGCGGTAGTGCATTCTTTTGCTTTGCTAGATCTAATATCTTGGTTGGGATGTCTTTTGATTATTTCTAGGGTAGATAGAATACCTGCAAGATAATAATGAGGTTAGACAAAAGGCTAAGTAAGTTTTCCAATTAAACTAAAGTATCTTTCCCAGATCTTCTCTAATTGAGTCGTTCCACGATTGAGACATTTAAATGTAGGAAACATTTCTTGAACTAAGGGTTTAAGTTCTCAAACCAATGGTTGGTGCAATTAGTAACCTTTTAAGGTTAGAACCAACATTAGGAAAATTTAATTTTTTTTTGATAATGGTAAATGTTAAATGTTAATTCTAGTCTATTACTAAATGGTATTAGAGTGAGGTTACAAAATTCTGACCTATTGGGACACTGCATAGTTAATGTGTATAATATACTTAAGAAAATTGATTATAAATATCTATAAGTAACAAAGTGATAAATATTGTCACATGCAGACAAAACAATGGGAGAACATGAACAAATTATGGGAGAAGAGGAGGTAACTGAATATCTGCCAGCATTATAGAACACAAGTTTCTTTGTCGAACTTGGAGCAAAACGTAACGCAGATATGCAGTTAGAAATGTTCGATACGATGACGAGTTTGAAAGTAGATTTGGAAATCCTTAAGGAAGGTAACCTTAAATTATTGAATGCTAAAATAGATCAAGAGGAGATAAATGAACTTATTCTCAAAAGTTTGACAGAGCCACAAAAGAACAATGGTCAAAATTCTTGTTGTATTGGAAAAAAGAGGAAAGGTGCAGTGCAAGGTGACAGTTTTGAAGAAACTATAGAAAACATTCTTGTGATCGCACAAGACTTAACGAAATATAATGACATAAAAGTTGAAAAACAAAAAGGACATCATGTAGAGTTGCATGGAGAATTTAAAAAGTTAAGACACTCGACGTTTGATGGAGAATCTGAAGAGACGGTTGAAGCTTGGTTACTAAATTTTAAACTGTATTTTCAGGTATATAGATACGATGACAATTTGAGGGCATGCTTAGCAATATTTTAGCTGAGAGGAAAAGCCGCCATGTGGTGGCAGGAGGCTAAAAGTGTAAATAACATATGTAGTAAGAGTTGAGTTGGAAATTTTTTAAAAAGTTATTTAAAAAAAATATATGTCAGAACGGTATTATGATGATAAATCCAAAGAATTCAATGACTTGCGACTAGGAATGTTAACTATGGAAGAATTTGTAACCAAGTTTGTAAATTTACAAAGCTATGTACCTTATTTAAGGGATGGAAAAGATAAGGTTTATAGGTTTATCAGTTGCTTACCTCTGGCATACAAGGAAAAGATTGAGCTTGAGATGCTTAAGACCATGGATGAGGTAATTAGAAAAGCCAAATTGTGTTACCATTTGTTCAAACAAAGATCATAATTAATTAGAAGTTGGAAAAATAAAAAAATGAGAAGATGGATGAGCCTAAGAAGGGATTTAATCCTTCTCCTTTTAGAAAAAGGAACAAGAAGTCATACAGATAATAATTACGATAAATCAGGTACAACTACTAGCAGTGGTATAAAGGGTACTAGAACTTCCAATGGCGGGTTGAATAACACTACGAAAGAGGTTAAATGTTGAGGTTGTAATGGACCTCATATGTACATGAATTGTCCTCACAATCCCAACAAGAAAATGGCTCCCATAAGCATGGTACATGAAGCTTCTACTGTCAATGACATTGCGAGGAATATACCTAGCATTAATGCAGCTTTGGAGGATAAGCATGGAGATAATCAATCCGCTATGTTGGAAGTAGAAGGAAATTTTTTGAATACATCTGTTTCTAAACTTATTGATTTAGGAGCTAGTTTAAGTTACATTGCACCAATACTACTTGAAAAATGTAAAATTAGTAAAGAAAAACAAAAAATGCATGGTTAGTACAACTGGCAACGAGAATGGAAATGAAGGTTACATAATTAGTTAAGGATTGCAGATTAAGTTTAAATGGAATGGATACCACAGTCAATCTAAACATACTTCCTCTAGGATCATATGATATTTTGATAGGTATGGACTGGTTAGAATCTCATAAAGCTATTATCGATTCTTTACATAAAAGTTTTGTTTGCATGGATGAAGAAGGTAAATATCACACGATCAAGGGAATTTACATACCTATAACTTCAAGGAAAATTTCCGTGGTACAATTAAAAAAATGTATTAGAAAAAGGGTGCCAGCTTTATGACATTAAATTTAAGGAATTGGAGCCTGAAAATTAAAAAACAGTACTTGAAATTTTTTCTATTTTAAAGGAATTTTAGGATGTATTTCCTGAAGAGATACCTGGACTACCACCTAAACGAGATCTTTATTTCACCATAGATCTAATACCGGATTCCGCACTGGTATCACGAGCTCCTTACCGTATGACTACTCCAGAACTGACATAATTACAAATCCAAATATATGAATTACTAGACAAGGGATATATTCGACCTACTGTATCTTCATGAGGAGCACCTGTGTTGTTCGTAAAAAAGAAGGATGGAAATTTTAGAATGTGCATTGACTACCGACAATTAAATAAGATGATGATTAAAAATAAATATCCTTTACCAAGAATAAATGATCTGTTTGATCAGATTGGTGGAGAAAAAATATTTTCAAAAATTGATCTCAGATCGGGATACCATCAGGTATGGGTCAAGGAGGAAGATATCCATAAAACTGCATTTTGAACAAGATTTGGTCATTATGAATTTGTGGTAATGCCATTCAGTTTAATAAATGAGCAAGTATCATACCATAAAAGGAATCTATAGAGCTATATCTATACGAAAAATTTCAGCTATGGAGCTCAAAAAGTGTATTAGGAAAGGATGCCAACTCTATGCAATTAAAATAACAGAGAATGGACAGGATAAGTTAAAAACAACAGTGGATCAATTTCCCGTTCTTAAGGAATTTAAGGATGTGTTTCCTGATGAGATACCAGGGCTGTCTCCTAAGAGATATTTCGACTTTACTATAGATTTAATGTCGTGATCAACACCAATTTTACAATCCCCTTATCATATGAGTATTCCATAATTGACCAAGTTAAGAATGCAACTACAGGAATTTAATTGGAAAGAAGTACATTCGAACCAGTGTGTCACAGTGGGGAGCACTGGTTCTGTTTGTCAAAAAGAAAGATGGTACTTTTAGAATGTATATAGATTACAAGAAACTAAACAAAATGACAATTAAGAACAAATATCCATTACCGAAAAATTGATTACTCGTTTGATCAAGCCAGAGGAGCAAAAAATTTCTCAAAAATTGATCTTAGATCAGGTTAAAGAAGAAGATATTCATAAAACTGCATTTCAAACAAGATATGGACATTATGAATTTGTTGTTATGGCTTTTGGGTTAACTTAAGCTCCAACAACATTTATGAGTATGATGAATAATGTGCTAAGCATATTTCTAGATAAATTTGTATTAGTGTTCATTGATGATATTTTGATATATTCAAGAATGAGCAAGAACATGATAAACACATACGAATGGTTTTGCAAACTATGAGAGAACATAAACTATATGCAAAACTTAGTAAATGTGTTTTTTATAAAAAGGAAATTCAGTATTTGGTACACATCATCTCAGGGAAAGGTGTAGTTGTTGACCCATATAAAATCAAGGCTATTATAACATGGCATGTACCAAAATATGTACATGATATCAATTCATTCATGGGGTTAACATGATATTAACGTAGATTTATAGAATTTTTTTCAAGAATAGCTCACCCTATCACTACCATTCAGGAGAAAAGTATTAAATTTGTGTGGAGTCAATAATATCAAGATAACTTATATAAATTCAAACAATTACTGACAACAAAACCTGTGTTAAGAATTGTTGATACTAATAAATATTTTGTAGTATGCAGTGATGCAAGTAAAGATGGTCTGGAAGGGGTTTAGACTCTGGATGGTCATGTGATTTATTATGAATACAGAAAATTGAAAGAACATCATAAAAAATATGTAGTACATGACATGGAATTGGTTGTCATCATCCATCCTCTTAAAATATGACACATTATTTGATAGGAAATAAATTCTTGTTATTAACTGATAATATTGGGTTAAAATATCCGTTTGATCAAAAGACATTAAATGCACTCCAAGTTATATGGCTTGCATTCCTGAAAAATATATTTTAGAAATTAAGCATATAAAAAGGAAAGAAAACATTGTAGTATATGCTCTCAGTCAACAGTAAGATGAATTACACACAATAGTAATTCGTGCGTATCAGTCGGAATTTAAAAATCTATTGAAGAAGGTAGTTGGTAATGATTTGGAGTATAATAAGTTAATGGAAAAATGTATTAATAGATCTCATATTATCGAGGAATATGCATATTAGATAGATGTAGAAGGATTCATGTGTTACAAAAACCACATTTATGTACCCAATCAGTCAAATTTAAAACAAATTATCTTTAAGGAGCTACATGATAATCCTTGTGCCGAACATCGAGGATATCCGAAAATCATATCAACTTTAAAGAAAGAATTTTATTGGCCCAATATGAAAAAATAAGCAGTTGAGTAATTCATCAACATCTAAGCGGAATATTGCAACCTATACCCATTCAAGAATGGAAATGGGAAACTATAACTATGGATTTTATAACCGGACTACCTAAAACAAGGAAATAACATGATTCCATTATGGCTGTAGTAGATAAACTAAGAAAAGCAAAACATTTCATACCTGTAAAATCTACTTATAAAGCCATAAATATCACTGATATATTTATGAAGGAAATTTTCAGACTTCATGGGATCAAGAAGACAATCATCAGTAATCGGGATGCAAAATTTATTTCAAGTTTTTGTACATCATTAATTAAAGGTATGGATACAAAGTTGAATTTTAGTACAACATACCATCCTCAAATAGATGGTCAAACTGAACGGGTAAATCAAATACTAGAGGATAGGCTGAGGATATATGTAATGAATCAACCAGGTAAGTGGGAAGACTATATTCATCTAGTGGAATTTGCATACAATAAAAATTACCAAGCTTCCCTCAAAATGATCCATTTTGAATTTTTGTATGGAAGATGATGTAAAGTACCCTTGAGTTGAGGCAATCTTGAAGATAGGATGGTTTTGGGGACCAAATATGTTAGCACAAATGGTAAAAAAAATTAAACAAAATTTAAAGGTTGCACAAGATAGACAAAAGAGTTATGCCAAAAAAAAAAAGGACAACTAAAGAATACAATGTGGGAGAACATGCGTTCTTAAGGATCAAACCAAAGAAAAGTACCTTAATAATAGGGTTATATGCCAAAATTCCACCCAGATATGTGGGACCCTTTGAAGTATTAACTAGAGTGGGACCTGTAGCTTATCAACTGGCTCTACCTCCACACATTAAAATTCATGATTCGTTTTCATGTTTCTTTACTAAAAAATATATATAGCTCATAAATCTCATATCATTTATTGGAACAATGTACAAGTGGAGCCAGAGGAACACTTTCATGTGGAACCAGTGCGCATCCTCGATAGAAGAGAAGTCGTTCTTCAGAAACAAGTTATTGTACAAATTAAAGTTCAATGGGAGCACTATGCACCGGAATAATCTTTGTGGGAAATAGATTATGTTATGAAACACGTTTATTTGATTCTATATCAGAAAATAGGTGACACTGAATAGTCACCGAGGACGGTGACAAGACTTCAGGGGGGAAGGATTGTAATACCCTCGTAATATTAGAAATAATTTTGTTTAAGTTTTATCTTGTGATAAACTAATAGATGTTGTAAAACCATTATTGAATAAACAAATTGTGAATGTTTGGAAATGGAAGTTGGGAAACCATGCTGTTAAATGACAGAACCCAAACTCGTGATAGTAACTGAATACTCAACTATATTTAAGAAGACAAGTGGCTAATCTTAGGAGGATTTAGTTACTAGCTATTAATCCCTATACAAAAAGAGGAAAAAGGGCATGCAGAAAAAGGGGAGAAACACAAGAGAGTGTGAACTCTAGAGAAAATATGAATATTAAAGGTAGCATAGAGTTGTCAAGGACACCTGAAGGGTGCTAATATATGCAATAATAACTGCTAGTGAAGCACTTAGGAGAGTGCTAGGTTCTGTAAGTAACTGACTCTCACTAATTGATTGGTGGCAACTTCAAAAACCGAGGAAGTGAAAACACAAACTGTGGTTCTAGGAAAGGGGGGGGAACCCTGTAGATTGAAATAAATTTTTAGGTTCCTAAGGCTAGGAGGTGTGAGGCTTCTCAAACTCTAGTTTTAGAATAAAACGATATATGCTTTACTATAACTTATTTCTTGTAGAATTATCACATAAGCTGATTATAGTAACTTTGTTTAAATAAACAAACAAATACAGTTAAAGGATGCATAATGTTGATTAGGGTTTTATAGTATTTTTCTATTATGACAGATATTAGATTAATATTCCAAGTTTTATGTTTCCTTAATGATTTAGATTCTTATTATTTTATTTAGTAGAAAACAAGTTGATTACAATTGATTCATTGATTATTATGGAATAAACATAGATAGAATGGAAAACGTATGAAAAACCATTAGAAACAAATGATTGAGATTTGTATAATGATTGACATAACTAGTAACTTACATCTTCATCCATTTATGCAATACACATTATGTTTCCAGTTGTGTTTATAACAACATTTAAGGTCGAGAAATCCTAAGAGGAAAACAAGAAAGAGAAACATGATTGGGATAGTATTTTTTTTTATTACATCTTCTTCTAAACCCTATGCAAACCATTTTAGGAATAAGACTGTATCACATAAGAATATAACCCTCGAATATTACTATCGGTTTTACACATTAAAAATATAACCAAATATACCATTCAATATTGCCAAAACTTCCATACTTTGTTCTTGCTAGTAAACAAAAATCTGTACCAAACTTGAGTTATGAAACTTTTACATAAGTTTCTAATAATTTGTATAGAGCCAATAACCATGAATAAAAGAACTAATAATCACCAAATTCATAAATTATCCATGAGAGGAGTTGAATAAAAGTACAAAAATAAATAAGTCGATGAACTTATAAAAGAACCAAAGCATGCATAATCAACCGTGTTGACGACCTTGAAACTATTTTTTTAAAGGTAAATAGAGATGTGTAAAAACCAACAGTTCACTTTATACCAACCTGCGCACACAAGAATGTTTTTTGAGAATAACACCCTAGAGGAACATGCGACGAGGATCCTGCATTCTCTCATATTCACCTTCACCAAATAACCGTGAAAGAAGTCAAGAACAGGGGCTTACCGAGACAAGACTATGCTTTGCATATTGTGCAGCTCTGTAATCGCCGAAAACCATCTCTGTAAGCAAAAAACATAAGTAGTGAAAAACTATTTTTATAGTATGCAAATAGAAGAAGATAAGGTAAAAATACAATATATATATATATATAAACACTCACCTTTTGTGCTAAATCGATAAGCATATGTAAATCCTATGTATGGAAGAAGGAGTAATTCTTCACAAATCCATGATAATTGTTTGATTAATTGGTGCAAAGGAAAAGCCCCAAATAGGCTTGGTGACGATCGTATTCATTTGTGTCAACTAAACATCTTTTTGAATAAATGTGGAATTGTAGCACAATAATTTTATGTTTCTTATCCTTCCCAAGCTCTACAACAGAATAGAAAACAAAAGTAAACCCTAAATATTGTATCACATCTAAGCCATGGATATACCGTAGAACCAAACTCATAGGTATCAGAGCAAACTAGAAACTTGTAATGGAGAAAAAAAATTCCTTCTTATTTTACGAGGAAAATGATAAAGGGAAGTGTAAAACAGTTGTAAAGCACGGTGGAGGCAAGACAAAACCATGCCACGTATCAACCTCCTTAAATATAAATGATAGAACAGGTACAAATCAATCCACAAAACCCATTGTAACCTTTTGACTATCCACTCCATCTTCGCATAGGGTACAAACATGTGGTCACATGAGCCTTGGAATTAACATGAGAGCTAAGTAAACTCCATAACTTAATTTTCACTCACATTCATAAA
The DNA here is from genome assembly GCA_001517045.1 of Pseudotsuga menziesii. NCBI lineage: Eukaryota > Viridiplantae > Streptophyta > Pinopsida > Pinales > Pinaceae > Pseudotsuga > Pseudotsuga menziesii. Next base: position 92,165 of record LPNX010443419.1, read on the forward strand.
GGTTAAGATGACCCTTTACTATGTTGTAGTTTAGGTAAAACAATTTTTTTTTGGTATTAATTTCGTTAATTAGGTATATTACACTAGAAGATGAGATGAGGGAACAATACTCCCATATATTTGAATACTGATAAAATGAAAATGAAGTTTTTGAAGTTTATTTTGAAATTTTGGACAAGATGAACATCGAGGATGGTGTATAATTTAAGGGGGATGGGAATGTAACACCCCTGGTTTAAAACCCCGTTGTTTTGTTAATGTAATTTTGTAAAAGACTATGAGTTCATGTAAGGATGAACTCATGTTGTAATTGTTTTGTTAATATTAAATTTAAGTTGGCAGTGGCAGAGCCAACACACTGAATGGAAGGGGACCCATGTATTCACCTAGTTTAGTGAGGGGGTGGTGTCATATATCGGTAGCATTGAGGATAATTGTGACTGAACATAAAATTCACGGTCAATTGCAATCACTGGAGAACAGAGAAACAAGTTCAGTTCTAGAGCGAAGTGTCCAATTGGACTAGTTTGTGGTAGTTGGGTTGGTTGAGTGAACCTATAAGCCCAATCCTATTCCGTTACTTTTTTTGTTGATAAATTTTCCTAATTTTTGCCTGTAGTTCACTAGTGATATGACAATGGTGTAAGAAAAAATTTTGGTGGAATTATAAGCACATACGCAATTATGGTTTTCAATGTGGTGCTAGATAGAATGAAGCTAAGGGAAGGAATTGCACATATAGCATGGATTTGGTAATAAACCAATAAATACTATTTCTAAGTGAGGAAATCCGAGAGCAACATGGGACTGGTGAAAATCTATGGTGAATGCATGAGCCTCAATTCGGGGGTTGAGCTATGTTGAGAGAAAAATGAGTATAATTTCCTAAGGTCGGGTGGAGTGTGGATGCTACAAACCAATGCCCAATTTCAATTATTTTGCAGATAAGTGTATTTTCTTGGAAATTTTGTTTTAATTTATGGAATGGTAAATAATTAATGACTGATAAAAGTTTGAATGATTTCCTTGTTAAATTTCCTATGTTTGGATATAAGGTATAAATCCATGCTTTATTTTGATTAATTCACGGGTATGAAATATGTGCAAGTTTAATTAACTGGAAATTATTCAAAATTTTATGAATGCGAGTTTTTTAAATGTTTGTGTCACATACATATTCGACCCATTAATTATTTCAGAAAGTTTGTATGAGTGTGTCAAAGATATGTTCAACCCATTATTTATTTAATAAATTTTGAATGTTTTTGTCTCAGATTTATTCGACCTATTAATTATTTAATAAAGTTTGGATGGGTGTGTCGAAGATATGTTCTACCCATTATTTATCTAATAAAGTTTGGATGTGTGTGTCCAAAATATTTTTTTTTACAAGAAAAAAGTTTCATATTATATTCCAGGAATATATTACATTCTTCAAATACTAAAGAAGTTTTAGCATTTCCATTTTACAAAATATGAGACTTTCCCATAAGTTTTGTAACTATCAACAAAATTGCCTTGGTCTCAATCTTTGAAAGATGATATTCATATTGAATCCAACAAAACTACTTGCTAAGTTTCATATATATTTAAACCAAAAAAAACTTTCTTCAGGACACAAAAGCTCTATTGAGAAAACCTCCTGATCAAAAGAAACCAATTGATGTAGCAGATCCATTTTCAAAAAGTACCAATTCACCCTTCTTTAGAAAAGAAGTATGCTTCCACATTAATTTCTTTGTAGATATATCTGAAACTAATTTTCTCAAAATATTTAGTTAAGCTAAGAACTTCCTTCAAGGGAGCTTGAAGAAGCAAATTGTGACGATTCCAAACCTTGTTTAGCCAATTGATAACAATCAAGGAATCACCATGGACAAATAAATTATCCAAGTCTTTGATTCTAGCTAATCTCAAGAGAATCCAAAGCGGTGAAAGTTCAACAAAGTTGTTGGTTCCATAACATAGGCCTGTTTTGAAGGAAACTGAGACATTATCAGCAAGAAAAATTATACCACCTGCTCCACAAAAGCCACTCTTTTCCTAAGAGGCTCAATCAAAGAAAGCTACGGGATATTCTTTGAAATTCAAAGGCTTAACAATTCTCAATTTCTGTTTCAAAAAAACTTGCAGAAAAAGAATCAAACAAAGCTTTGCATTGAATAGCACAAGTAACAGGTTGTATAAACTTATCTTTAAATAAAAAAGAGTTTCTAGCCTTTCAAACCAACCAAATAACCATAACCGGAAGAGTGAAATAATCACGAGTTTTAATATTACTACACCAGTTCCACAACCTTTCCTCGAAAGAAGAACCTATCCAACAATTTTAGATGTTAGACCTATTACTTACTTAATAAACTTTGGATCTATTGAAGATATGTTCCACACATTATTTATCTAATAAAGTTTGGATGTGTGTGTCAAAGATATATTCGACCCAATGATTATTTCATAAAGTTTAGATGTTTGTGTCACAGACATATTCAACCCATTAATTATTTAATAAAGTTCAAATGTTTGTGTGGCAGACATATGAGATTATGTCTAATTGGTAAATTCAAAACCACGGGCTGATTTGGTTTTTTAAAACCACATGTTTTTTTGGTTTAATAAAAACCATAGGTTGGTTTGGGTTAATTTGGTTTAATAAAAACTATAGGTTGGTTTAGGTTATTTAAATAAAATTAACGTTAGTCGTAAGTTTTAAGGTTGAATTTCTTGTCTGAATAAACATTTGACTTAATAAAAGAAATACTGTTTATTTTAATGTTACTCTCATTTAAGTATCCAACATGAGATAAACATGATCTCTAACACAATTTAAATCGAACGGTAAATGGGTTGGTTTTCAAGAAGAAAAAGGTGGTTTTTTAATAGAGGTCCAATTCTTATGGCTCTTATTGTCTTATAAGCTAGTGCTCAAACATGAGCACTTATTTATAATTGAAAAGGATAAGTTGGAGGGTAGAAGTGTGGGAATCAAAATTTATAGGAGGTTTTGAATTTTTTTTCATTTTTTATTTATAGATGATGTCTTGTTGTTTGGGAAGGGTGTTTTTATTTATGGAATTGTCATTTTTCAAAGAATTACTTAATCTATTATGTTATGTGAAGCTTTAGGAATGGACATAAGTGTGTCAAAGTCAGCCTTTGTGGAAATAAGGTAGAGGAATATTTTAGGCTCATTTAAAACATGCCTACCATTTACAGGTAGTGTAATACACCCTAGTTACTTTTGATATTCCATTGCTATTTACTTTTAATGATACAAGTGAATTAAAATTTATATGAATATAATTTGAAATTAGGAGTTTTAACAACTACACAATTAATTGATAGAAACGTGGGTTTAAAAACAATTATCAAACCTTCATCATTCTGTACGGAGACAAGTGGCCAGTACTAAGGGGAGTTGGTTATTTTGCTATAAAAGTCCTAGGAAAGGAAAGAGGCATAGGGAATGAAATATTATGAAAACGAGAAATAATAGAAATAGCTGCCAGGGATCACCAGTAGTGAAGGATCTATGGAATGAACTCATGAATTAGCACAGATCTACCAGTGGACATCCTGAAGATGTTTGGCTCTGTATCAGATTCACCAGTGGGAATAAGAGAATGCTAGGTTCTGGAATAACTTACTCTCTTTAGTTACTGGTGGCAACTTGAAGTTGCAGGAGAACTATTTTAAACCCAAGGGTCTGGGAAAGGGGGTGGAACCAAACAAACTTGTTTGCTAAAACGTTTCAGTGGTAGGGTGGTATGTAGCTGTTGACACTACCATTTCCAGATTGTACATATATGTTCCTTTAAACAAATTCTTTTTCTCAGTTACAGTTTTGAGGATAATCTTGTTATTATTTAGTTTATATTTCTATAGAGTCGTAGAGTTGAGTTATTCCTTCACTATTTTATTCTTACTTTATTTACAATTATGAACAAAAAGTAAACATTTGCTAGAGTAGTTTGTATTTTACTTACACTCAAGGGAATGCAACTTGGGATGTTACCCTTTCTTTTTAATAATAATTATTTACGGTTGATAATGGCGGAATTAAAGAGAAATTAAATTGTAAGGTATTATTATCAAGAAACTGGTATTCAACCATATAAATATTCTTTGCAGTATCGAAACAAGCAGTTTAGGTTTTAGTATAATAAAGAAACAAACCTAGGACATATTAATCCTCTTCACATTACAGTAACCAATGAAGTAAATAATCATAAAACCCTAACCATATTATTGGATAGATGGAACATAGTACATGAATTCCACTTCAAACCCTAACAAAACCTTTCATTACGATAAACCCTAAACCAAAAAAAAATGAGATTACTAAACATACGAGCTCAATAGAATTCATGGGAACGAATGAATTCATGAGATTACTAAATACAATATACAATTTATAATCAAATACTTTAACAACAAAATCAAAACCTCACACAGATTTATAACTGACTCAAGGTGGTATTGGAAAATATTAAACAAAAACCAAAAATGTAATGGCACCGAAAGGCATTTCAACATTTAGAGTAAGCATTCTGGAGATTACCATGAATGAAGTAGCCGAATGGATTTAGAAGCTAAACCCCCGACTGCAAATCTTTTAAAACAGCTACACCAAAGCAATATTTGGGGCTATAAAAAGTAGCCACCCTCAACTGCGCATGAAGATAAAAAGACCAAAGAACCAGAATGTATTGTCTCCTTCAAAACGCAGATTGCGAAAGAACCAAAGTTTAATATGAAAACTTACCTATGAAAATGAAGCCCAATTCCTTGATGGTCGAACCTGCAACCATGAGTTTGGAGAACTGTCAGTCATTGCGTAAGGATGATATGATGGCTAGGCCTTTAATAAAGAAATTTGTTAAGGAAACAAATTACATGTGTAATGGTTTATGTGTTGGAATTCGACAAGATAGTGAACCATCTGTTTACATAGATTGGATTCTTTCACCATATAAATAGTACTAAAAATAAAATTGTAATAAGCTCCACAATGGACAACTATGGTTGAATCAGATGAACAGTCAACCCGAACCACTAAATTTATGGTATTTTGGTATAAAACTGGTTTAGTATCCTTGATAGACATGGAGCAGAACCACTTCATGACTAACAAACTAAAGGAGTTCACCTTCCTACAGAGGGATTCGACTAGAAAAACCATGTTAAAAGTCAACCCTAATGATGCTGCATTCCAGCTGTAACCCATTCTGGACTTGAAAAAGTATAATTTTCAATTAAATTTCTTAAGGCCAACTTTGGGCTATAGTTTGGATGCGGTAGTGCATTCTTCTCCTTTTCTATATCTAATATCTTGGTTGGGATGTCTTTTGATTAGTTATAGGGTAGATAGAGTACTTGCAAGATAAGAATGAACTTATCCAAAATGTTAAGTAAGTTTTACAATTAAACTAAAGTATCTTTCCCAGATCTTCTTTAATTGAGTCGTTGCACGATCGAGACATTTAAATGTAGGAAACATTTCTTGAACTAAGGGTTTAAGTTCTCAAACCAATGGTTGGTGTAATTAGTAGCCTTTTAAGGTTAGAACCATCATTAGGAAAATTTTAAAAAAAATTGATAATGGTAAATGGTAAATGTTAATTATGGTCTGTTACAAAATGGTATCAGAGCGAGGTTACAAAACTCTGACCCATTGGGACACTACATATTTAATGTGTATAATATAATTAAGAACATTAATTATAAATATCTATAAATAACAAAAGGATAAATATTGTTACACACAGACAAAACAATGGTAGAACATGAACATATTATGGAAGAAGAGGAGGTACCTGAAGATATGCCAACATTAGAGAACACAAGCTTCTTTGTGGAACTTGGAGAAAAACATAACGCATATATGCAATCAGAAATGTTGGAGACAATGAGGAGTTTGAAAGCATATTTGGAAATCCTTAAGGAAGATAACCTTAAATTAATGAATGCTAAATCAGATCAAGAGGAGATAAATGAACTTATTCTCAAAAGTTTGACAGAGCCACAAAAGAACAATGGTCAAAATTCTTGTAGTACTGGAAAAAAGAGGAAAGGTGCACTACAAAGTGACAATAGTGAAGAAACTACAGAAAAAATTCTTGTGATCGCACAAGACTTAGAGAAAGACAATGACATAAAACTTGAAAAACAAAAATAACATCCTGTAGAGTTACAGGGAGAATTTAAAAAGTTAAGACACCCGACGTTTGATGGAGAATCTGAAGAGGTAGTTGAAACTTGGTTACTAAATATAAAACTGTATTTTTAGGTATATAGATATAATGACAATTTGAGGGCATGCTTAGTAATGTTTCAGCTGAGTGGAAAATCCGCCCTGTGGTGGTAGGGAGCTAAAAGTGTAAATGACATATGCAGTAAAGAGTTGAGTTGGAAAATTTATAAAAAATTATTTAAAAAATAGATATACGTCAGAACAGTATTATGATGAGCAAGCAAAAGAATTCAATGACCTGCGACTAGGAATGTTAACCATGGAAGAATTTGTAACCAAGTTTGTAAATTTACAACGCTATGTACCTTATTTAAGGGATGAAAAAGCTAAGGTTTATAGTTTTAGCAGTTGCTTACCTCTGACATACAAGGAAAGTATTGAGCTTGAGATGCCTAAGACCATGCATGAGGCAATTAGAAAATCCAAATTGTGTTACCATTTGTTCAAACAAAGATCATAATTAATTAGAATTTGGAAAAATAAAAAAAATGAGAAGATGGCTCAGCATAAGAAGGGATTTAAACCTTCTCCTTTGAGGAAAGGAACAAGAAGTCATATTGATGATAATTACAATAAATCAGGTACAACTATCAACAGTGGTATAAAGGGTACTGGAACTTCCAATGGCGGGTGGACTAATACTACGAAAGAGGTTAAATGTTGGGGTTGTAATGGACCTCGTATGTACAGGAATTGTCCTCACAATCCCAATAAGAAAATGGCTCCTATAAGCATGGTACAGGAAGCTTCAAATGTCAATGACGTTGCCAGGAATATACCTAGAATTAAGGCAGCTTTGGAGGATAGGCAGGGAGATCATCAATATACTATGTTGGAAGTAGAAGGCGAAAATTTGAATACATGAATTTCTATACTTATTGATTCAGGAGCTAGTTTAAGTTACATTGCACCAATACTACTAGAAAAATATAAACTTAGTAAAGAAAAACAAAAAATTGCATAGTTAGTACAACTAGCGGTAGGAATGAAAAAGAAGGTTACATAATTAGTTAAGGATTGTAGATTAAGTTTAAATGGAATGGATACCACATTCAATCTAAACATACTTCCTCTAGGATCATATGATATTTTGATAGGTATGGACTGGTTAGAATCTCATAAAGATATTATCGATTGTTTACATAAAAGTTTTGACTGCATGGATGAATAAGGTAAATATCATATGGTCAAGGGAATTTACAGACCTATAACTACAAGGAAAATTTCTGCGGTACAATTAAAAAAATGTATTAGAAAAGGGTGTCATATTTATGCCATTAAATTTAAGGAACTAGAGCCTACAAATTCAAAAACAGTACTGGAACAATTTTCTATTTTAAAGGGATTTCAGGATGTATTTCCTGAAGAGATACCTAGACTACCACCTAAACGAAATCTGGATTTCACCATAGATCTAATACCGGGTTCAACATCGGTATCACGAGCTCCTTACCGTATGACTACTCCAGAATTGACATAATTACAAATCCAAATATAGGAATTACTAGACAAGGGATATATTTGGCCTAGTGTATTGTTGTGGGGAGGACCTGTGTTGTTTGTAAAAAAGAAGGATGAAACTTTCAGAATGTGCATTGAATACCAACAATTAAACAAGATGACGATTAAAAATAAATATCCTTTACCAAGAATAGATGATCCGTTTGATCAGATTGGTGGAGAAAAAATATTTAGAAAAATTGATCTCAGATCGAGATACCATCAGGTACGAGTCAAGGAGGAAGATATCCATAAAACTGCATTTCGAACAAGATTTGGACATTATGAATTTGTGGTGATTCCTTTCGGTTTAACAAATGCTCCTACATTATTTATGAATATGATGAATAATGTGTTGAGTAAATTTTTGGATAAATTTGTGTTAGTATTTATTGATGATATTCTAGTATATTCAAGGAGTGAGGTAGAGCATGAAGAACACCTAAGGAAGGTTTTGGAAACTTCAAAAGAACACCAGTTATATGCAAAACTGAGTAAATGTGATTTTTATAAAAGAGAAGTGCATTAGTTAGGACATGTTATCTCAGATAGGGGAATAGCAATTGATCTTGCTAAAATCAAGGCTATATTGGAATGGCTTGCACCAAAATATGTACATGATATAAGATCATTTATGCGGTTAACAAGATACTATTGTAGATTCATAGATTTTTTTTCTAAAATAACTTACACTATAACCATTTTGCAATTGAAAAGTGTTCAATTTATCTGGAATCAATAATGTAAAGATAGTTTTGAGAAGATAGAACAATCATTGACAACAACACCATTATTAAAAATTATTGATCCAAGTAAGGACTTTGTGGTATGCACTGGTGCGAGTAAAGAATCAACAATGTACTGATACTTTTGAGAAGATAAAACAATCATTGACAACACCAACATTATTAAAAATTATTTATCCAAGTAAGGACTTTGTGGTATGCACTAGTGAGAGTAAAGAAGGGTTAGGAGGGGTTTTAACTCAAGAAGTTCATGTAATCTGTTATGAATCACAGAAACTAAAGGAACAAGAGAAAAATTTATGTAGTACATGATATGCAGTTGGAAGCTATCATTCATGCCCTTAAGATATGACGACATTATTTGATAGGAAAGAAATTTCTGTTACTAACAGGCAATATTGGGTTAAAGTATTTATTTGATAAAAAAACATTGAATGCACGCCAAGCCAGATGACTAGCATTCCTGAGTGAGTATGATTTTGAAATTAAACACATAAAAGGAAAGGAAAATATAGTAGCAAATGCATTAAGCCAACAACAACATAAAATGCATTCAATGTTGATTAGCAATTATGAATCTGAATTCAAAACTTTGTTAAAAGTAACATTAATTAATGATGAGCAATATAGGAATTGAGTGGAAAAATGTAATCAAGAAAATTTTGGAACAGAAGAGAGTCTGTATTAGATTGATGCACAAGGGTTTCTACATTTCAAAAATCAAATTTATGTGCCTAATCAATACAATATAAAGCAACACATATTTAAAGAATTCCATGATAACCCGTATGCAGGACACCCTGGATATCCAGAATTTATAACAACTTTAAAAAAGGATTTTTATTGGCCAAGTATGAAAAGAGAAGAAAATGAATATGTGGCTTGATGTTTCACTTGTCAATAGGTTAAGACCATTCACCAACACCCAGCTGAATTATTGCAGCCTATACCCATTCCTGAATGGAAATAGGAATCTATAACCATGGATTTTATTACAGGGTTAACAGAAACAAAGAAGCGAAATGATTCCATTATGGTGGTAGTGGATAAGTTAAGTAAAGAAACTCAGTCCATACATGTAAAGTCAACTTATAAAGCTATCAATATTGTTGATATTTTAATGAATGAAATTTTCAGACTACATGGCATACCAAAAATAGTGATCACATATCATGATGCTAAATTTACTTTCAGATTTTGGATGTCATTAATTAAAGGTACAGATACGAAAGTAATCTTCAGTACATCCTATCATACACAAACACATGGATAGACAGAGCGAGTGAATCATATCTTGAATCTTGGAAGACATGTTGATAATGTATGTGATGAATAAACCAGGTAAATGGGGGGACTATATTCATTTGGTAGAATTTGCATATAATAATAATTACCAAGAATCTCTCAAAATGAGTCCTTTTGAGGTGTTGTATGGTAGGAGATGTAAAGTACCTCTAAGTTGTGGTAATTTGGAGGACATATTGGCTTTATGGCCAGATATGTTATCACAAATGGAGGAAATGGTATGACAAATTAAACAAAACTTAAAAATGACACAAGACAGACATAAGAGTTATGCAAATAATAAGTGAACATCTAAAGAGTATAACGTAGGAGACCATGTATTTCTGAGAGTCAAACCAAAGAAAATCAAGCTAAGATTAGGACTCTATGCAAAACTAGCACCCATATATGTGGGACCTTTTGAAGTTTTGGCTAGAATAGGGCTTCTAGCTTATCAATTCGCCTTACCTCCTTATTTAAGAATTCATGATGTTTTCCATATTTCTTTCTCAAAAAATTATGTTGCTGATCAATATCATATTATTAACTGGGATAATGTACAGGTTGAACCAGAGGGTGATTTCCACATGGAACCAATGTGCATTCTCGATATGAGAGAAATTCAGCTTCGAAAGCATATTATTGTACAAGTTAAAGTACAATGGAAACATTATTCAGAGGAAGAATCTACTTGGTAAGGAGAAGAGATTGTGAGATATAATTTTCTTGCTTTATTTCAAAACTTTAATAATACCGATTAAGCACAGAGTACGTTGCAAAGTTTTTAGGAGGGAAGGATTGTAATACCCCCTAGTTACTTTTGATATTTCATTGTTATTTACTTTTAATGAAATAAGTGAATTAAATTTTATATGAATATAATTTGAAATTGGGAGTTTTAACAGCTTCAAAATTAATAGACATAAACTTGGGTTTAAAAATAGTTATCAAACCTTCAACATTCTCTACGGAGACAAGTGTCTAGTATTAAGGGGAGTTGGTTATTTTTTTTATAAAATTCCTAGGAAAGGAAAGATGCACGGGAAATGAAGTATTATGAAAAATAGAAATAATAGAAAGAGCTTCTAGGGATCACCAGTGGGTGAAGGCTCTATGGAATGAACTCATGAATTAGCATATAGCATCCTATGAACATCTTGAAGATGTTAGGCTTTGTATCAGAACTGTCAACGAGCATAAGAGAATCCTAGGTTCTAGAATAACTTTCTCTCTTTAGTTATCAGTGGCAACTTGAAGTTGCATGAGAACTATTTTAAACCCAGGGGTCTGGGTAAGGGGGTGGAATGAAACAAACTTGTTTGCTACAAGGTTCTAGTGGTAGGGTGGTGTGTAACTGTTGAAACTACCATTTCTTTATTATGCATATATGTTCCTTTAAACAAATTCTTGTTTTCAGTTACAGTTCTGAAGATAATCTTGTTATTATTTAGTTTATATTTCTATATAGTCGTAGACTTGAGTTATTTCCTTCACTGTTTTATTCTTACTTTATTTATAGTTATGAAAATAAAGTAAACATTTGCTATAGTAGTTTGTATTTTACTTACAGACAAAGGAATGCAACATGGGATATTACCCTTTCTTTTTAATAATAATTATTTATGGTTGATAATGGAATAATTAAAGAGAAATTAAACTATAAGGTATTATTATCAAGAAACCGGTATTCAACCATAGAAATATTCTTTGCAGTATCGAAACAAGCAGATTAGGTTTTAGTATAATAAAGAAACAAACCTGGGTCGTATTAAGCCTCTTCACATTATAGTAAGCAATGGAGTAAATACTAATAAAACCCTAATTATATTCTTGGCTAGATGGAACATAGTACGCAGAAAGAGATTAACATGAATTCCAGTTCAAATTCTAACAACACCTTGCATTACAATAAGGGCCCTAAACCAAAATGAAATGAGATTACTAAACATGCGAGCTCAATAGAATTCATGGGAACGAATGGAACTCTTTTTAAAAGAACTGAGTTAATCAAAAGAACTAGAAATACAATATACAATTTATAATCAAATCCTTTAACAACAAACTCAAAAACCAATACAAATTTTATAATCGAGTCAAGGTGGTATTTGAAAATATTAAACAAAACCCAAAACTGTAGTGGAGCCGAAAGGAATTTCAACATTTAGAATAAGTGTTATGGAGATTACCGTGAACACATCAGCGGAATGGATTTAGAAACTAAACCCCCAGCTGTAAAGCTTTTAAAACGACCAAACCAAAGCAATATTCGGGGCTATACAAAGTAACCACCCTCAACTGCGCATGTAGATGAAACGACTGAAGAACTAGAATGTATTGTCTCCTTGAAAACGTAGATTTGTTAAAGAACCAAAGTTTAATATGAAAACTTACCTGTGAAACTAAAGCCAAAATCCTTGACGTCCGAACCTGCAACCATGAGTTTGGAGAATTGTCAGTCATTGCGTAAGGATGATATGATGGCCAAGCCTTTAATAAACAAATTTGTTAAGGAAACAACTTACATGTGTAATGGCCTATGTTCTGGAATTCGACAAGATAGTGAACCACCTATCTGCATAGATTGGATGCTTTCACCAGATAACCAGTAATAAAAAAAAATGTAGTCAGCTCCACGATGGACAACTATGGCTGAATTGGATGAACACTCAACCTGAACCACTAAAATTCTGGTAGTTTTGGTATAAAATTGGTTTAGTATCCTCAATAGACCTAGAGCAGAGCCACATCACAGCTAAAAAACTAAAGGAGTTCACCTTCTGACAGAGGGAGTCGACTAGAAAAACCATGTTAAAATTCAACCCTAATGATGCTGCATTCCAGCTGTAACCCATTTTGGACTTGAAAAAGTATAATTTTCAATTAAATTTCTTTAGACCATCTTTGGGCTATAGTTTGGTTGCGGTAGTGCATTCTTCTCCTTTGCTATATCTAATATCTTGGTCGGGATGTCTTTTGATTAGTTATAGGGTAGATAGAGTACCTGCAAGATAAGAATGAAGTTAGCCACAAGGCTAAGTAAGTTTTACAATTAAACTAAAGTATATTTCCCAGATCTTCTGTAATTGAGTCGTTCCACGATCGAGACATTAAAATGTCGAAAACATTTCTTGAACTAAGGGTTTAAGTTCTCAAACCAATGGTTGGTGCAATTAGTAACCTTTTAAGGTTAGAACCAACATTAGGAAAATTAAAAATAATGATAATGGTAAATGTTAAATGTTAATTATGGTATGTTACAGGTTGTGTGGGATTCAAAGGTGATTATGGATTGGGCCCTAAATAAGTGTAGGGCCTTCAGTAAATTTGTTGGAGTGGTAGAGAGTCCAAATCTGATTGCTTCAAGAGTCCTTTTCAAAAATAATTTTTTTGGCATATCTATAGAGGATTTAATATGGAAGCTAATAGTTTTTCAAAGAATGGTTTGGATTTCCCAGAAGAATTGATTTTCATTGAAGAGTTGGTGCAAGGTAAAGTGTCTTTTCTTACTTCTCTGTTTGTTTTCTTTTCCGATGGTTATTTGGGAGTCTTGTAGCTCTTGGGGTAGTTGGACATTTTGGTTTTGGATAACTGTATATTATGTATATTATATTAGATGCTTTGATGAGTATTTTTTATTACTTTTGTAGACAAAGATAAGTTCTTAGCACAATCAAATGAGATCGTTGTCAAGTGAAATTTTATTTTGTATGTAAAGAGTTTTGATTAATTTAGAAAAATAAGTCAAAATATTAGAATGCTAAAATAATGATATATGAAGGACTCTATGAAATGGCTTGCCACCATTTGAATTAGTCTTCACTTAAACCAAAGTTGATGTACACACAAATCGAAACTATAACCTAAGTTTAAACAAGGTTTCTTGTTTTTTCAAATTCTTTTTTACTTAAATTAATCTATTTGTCATCGAAATGGGAACCAACCTCTCTCAAAACCAATCAAATGGTTTGAGGCCTTATTTGGCCTCAAATTGAGGCAACTAGGCAATTGGTATATAGTTTCTTATGCAAATAAGTAATACGAAACTCATACATGAATTATTTTGAATTAGTCTTCACTTAAACCAAAGTTGATGTACACACAAATCAAAACTATAATTTCTTATGCAAATAGGTAATACGAAACTCATACATGAATTATTTTGAATTAGTCTTCACTTAAACCAAAGTTGATGTACACACAAATCAAAACTATAACCTAAGTTTTAACGAGGTTTCTTGTTTTTTCAATTTTTTTTTACTTAAATTAATCTATTTTTCATCAAAATGGGAACCAACCTCTCTCAAAACCAATCAAATGGGTTGAGGCCTTATTTGGCCTCAAATCGAGGCAACTAGGCAATTGGTATATAGTTTCTTATGCAAATAGGTAATACGAAACTCATACATGAATTATTGTTAACTTTTAGTTAACATTAGTTTTGTAACATTTTATGTTACAATTTTTTTATTATCATAGTTATGATGTTAGTGTGCATGCTCCCATAGGTAATACGAAACTCATACATGAATTATTGTTAACTTTTAGTTAACATTAGTTTTGTAACATTTTATGAATTATTGTTAACTTTTATGTTAACATTAGTTTATCATAGTTATGATGTTAGTGTGCATGCTCCCATAGGATGGCAGTGTGCATACTTGACACTAGGAAGCCCTTACTTCATATCACGTGTACAACACCCTTACACCATATCATATCACCTATTTCTATGCTCTTGCCTTTGTTCTTGCTACTCCTTTCCCTGCACCCAATATGGAATTTAGTTCAAATGGCCTACATAGATGCGCAAATGCTGAGTTATTCATTGCATTATGGTGCACCGTTTAGAGCTATAGAGATGAGCAGGAAGAGCTGTTACAATCCCTGGCTGGAGCGATGCGATAGAGCAGTCTAGTTCACAGTATGGAGCAATTAGTAAGAGCATGAAAACTCCAACAGCTATAACCATCATAACTGGTGGGATTTAGATCATATTTACCCTTAAACCTCCATATGTAATTTATAACCCTGATAAGAGCAGATGATTTATATGATTTATATTTATTTACTCGTGTTCTCAAGACAAAACCCCGTCATCAAGGGCCTATTCTTGTCATAATGACTATTCCAGCTCTAATAATGGAAAAGGATGCCCTCCTTAACAGACCGGTAAAACTGTTCTGATAAGCTGGGCAACAAGGGCTGTTCTTTGGAGCATCATCCGTAGCCTGCACATTCTGATTTGTATGGTTATTCTATTCCGTCTGGTATCTGTACAACACCCTTACACCATATCATATCACCTGTACAACATTCAACATGAGCGCCCTGGCTTCATACTGGTATGCTTGTCTTCCTTATTCTAAGAGTCTCCTTTGCTTGAATTCCTTATTTGCTTGAATTCCTTATTCTAAGAGTCTCTTTTGCTTGAAGGAATACAAGAATAATCAAATTGCAAGCATGGTTGCAGGTAGAATAAACCATTTTCTTTTGATCTTTTTATTTATGGAGCTATGGTGACATAGCTAAGATTCCATTTCTGTATGTCTTTTGATCTGCACAAATTTGACAATTGTTTCAACTTCAGGTAAACATTCTATCAAGTTTCGTAAAGCATCAGCAATAACGGATATTGTTTTGTAATTCTCTTTTGAATGAATTTTCAAATTGTTTTTCTTCTACTTTGTCTTTCATTCTATTTGGGTTTAGGAAGTAAGCTCTCAAAGCCAGAACACTGGAACGGTGGGAGATGATATGATTAATAGAACTGGGCAACATTCCCATTCAATGATTGGAAAAATCCATTTGATGTGTTCTGGGCTGCATTGATAGCAATATATGTAGATAGCCAAATTCATCAATTAGCTATCTCCCACTTTGCCTCCTTCTCCATTCATTGATCAAGCCCTCTGAAATTTAAAAACCTAGATGGTCAATTCTTCTTCTTGGGACAGATTACAGACAATTCAATCCATTGAAAGACCTGAGAAAAGCACAGCATCCAATGCCATGAACAATCTATGTACGACCAAAGTAAAAGCAAGGAAGTTTTTACCTCTCTATAATTTAAGTCTCTCTTAAGCAAGGAGCATCTCTTTTACACAATAGAAGCCATATAAATTGCACCCCCAGTGTGTAAAGACGGCGATATCATGTAATGAGAAGCCTTTCACTGTTGTACTAAACGAATATTATGAAAAAGCAAAAAACAAAAGCTTCGGCTTCGACAGATTCGAGTGTCAAAAGTAGATAAAACTAGTGGTGAAACCAAATTTTTAAGATAATTTAACTTTTATTCTAGAAAATATTTACGAGAGTCATAAGTCTATTTCAATCTGTCCGCAAAAACCACTCCACTATAATTAAAAGAGATAAAAATGAACAAAATTCCTCACACGAAATTTCTGAAATCAGTTTGTCTGTGCTACTCTAGATACCATCACACGATCCGTCCACATTCTTTTCAAATTTTTCGGATCACCATTTGAATTCAATAGGCATATTGCTTTGTGTTATTGGATTCATCCGGCTTGTCATACTTTTCTGGTCCACCTTAGGCTGTCAAATAGCATGCACGTTTTGTTGTCTTGATTTTAGGCGACAAGCTCAGGAGCTGATAACGTTGTGAGACCAAAGCTGAATTCTCTCTTAAATCCTTTGAACATATTGACAAATCCTTTGAACATATTGACAGATCTTGGCATTCGTTTATATTAAAGGATGCTAGAGGTGTGAAGACTTTATGACAGATCTTGGCATTCGTTTATATTAAAGGATGCTACAGGCGTGAAGACTTTATGAAATGAGTTGGCATTTAAATCCCTGGTCAATGAGGTAATTTGCAGCTCATATTTGGGTAGTTATTTAAAACAAAATAAACCATAGTCTAATGAAACAAGAAGAAAAGGGAATTCTAAACTGAACCTAACAAATTTAATGTAATTATTTCAAAATTTAATTATTTGATGAAACATCAAAACAGTTACAAGCAAGAATCAACCCTCCATGAGGTGAGCAAACCATAGACAAGTCGGTGGATATGTTAACACTCCACAAGTCGCCATAGTCCAAGCCATGAATCAATCCATACACTAAGCAATATTCTACAGCTACATGGGCCTGTAGGGTATACCCTAGCGAAGAGATTCTTTCAATCCGCTCTGATTACATAGTGACTTGGGAATTTCAATGGCAGCATAAGAGTTATTACCTCTATCATGGCGATAAATTTTTGCTTGAGGACTGTTGATTTGAATCATGGTCGTGAGAATAGCTTTACTGTTGTAAAAAGACGTGGTCGCATCTTCTTCCTAGTCCACCAGTGCCATAGCCATGGCCCTTTCCTTCTGTTCATCTATGTAGAAGTAAAAATATTGTGCTTCTCAGCAAGGTAGTAAGCTACCCTCCTGACATGAGGCAACTCGCTTGGAATGCTGCTTCAAGACCGTCCTGAGATTTGATCATGTTATCTTTAGATACACAACCACAAGCAACACGACTGTTCAAATTCCAGCAATGGAATATTGATGGCACTTGGACGATAGACCATTTAGCATGGCATTGTAAGCATGGTCTCCACGTGTTATATTTTCTTGTTGTGGTATCGATTCCTTTTGTCCATCTGCGGCTACCTCAAGATGTCTACCTCATGTGTTAAACTTAATTTGTTATTTAAAAAAAATAAACATACAAAAAAGACTAAAAGAAATTCAGGGCACTTGCCTCTACCTTGTTTGTATGGGTTAATAAAGATTAATGTTTGCGTTTTATGCAAAATGGGGCACATTCAGAGTGTGTAGTGAAGCAAGCTTTGAGCAATGGCGCTTGAAGATATTACAATGATGTACGCATTGTATTCAGCGATGGAAAGATCGAATAGATTAGCGACAACAAGGGTTGATTCATTCTCCTAAAGAAGGTTACCGACGTTCACAAGCACTAAAATAAATTAAAACAAACCCCGTAATCTGCTGTAGCTAAGCAGATTAAATCGTTTTAATCAATAAGCCCCAAAAACTTTAAGATCCTAAACAAATAGTCAACCATGCATATAAACGCTTGTTTTGCAATCAATATTGCATGCAAAGTTGTTCACAAAATTAAAACTACAAGTAATTATTAGGCGCACGTTCAGATTAATGAATATATATATATATATATTAATTGTTTAATGAATTAATAAAGATGTGTTTTATTTTATTATTTAGTTAACTATTGCTCTGGATATGACTATGCAATATATGAATCATGAGATTTAGCATGACTCAATGCTTAACGCGTGGATCTTCAACTCCTTAGTGACTATACGCCCTTCAGTACTCCACAAATAGATAAGATATCCCAGATGAGCCTAGCATGCTTACTCATGCAATTCTGAACTTTGTTATTTGCCTTCATCTTCATCATGATCATCCAATATGCGAAATTCAAGAGAAGTTGAAGCATGTAGTCCAAACGCCAAAGTCATTTACGAAAAAAATGTGTAGTGATACCTTTACTGTGCAGTTTACTGCTCAAATTTACCCTTTTACTTTTTATGCTTATCTCTAATTTATATTTTCTTAAAATTGTTTTAATAAAGTATTAATCAACTAAATTTTATAAAAAAAAATAAATATTTTTTCACATGACTTTTATAAACCGAGAACTCATAAATGAATTTCGGTAATATTTGTCAGGTATTATTTTTTCCATTTTAAACTCGGTAATATTTGTCAGGTATTATTTTTTCCATTTTAAACTCATAGGATAAAAATAAAATATGACAATTTAATCTTTGTAATCAGCAATAGAGCGCAAAATATAAATTCTTCTTAATCATCATAAAGGCGTGGAATATAAATTCTTATATAACATAGTCCGTAACAGAGGCCAAGACCGAGACAAAGGCTAATGTAGAGGACGCAGTAAAGGTGGCAACACAGGCTTCAACAAAAAAGATACAAGCATATGCGTAGATAGCAGCAAGAGTGAAGGCACAGATTCAGTGGAGTCAAACAATTAACAAGATCAAGTAATCAACAAGATCAAGCTAATTGATCAAGTTTAACTAATAAGATCAAGCTAATTGATAAAGTTTAATTAAGACAATCAACGATCTTTATTTATAAGAACACATTTCTTACCTGATGCTGCAAACAAATCACTAAGATCTGCCTTTGATAAAGATCTGGTGATTCTTGTTTCTTTATATGCAAAATCATTTCAGCAGGAACTTGCTCCTTTGCAGCTGTTCTTGTTTTAAGATAAATTAGTTCAAAAGGGGTTATATGGTTTGAGTATATTTAAAGATTGGCTCAAGTGTTTGTTTGTATGAGGCTTTTTATACATAACTTTCTCATTTTAAAATAAATTAGTTCAAAAAGGTTATATATTTAAAGATTGGCTTAAGTATTTGTTTGTGTGGTGTTGAATCGCATATTATTATTAATTGTTTTTTGTTTCTTGTTTGAATTAGCTAGGCCATCTAAAACATAGATTAAATTTGATTTTAAATATTAATATGATTTTTTACTTTCAAAATATGAATTAAATTAACTACTTTTAATTATTATCTTAAATATAAAAAATGTTTTTAATCTTTTGGTAGACTAGTCCGTGATTCCTTCCAAGATTTTTATACCTGCCTCAGCAGGTATATTGTAATCGTTTGAATTCAAACCCCTTTGACTTTTGATATTACTTGGTGCATATTGGTGCATATTTAAAAGATTAAAATCTCTAATCCAAAGTTTAACTTTGTAATATGAAAAATAGCAATTTTTAAATATTCTAAATTTTAATAAAAATATTTGTATTTGCTATTTTGTCAACTTCTAATTGGCCAATAAAGAACGATGTCAGCCTTGGAGTTTGGTATCTGGTTTTCACTTGACACATGGCTATTATGACATCAGCATTTATTATATTTTATTATTATGTTATTTATAATTAAAACAGTCAGCAGATCCATGACTTCCGAGGACTGGTGGATTTGGCGTTTGCAGGTGTGTGGGTAAATTCACGGAAATTATTGAACGATCTGACTGTGCTTTCCTACGAAGTCCTCCATGAAAACTGAAACCCAGCCACTGCAAAACGCATGAAAGAACCCTATTTCTTCAAGCAGAGGCGACAGTTACTCTTGAAGGCCGAGCATTTTCTTCTGTCCGCACTCAACTTCGATCTGGTTATCCAAACCGCATATAAACCCCTCGCTTGCGCCCTCAAAGAGTTCAATGTATTCCAATGGCATTCGAAGTTTGCACAGGTTTCTTGGAATTTTGTAAATGATGGATTAATGACCACCGTATGTCTCCAGTTCAAACCCCTGCAAGTTGCTGGTGCGGCTTTCTATCTTTCACTTCAGCAATTCGTCTTGGAGTTGACTTTGCAGAAATCTAGAGAAATTCATCCCTCTACCAGTAAGTCACTATTTATACAGCGGAAAGATAATCTTTTTATTTGACTTTTAAGTTTTAATACAGCGGAATGGTAATCCATTTTAGTTTCTGCGCAGACGTAATGAAGCTCTAATTTAGGAAATTAGTAAAGCTGTCCCTGGCTCAAATGATTTGAGCTTCAAAAGCCAACAGTTCAAACCATGGCTTGTCTGTGGAAGCAGCATTGGTCTTACTGGCTAAATCCTCAATACAACAGCGTTTGATGCTTGTTCACACTTGCATGTGGTTTGATTTTTGGCACCACATTCTGGAGAATGGGCCGGAAAACGTAAGCATTCGTTTCAGCTACCAAGAGTATAACACTTCAAATTAAAACTCTTGTTAACCGAACTTAACTTCGGTTCTTATTTATTATTTATGGATGGTTATAATATTTTCCAGGCACACGCAGCAAGATATATTGAATGCAATGGGATCCATGTTCGCCGCAATTCTGTTCATAGGTTTCAGTAATGTTGTCTCTGTGCTACCGGTAGTCTATGTTGAAAGAACAGTATTCTACATGGAGAAAGCTGCAGGAATGTACTCTGCTCTGCCCTATGCCCTTGCTCTGCCCTATGCCCTTGCTCAGGTAAACACTCTAATTAAGCACTCTTTCATTGTCTCTGTAAAGTGCATCACCTTGCCTTTTCTCATCGCAAAGTTAGATTCATGATGAAATCATAAAATTATATTTGTGTCTGAGTCAGGTTTTAATCGAAGTACCATACATGTTTGTGCAAACGGTGCTGTATGGAGTGACGGTTTATGCATTCATCGACTTCCGGTGGACAGCGGCTAAATTCTTTTGGTACTTTTATATGATGTTCTTCAGCTCCTTTACACCACATATTATGGTATTATGACGGTGGGTCTGACGGTGGGTCTGACTCCTAACGCAAGCATTGCTTCCATTCTCTCCACTGGCTTCATTNTGTCGTGAATTAATAAAGCTGATTCTATATGGCTGGAGAATACTGTGTTGTTTTTTCCCTTGTTTCCTTATCTTGGCTTCAGGCCAATTTCTGAATATAGCAGGCTGGATATTATTTTATGCAACCATCCATGTGTATACTGTTTTTTTTCTCTTAATTTTTAAACTCGGGCATTCGAACGCATCTAACATTAATTTTGTTTCGCTAAGAAGCACAGTAAAATACTGAATAGAGAAGCAGAAACGGCGAGGGCTTTTGTGTTTTAATTAAAATTAAAGCATCTGTTTAATTAATTAACGTGCATGGATTACATNTGATAGCGTATCAATTCGGGGACAATTCAGATGAAATGATGATGGCTGATGGTACAAAACAACAAGTGAACAAATTCTTGAGAAGCCACTTTGGTTATAGGCATGATTTTATG
>LPNX010443419.1:114770-134587 GCA_001517045.1 Pseudotsuga menziesii
AGCCTATATCGGATTTAAATGGACATTTTTTAATTCATTTTTGTTTTAATTTCTTTCAAATTGTAATTATATTTGTTTTATCATATATTTTTATAGCAAAATTATCCTAATGCTATATATTTCCAATCTCTTCTTAGGAGGCAGGTACTAAGCAACTTTGTTGCTTATTCCACTTGTTTTATATAGTAACTAGTTATTAGATGCAAACAAATGATTTTTTAAACTTATTAATAAAATTAAGTTTTTATTATATAAAATCATTTAACATAAATATTTTTTCAATAAAAATTACATTTTCTAATAAATATATAAATGTGGAAAAACAATTTCTTCTACCTACATATAATCATATTCCACTTATTAAATACTTAATGAATAAGGAATATATTAAGAAGTAAAATATAAAAGTTAACAAAGTAAATAAGTTTTAAGGTAGTTTTTTTTTAAATAAATGAAAATTATATATATATATAGGATTTAGCTTGGATGGTTGAGAGGAATGATTGTTACATTCCTCACCGTGATTCAATTTTTGTAAGAGACAAAGGTGTTGGCATATTTTCTGTTGGAATATATATATCATTTAATGACACTTCATACATATTGATAAATATTTGAACTTTTTGCATAGGTTTTTTTCCATAAGTATAATTAGTAGATATATGACATATGCTTCATCTTTGATTCTAGAGGATATTAAAGTGAATCTTTATGTTAAAAATAAATAAATAATAACATAATTTATATTTTTGGAAGTGTTTAAATTGTGTTTTTGGATATATAAATAGATTCAACACTCTCAAATATCCTCATGACACCCAGATTATGCTTATTGATTATGTTTTCTTACTGAAATCCAACTCAAAAGTATACTTACAAAAGATTGAAAACATAAAATATTTAAACTTAATTTTATTAATTATAAATAAAAATTTAAATGATTTATTTCATTATTTACCTATCTCATGCTTTTAATAATTATGAATAAAACAATTAAATTATTTAAAATTATAATCTCATTCTTTTAATAATTATGAATAAAATGGTTTAATTATTTAAAACCTCATGATTTTAATAGTTAATAATTATGAATAAAATAATTAAATCATTTGAGCTTATTTTGTATATTATATGATTGGGTTTTAATAGTTAATAATTATGAATAAAATAATTAAATCATTTGAGCTTATTTTATATATCATATGATTTTAATAGTCATAAATAGTTAATAGTTATGAATAAAATAGTTAATAATTATGAATAAAATATTTAAATCATTTGAGTTCATTTTATATATTATATGATTTTACATAAATAGTTAATAGTTATGAATAAAATAGTTAAATTATTTGAACTCATTTGATATATTATATGATTTTAATATTTATAAATAAATTTTAATAGTCATTAATAGTTAATAGTTATGAATAAAATAGTTAAATTATTTGAACTTATTTTATATATTATATAATTTTAATATTTATAATTTTTTTATTTATTAATATTTATAAATAAAAAAATTGTATTAGAAGTTTTGTCTCTCACTCATTATATATAATTATATATAATTATAATGATTTTAAAAATAAATTTTAATAATAATGATAAAGTTTTTCATTTAAAAAAACAATATATACACTCTTTCATATGGCACTTGGTTATATAGACTATAATATACATCATTATTTAAAGTACTTTTAAATATAATAATATATATATCTCAACCTATATAATATTAATTTTATTATAATATATATATATTAATATAATTTATATAAATTGATTATCAACCAAAACATAATTTATCATAAAAATAATTTTTATAAAAAATTATATCATTATAATATACTTTTAAATACTTTTACATATAACAATATATCTCAACCTATATAATATTATTATATTATAAAATATATATTAATATTCAATATTAAATGATTAACATTCAAAACATAAACATTTATCATCGTAATATTTTTTTTAAGTTTTTTAATAATTTGGAATATATCAATAACATAAATAATAACTTTTTAAATAGACATCTCTCATTAAAAACTTAGGCCCATAATTTCTTCAACAAGTTTCATATGTTTCTCATGTTAGTCGTATACAAATGTGTATCATTAAGTTAGATAAAGTTTGTGTCTTTTTCATCGGTGGGTCCATTTTCTTTTTTGGTTGGCCCGGGTGCTATGTTGGGTTTGGTTTTATTTGTGTTTTTGGAATAATTTTTTTGGTTGCTTCCACTTTAAAAAATATGTTGATCTATCTTTACCAATATTTATATAAAACATTGTTATTTTTTATGGAAAAAAATAGATAAATTCACATGGAAAAAAAAAAGATAATGGTAATGTGTGTGGACATGCTCCGATCTTCATATTTAAATTAGAGAATGGATACAAATGGGTATCATTGAGTTATATATATATATATATATGGATAACTTTCTTCACTCATGTTAAATAATATTCCATACTTAATATAGACATAGTTTAATGGCACCATTTTGGGCCCAGGGATAATTTTAAGGAACCATACTTATTTAAAAGTGTATAAATGTTGGCGAATCTTAGCAATTCTTAAAACGCCAACTATAAAATGTTTGGTGATATTTTTCAAAAATTATTTTAATTGCCAAGGATTTATATCGTTTATATAATAATTTGGCGATTTTTAGGGTGAAAAAAGTTTACCCCATCAAAATTGGGCGAAATAGGGCTTCAAAAAATGCAAAACAACAAATCTTTTTTTGGATAAAACCCCTGAAAATAGTCCATGGGCTAAATTTCACCCCTAAAATTATCCCTGCTTGGGCCCATCAAACATTTATCCATAATGATACTATGATGCACATTCATTACTAATGCACTTTTATGCATTCATCTCAATTATATGTGAATTCATTTTATAATTATAAAACATATAAATATTTCAACAAAGGATTTTATGTAACAAATTTTATAAGTATTTTGGATGGTTGGGAGGAATGATTATGTATCTTTTCATTCAGAATATCATAAGTGAAATAATGAACTTTTAATGAGTATATTGTTGTAATGATGGAGTATATCATGTTAATGCATCTTCCAACTAACACCTCTCCACTTACCTAGTGGCACTTGACACCTCTCAACTTATTTAGTGGCCCTGTCAATCCCTATGAATAAAGATGACCTTTAAGTTATGATGACCTAACACATAAATATGATGATAAAACAATTATATTACTTTCTCTATAACTTTCTTAAGAATCCCACTCGAGCATTGGAAATGTTTCTCCAAATATTAAATGTTGCAAAGGATCTCAATTATGTTGATAGAAAAATGAAAAACAACATTAATGCATGAAAGAAACCAAATTCCATTAATATTGATATACTTATACAATTCATAGTATAGTGATATCTATCTCTAATAGGATATGTGCATGCCAAATTCATTAAAACATATCCTCAAAAGGGGTTGAAATTGTATTTTATCATAATGTTGAAAACCTTGAGGTGCAAGAATCCTAAACTTAAAACAAAAGTTAGGATTGAATGTGACTATGAGCGAGATGGATGCCGAGAAAGAATGGAAACTTTCTTGCATCATCACTTTTCATTGGTTGCTCATATTTTTGTATTATTTAGCTAGTTGGAAATATAATTGTTTCCGAGTTAAATGCTCTTCATTAGGTGTCAAAATTATGACAAACTCATGGGAAGTCACCGAAAAAAACATCATTGTCACTATTGTTTCTAAGATGTCCTTATACATCTACTTGGATTAGATATTGGGCCTAATATGGCTGCGAATGCAAGTTGCGTGGTTTCATCCCACATAAATGGGGTGTCCTGCTTGGGCAAGCACATGAACCCATTAGTTATCTTGGCATAATTGACTATGAAACATCAAAGGAAATTGGATTTCCCTTGTAGGCTTTGAAGTTGCCTGATGGAACGAGGAGGCATATTTACAATAGCCTCAAATTTCAAAGGATCCACCCGTATTCCTCTGTTTGATACAATAAACCCTAGTAACATCCCTGACTCGACGTAGAAAAAACACTTGTGAGGATTCAAGCGTATTTTATAATGTCTACATCGTTCAAATATCATACGAAGATGATCTGGATGTTCCTTCCTCTTGCGAGAATGGGCAGGAAGATCGTCTAAGTAAGGTTCGAAAATAATTTTAATATAGTGGAAGGAAAAATTCATTGCCCACTGAAAGGTAGCTCTGGCATTTTTCAAACTGAAGGGCATTTTATTGTAAGCAAAGGTCCCCCAAGGAAACATGAAGGTATTTTTATGTTGGTCTTCTAGCTTAATTTAAATTTGGTTATACCTAAAAAAATCCATCCATAAACAAGGATACCATCAATGACTTGATCGATAACGCAAATGACCACTACCTCCATTGACAACTACCTCCATTGACAACATCAATTGACAAAGCCACATGGTATGGCAAGCATATTTTAACATCTAAAAGATTAAACTTCGCCAATAGGCTCGATGAATCCATGCTACCTATGAATGGTAAGAAGGAATCCCGCTGTGTGGGGCAGCTCTGTAACACCTCCAATGCCAAAATTGCACAAGGAGTTTGAGCTAAGTCTTCAACTACAGAATAGTTGGAAGAAACTCTAGAGTTAGGGTTGTGAAATGCTTTCTTAAAGACACCTTTCAGAATCTTGGGCATTGGATCAGCTGGTTTTTCAATAGTGAGAGGGTTTGAAGTTTCACCAATAGGATTACCCTTCTCCGGAGCCTCGGATTCATAATTGTTATTTTTTGTTTGGAGTAAAGTTCTAGATCGTACCATATTGATATATTTTTGATTAGGAGGAGCACTAGAAGTGCCCCTGACTACAATCGAAAAAGAAGTTGTGTTCTGTCCTTGGGGAAATGGATCCTTCAGGACAACTAGTTTTTGATTCTTCAACAATTTCTGATCTTGTTTCATAAGAGGGAATTTAGATAAGTAAGGTGGTATCCCTGGCACAAGTTACAAGGAAACTTGACCTTTTTCTTGTCTTTTTTTCCCCTGTCAGTATTGTTTGTGTCTTTTTTCTTTTTTTTGATTACCCTCACCCTTCTTCCCTTTCTTCTTTTTAACACTAGGATACCGAGTTCCCTTTTGAGAAGACTATGCAAAAACATTTGCATTTTGTGGTGAGGGGGTGGCAGCCTTAGTTTCCTCTACTGCATATTACTTCACTGAAAACTCAATGATTTGCTTAGCTAATGATTCTATAGTAGGAGAACTAACTGAACCAACCACGCCATCATCATGGGGTCTAGGCTTGGGTTTCTCAGTGTTATTTGTAGACCTCGATGCCTTAGGAATAATTTTATACAAAATCTCAGACCGAGCATAAATCAAGTCTAACTGTTCAGCCTTGAGGATAGCTTCTTCTTCCGTGGTCACCCCCGAAGTGGATATGTCCTCAGAGATATAAGGAAATAAATATTTTAAGAACCACTCTAACAGAAACTTAGGAGGTATAGTGGATTTTATAAGCCTCTTTCATCTTTTCCACTCTTGAATATGATCAAAAATGTTTGTGGCCTTGTTTTACCAAAAATTCGACAACAAGTCTGTGTCAGAATCATACCAAATAGGAAGTTGAAAATGGTTAAGGAACACGGCTGCCAAAATCCAGAAAACTATCATATGCAGCGGAGGGAATTTATATGTACCATTTTTCTGCCACATTAGTCAATGTTCTCTCAAAGAGCTTCAATCGAACAGAGTCATTGTTTAGTGAGTTCAAAGAGCGCCAAAGGTGGAAGGTGGTAATGTGCGCACCTGGATATTCACCATCTTTTCCTTCTAACTTAGGAATGTATGAGGGCAGTTTAATAGGTACAGGTGGCCATTCCACATTATGCCGCACGAGGTCATTCATCAACTTTGACAAATATGGAAAGTTTAACATTTCTAGGAAAGGAATATTTTGCCTAACTGGGGTTTGATAATAAGGAGTTTGGGATGTAGAAGGACCTGCCCCTTGGCTCCCAAACGAAAAGGTGGGGTTTCCCCCAGCCATCGGTTGTGATGTAGTTGGACTACTTTGAAAATTATACCACCCGAAAGCCAATGGATTACTAGCTTGTGGTGCATGATATGTGGTTTGAGCTGCTCTAGATGAAGCTGGAGTTTGAAAGACATGAGCATGTATCTCTCCACTAAAAAGTGAAAAGGGAGAGCTTGTGAAAGGGGCTGGAACCTGACTAGGTGTCTAAAAATTATGACCAAAGGAAATTGTGTTTCCATATGACATGCCCACATATGCAAGAGAAGGACCTACATAAGGAGTGGATGGAAAAATATGTCCCCCATTCCATGAAAAACCCTGGATGAACGAGGAGGATCCACTTGGACCACTCTGAACACTTTGCATAAAGGAAGGAGAAGCAAAAGGTGCACTAGGAATTCCAGTGACCACCACACTAGATAGATCTACTACATTAGAGGGTACTGAGGGTTGAACCACTCAAGCACTTGGTGAAAGGGGTGCAATAGATACACTTGGTCTTGGAGCACCAAATCGAGGAGGTGGGAATCCACCAACCAAGATGACTGAAGTTGGGGTAGAAATACCTTCTCCTGAGCTAGACATAACTCTTCTCAAAATAACACCAATAACAGGTGAACTAAAAGGGAGGACCTATACTATCACAGGATCATTTAGATCAGTTAGAGGCAGATTAAAATTTCTTGCAAACTCGCCAGCCTACAAGTCTTCTATCTCTACTGTTGATGTTTCTTCCTTGTTAATCCTAAATTCTGGTTCACCTAGAACTTCACTAACACCTACTGGTTCAAAAGAACAGTCAGTATCTAGTCTCCGCTTTTGAGGTGGCAGTGGAGGCTCCACTGTAATAGATGGAGGAAGGTTTTGCAACCTTCTGGACCTACGAAGAGGTTGGTAGTCCATAGATATAAATTTGACTCACACACCTAAAGGCCAAATAAATGTAAAAAAGACAAACAACACTCACTAAAAATGTCCTAAAGTAACACAAACACACCAAATATAAGATACACCTTCCAAAGGAAATCCTGGGATGATTAGGTGCCAGTTCCAACCAGTGAAGATCGAAGGATGGTTACTTGGCGTCTCATAAAGATGTTTCTAGGTGCAAGCACTGGAATCACCCAACTTCCCTCCCAAATTGTTTAGCGACATTACCTTCGAAGTTTGTCCTAGGTGTATTGGAAATAGCCTTTCAATACCACTTGTGTAATATCCTAGTGTCTGGAGACTAAAGGATACCAAATCTACATCGACAGTCCGATGAAACAGTCGCAAGCCTGATCCTTATGCATGGGAAGGGTATCTAAGCCTGAATCCCTATCAACAATGGCACCGCACGAGGCCTAAGAGGTGGTATTGACAAGATCCACAAACACATAAAATATTGGTAAATGGTCGAACAAGGAAGTGGAGGGTTATCTCCTCAACTGAGCTCTCATGTGGCCTCGTGCTTAACTCTTGTGTAAGAGGATCTTCCCGAATGGTCTCTTGTGTAAGAGGATTTACCTAATGAAATACCACTACGTTTGAAATCAAATGCTTTTGGACAGTTTAAACTCCTACTCCAAAAACCTAGCCTAAGCTAGTTGATGTATGAACCTATAAAAAGAAACTTACTAATACATTTTAATAAATCGTTCTTTCTAATGGGATGTATTAGTGAAAGGTAGCAGAATGAAAATGGATGGCGTTATAGACTCAATAGAATGAAAGGAAATGATGTATACAATTTTTCAAAGTGAATGCAACTACCAATGCAAATTTTCTTTTCTTTTTCTTTGTAAGTGAAAGGTAATGAAATTTCAAACAACATGAGAAACTACATCAAGACTTAAATTTTTTGATATTTTCTAAAAAAATAGTGAACAAATGCATTCTAATGCAACCTAATGCAAAAACGCAAAAATTATTTTTGTCTTTTCTTTTTCGAAAAGTTCAAAAACTAGATGCAATTTTGAGTGAAATAAACAATATGATCATATAATTGTAAATGATAGCAGTTAGCCCCTACAATAACACACTTCAACCAAACAAGAAAAAATGACTCAAACCCTAGACTTGGTAGAACTATTGACTCACAAGGACTAATATATCCAAAAGATCGAAATAATGATTGACTTAGACTACAAGAAAAGCAGAACTAAGTATATCAGTGTCTTAAAGGACTGATCAATGATCCAAAAACACAAGCACTCAGACCAAAATCCAAGCAGGAAGGGACCTAACTCATTCACAAATGAAAAATTCAAATAAAAATCACTCAAAATACTTGACTAATCAAGCAACTGGTGAAATGTACACACCTAAAACCATAGTATCATGCTAAATAAGAACCTTAATAAGCATCCGAAGAATCATAAAAGCAAGGACAAGAAAAAACCTTATGGACCAACAGACACCTACAGGAAATTCATGACTATCATCAAGGCAAGTCGCGTACCATTCACGACTGTCACCGAAGCAACCCGCGAATACAACATGCGATACACGATTGTTACCGAAGCAACCCGCGAATGCTGTCAAAATTTTTCAAAGAGAAAAAATGGATAACAAAAAGGTTCTGAACATAAAATACTGAAAATTAAAGTAAAATCAAAACAAATCACTCACAGGATCATATAGAGCAACACTGGTAAGGAAGCCAAAAGAAAGGACCCACAACAGGTAGGAATCCCCAGTGGAGTTTCCAGTTTTGTTGTTCATGAGAATACAACCTTATAACCTAGGTTCTTTGGGGTTACCAATGTATTAAATTAACTTGCAGAAATTCAGCCATTTTAGAATTTGACAGAGAAATATGGAAGAAAATAGGTGTACCTTGCTTATTATGGTTGATCCTAGCTTTCTTCTTCACTTCAAATTTCTTCCACAACTTCTAGGGAATATCCAACACCTACAAAGAGAAAGATCTTTCTTGTAATATATTATATATTATAGATGATCAATGAAACAATATGCTTGTAATGAAATAACAAGACAATTCATAAATCATAATACATAAGAATACAAAGAGACATATTGGAAGAAATACTCTTTTTATTGATAAACAAGTGAGTTAAGATTACAACCAGTATCCGAAACAAGTGCTCCTCTTCTAGCCAAGGACACTGAGTTCTGCTGCTCCAAGATCTCCAAAGGCAATCCACCAGCATAAATTTTCTCTAGAATTCAATGATCTTTAGCCTCAACCCCTACCCTCTATTTATACATGAGGAAAGAGAGAGGTTACGAAGGTTGAGATGGTCGGGGAAGTTGGGATAGTTATGATTAAGGAACCAATTGTCCTTGACTAAACTTGATTATATTTTTTTAACTTTGTTTTAAGGAATTCATGACTATTAATACTAGCAAGTCTTGCATGATATGCGACTTTCATAATGGAAACCTGCGAATTCCAACCCTACTGATGTATACAAGGGTTGCAATGCCAATACTCCTGAATGATTTGCAAGTTGCAATGGAAATAGTCATGAATTCACCCTAATGACCTTATAAAACATAGGTTAGGCTGTTAAGAGGATGATGTATCAAAGGTGATGCACATCTATAGTGTTTTGGCCACTTCTATCCATTTGTACTTTTGTGTACTAACACATTGGGTGTCAGTACTCAAACAGAGAAGTGCCATTTGACAGGATAAGAATGAGACCCCCTTGTTTATGGAACAAGAGACTCCCTCTGTGCAATGATGCAACTGCTAAAGTATACAAAGGTGTACATACCCTACCCCCATCCATATTTAATCTTCTTACCTCCTAGGAGGAAACACATGTTCTAAACCATTAGGCCCACTCAAACTGTACAAAGGAATACCACTAACTTTTTCAACTTAGGATGTTTTTGACAATTCATGGTAGATGTGGTGTTTAAAATCGTTAATACAAAGGAATTGTTTTTTAGGAACTTTAAATTTTTTTATTAGGGACTTTAAAAAGTTTGATTAGAAGTGATTTATTCATATAAATTTAGGATGATCATTTTAAAAACAAAGTCATCCACCATTGTTCATATCAAATTGACAAATAATTTTAGAAATTATTTATTAAAAATATTTATAAATAAGATTTTTAATTTTAAATTATACATTAAATTCAATGTAACTCCACCCATTTTTGCTAAAAATTATATGATCGAACAACACAAATGCATAGTGTCTAGAAAGCCCATACCTTTTTTTAAAAATTTATAATAAAAACAAAGTCTCTCACCATGATTCAAAAGGTACATATTTCCAATTTCCACAGTGAACCGACATTAAATTCACTCATATTGATTCCAATAACCTCAACTACTAAAAAATACACCTTCCTACAAAGAGACGATATAAATGCTTAATTGTCACAATCCCCCTAGATAGAATTTCACTCATAGTGATCCTAATCACATAGGACACTCTCCAACTCACCTTTCTCCAAAGAGAATCATAGTGAAAATTAAAAGGACTATGTTGGGCAGGAGCTACCAATAAGGGAACTGAGAGTGAAAAATGTCAATGAAATTAAATAAATATTAGTAATTTCTATTGCATCAAATTGTATAAATAATTTAGATAAACTACATAAGATCTCAAAATTGTTGACACAACACTCATCATCCAAGGGTATACTCCACACAACAAGGCAAAAACTATTGAAGTAGTTTGTAACACAAAGCAAGTGGATATGATGGAATATTTAGTTGTTATATTGTGCTTTTTTCATGTTAGGAAAAAAATATGACAAATTATAAATTGGTCATTTATAGAACATATGTCATTAAACGCATGAAAATTATGTGTATGTTTTGAATGAGCATTAAGAGTAACTGCCAAAACCTAATTTATTGTAATGACAAGAAGCCACACTTGATGTTGGATAAAATAAAGGTTATAAGCCACATTACAATATTTCTATTTACTATTCTTATACTTACACGAGAAAACCCATTGCTCTATATTTTTAAGTAGTAACGCTTCTTTGGAATGATTTTACAAGATAAATAAACATATATTGATAGGAATTGATACAACAATATGGATATGGAATTGACATTTGGGTCTAGATAACACATGGAGAAAGACAGATTAGTATAAAATGGTTTATACATGACCAGGCGACCAAAACGTTGGTCACTATGCGAAATAAATGATGAAACCACCAAAAACATTAGCCAACATTATGTTTTTAAGTGAATTGTGACCAAATTTGAGCAATTTAAAGTGATCACAACTAATTTAGTCATGTGATAAAAAAATACAACTAGATAACAACTATATGAGTATAAATTAGTATTATTTCTTACCTATAAGTAATCGAGTTTTAGTGGTATAGTCAATTTAGTGTTCTTAAACATGTTGATGATCATGATTATGATTTTTAATATTGAATTAAACTAATGACATATTTCTTGAGTACTTTTAATGGAGCCCGAGGGGGCGAAACAATATTAGCATGCATGCCTTCACTCTCGATATATTTCATGTTCCCACTTTCAAATTTACTAGAATTATATCATGACAACGACATTGATGCATATATTAGTGATCATGTTGAAAATTATGATAACAATGATGCTGGCTATAGTGATCATTACGACGATGATTATTTCCATCACCATATTTGCAAGATCGTCATCTGCTCGAAGAGGAATCCACATGCTCTCCATGCCCTATGAAGGGGGTCTTTAAATCCATATGCAGTGTTAAAAATTACGAAATTGTAATTTTTTTTACATTTTGGTACATTTCGGGTCTCTACATCCATCTATAGCATTAAAATTTATGAAATTATAAATTTACTTTTAGGTTCCTCACAAAGCCACACATGAAAATGTCTAAAAAAATCCAATAGACACCAAATTGGGAAAAGCATGAGTGCAATTTCCATTAATAGGGTGCATATTGATACATCATATTATGACCATTGGTTTCATATTCCAAGGAGTCTCTTGGAATTTTGAAGGTGTCTATTCACCTTCACCTCCCATAAAGGATTAGTTTCCAACAACACCCCCCCCCCCCCCCCCCCCCCCCCCCCCCCCCCCCCCCCCCCCCCCCCCCCCNTGGACATCCCCAACTTGACGATCCAAATTTGTCAAGTAAGCTAGCAGAAGATGATGTGTCCTACTAAGTACAAGTGCTATGTGAAGTGGTGGTTTTGGATGACCACCAACTAAAGGGGGAGAGTAGAAGTTGAAGTCTTCTACAATGTGGCTGGTTTAAGATGATGAAAAATTCTTGATCTCGACAACTTTAAATCATGAAGCATGAAGTGGTTTAAGGTTGACCACAAACACTATAACATGGTTGGAATACTCAGAGGTTCTTCGAACATTTCGAAAGGTTAGCAGAAGTTGTCTGTGTTCTACTAAATTAGTGGTTTTAAGCTGATCACAAACTCTGGAACTTGGCGATAGCTCTCACTTAGAAGTTCTCTAGAACATTATGAAAGGTTAGTAGAATCTGGTGACATATTATACTAAATGGATAGTCATGGATTTACTCTAGCTTTAGCTATAGCTCTGAGTGTGGCAAGATCAAGGCTCTAGATTTGATGCATGATCATTTGTTCTTTCTCCCTTGCTCTCACTCGCTTGTTTCTAACCGTTCATCATCCCCCCTGTCAAGAACAATGCGATGAGAAGAAGGTGTGTCAAATACAAGATGTGTCAACACCTGTGAATGAACTCTTCGATATGGCATATATATCTTCTTGGATATTGACGACCATTTCCAAGAAGCGATCCAAACCTAGTGAATATTCTCTCTTGCAGGTTTTTTATGTTAGGATTATTATTAATCCTCCCTTTGACCACATAAGTATATTTTTCTATTTCCCTAGCTCAGGAGGTCTATATCACTTCACCAGTGCATATGGAACACATCTAGTGGATATTTTCCACTTACTGCATATGTTTGCATAAATTTGGTGCTCCAGGGATCAATCCCTATAATTTAAGAACGCACTCAGAGTGCCACCAGTAGTGTCCAACAGTTGACTCTAGTAGGTATTTAGTTATGTCCAGTTGTGCTCCGATCCCCATCAGTTAGATCGTTCCCTGTGTGTCTAGAACTAGTTTACATGATTCAATGGAGGTAGGGCGCCTTTGTTCACCTACCCTCTTCAGTCAACTGGTTATGAGCTCTTTCAGTGATCCAGAGTTGCATTAGTGAGCTCTAGTGGTGATTTTCCCACATTGAGTTAGCTCTTGAGTAAGTCTAGGTTGGTAGATTCAACTGCCTCTTTAGGCATTCGAATACTCCTATATGTACTACCATTGTATTACATATTATTTATTGAATATGTGTGGATTAATATTGATTAATGGATTATGATTATTATTCCAATCATTGGTCTCATGAGTGTTTTTATTCTTCATGAATTATTGATCTAAGTTACTGAATTGTTGCTTCTCTCTCTTCTACAATTCTCCATTTGAATCCTGCAGGCTAATGATCCTATGCTTCATGAACCTTACATGGTATTAGACTTGGTATTAAGGCTAGCGAAAAACCTCATAAGCTTCCATTGGTGCACCATAAGCCAATGGGTTCCACATAAATCCTGGAATTATTTCCTTGCTCCCTCTGGATTCTGTCCAGAAACGTCTATCCAGGTGTGAAGCACCCAGATAAAGTGCACATGTAGAAGTGGAGAGTGTTTGGTTGATTCAAATAAAATTGTTTTTGCAGGTACAATTTTGACAACAAAATTCAAAAATCTCAACCAACTTTGAATAGGTTGTTATAGCTGATTTTACCACACTTGGTAGATCACACTTTTATGGCCTTCCATGTCCCTCTGTAGACTCTTTGGACCCCATTTGCTTGAAATATACTTTGATGGTCCAAGAAATCCATTAAAAACACTTGTTTATTTCCATACGCGGGTTTTAGCTTAAAATTCGCGTGTACATGCAACTCACTCCACTGTAGCCCGCGTACATTGGGAAATGTGCATAAAAAATAAAATATTTGTATTTTTCCTTAATGAGTCCTGAATAACTTGACTCTTGGCCTTCCATATGCTTGTAAACACTCTGAATTGACCCTTCATTGCCTATTGAAGGGCTATATATGGAGCCTCTTGGATGCATTAGACAGGGAGAACATTTTGAGAGCAAGGAAACTATAGTTCATTATTTCCTCATGTTGACTAAATTGTCATTGATGCCAACAGGTGTGTTTCAGTGTGTCTTGGTGCTCCTTGAAGAGCCTCTGAGGGTTGAGTAAGCATCAGTGTATAAGGAGACCTTTTGACTTTGCCCAAGCCCAAGTCTGAAGCCCTTGGAGCCCTTGGTAGATTGCCAAAAGCCCTATAGAGTGTTCCAGTAACCCTAAGTTTTCTTAGATTGTGTTCTTGGTGGGTTGAAAAAGTTGTAAGAGCCCAAATGACCCTTTCAGTGGTCATTTGCATTTGTTAGAGGTCATGGTTCCCTAAGAGAAGCCCAGGCACTCCCACACCTTGATGGTCTTTTTCATGATGTCGTGGAAACTTAACTAAAGTCCTGAAAACCATTACCTCTGGTCCCCTAGCCTTCATCTACCCTATCATCACATAATGATACCTTAGTACCCTTACGCCTTTATGATGCCTTAACATATCAAAACTCTAAAGTATAATAGAAATAAAACACACACATGGTTAAGTTTATATTTAAAATAATAATTAATTTAGAAGTATTAAGAAAATATAAATTTAATAAACTTTAAAATAATAATTAATTTAAAGGGTTAAGAAAATATAAATTTAATAAACTTAAATCATAAAACATTTAATATATTTACAAAGTCGGCCCCATCATCAAATAATAAAATGATATTAAAACATTCCTTCACTACAAGTCGGCTCCTAAGTCGTTTTTTTTTCAACGCATATAAATATTCTAACATATTATGACATTAAGGTAGCTATTAAACATGTGAATGAATTTGCAAGTTTTATTTCACTAGTTTGACTGAGGAATCTCATGGGTTAGGAGCATTGTTTTGAAGCTTTTTCGAGGGTAAATAACAACAGCAACAGACTGTTTTTTTTTTGACAGCTATCAGCAAATTTTTTTTTTTGGATGAGTTTTTAAAAACAATTTTCCTCTTTCACCCATCCTGAGCTATGGAACAGTTTGAGATCTGTTTTTGCTGATAAATGACTGAAGTGTTCACTGTTTGACGTCTGTAACGCTCTTATGAGAGCTCATCCACCATTTGTTCACCTTTCACAAAGGGTTTTTATAATCAGGATTGCAGAAATTGAGAGTTTAAGGGGTGCCGAGTCACATTTGAAGGAAGCTGCGAACCCCAGCACAGGTCGTGAGCATTCAGGAGCCCTCTTTTCTATAGGGCAAATTTTGAAGAATTCAATCCAATTCTATGGCCGTTGAATAGCTCTGTTTTTTTCTTCGTTTCAGCACTGAAGGAGCAGTCACGTTTTTTGCAGCAGAGTATAATTTTCGGGCTGAGATTAACAATAAAGGACGAAGGATCATGACACTCACGCAATTGAGTGGCCATGAGTGCTAGAGAGGGCCAGCCCAAATTTGTTGCAGCATATAATCATTTACACAGTTTTTTTTAAGAGTATACTGTCCAAGAAGAAGTCAAGCACAGACGTGAGTGTTGGAAGAAAGTTTGACTGAGTTCTTCTCTAAGCTAGGTGGCAGCAGATCATAACAGAACTGAGTTTGAATTTGCATACACAGTCTGAATTTTTTTTTTAGATGATTGTACAGCTGCGTTCTTTACCTAGGATCATCTACTGCACAATAATCTTTGTAGCAGTAAAGACATTTTTTAAGAAAGTGACAGCTTGAGTTTTCAAAGGGAAGAACAGTCCGAAATTGCTGAAGCCTGAGGAGTCTCCAGCTGTCACAAGTCTCAAATCCAAGCTTTGACAGTCCTGAACTTAGAAGTGTCGATGCTAACAGTCAGAGGTTTTGAAGTCAACAGTCTGAAGATCACTACGGCAGCTAGTTTGTGAAGTCTTATTTTTACAGACCTGAGTTTGATACACAAACTTGTTGCAAGGGTTGTTAACTTATGATCTTTACACAGTGACTAGACTTGGTTAGCAAACAATGGTATGATCTTCATACAGTGACTGGCTAGCATTCAGTGGTGCAATCATTACACAACGATGTGTTAGAAATGTTTTTGACAGTGATGTTATGTAAAATGATGTGATAGGGATGCTAAGACAATGATGTGATATATATGAACAGTAAATTGAAATGATATGATGATCATATGATATGATATGACAGCAATGAGTGAACAATATTGACTGTATACAGTACATGCTATAAAGTGATGATACATTTCTGTGCCATGTCATGTTACATAATACACCATAATGCAAATTCCATGATAAGAATGCATACCCTATGATGATGCTATTCACTATGATGATGTTTGAAGATTGTGCATGACGAGGATGTATAGAGCAGTGTATGTGTCAGTGATAAGGCTGACTTGGCAGTGTGTGTGTCAATGATAAGGTTGACTTGGCAATGTGGGTGTCAGTGATAAGGCTGACTTGGCAGTAAACAGTGAACAGAGGTTATCAGCAGCAGGAAGTTCTACACATAGCACAGATCTATTGAAGAGACAAACAAGTAACCAGGAGTGTTGATGAGGAGTTTGATCAGCAACTTTTATGTTTGATTTGACAGCGATGACATGGGCAGAAAGATGATTTGACAGTGACTAGAGTGCAGAGAATATCAGCAGCAGAGTTTGGTGTGAGACAGGTCCACAGGTTCGATAATATTCTTCCTATCAGGGTGGCAGGATGGGGCAAGGAAAGGAGGTCATAGCCTCCTTCCGGTGGAAGCCGAAAAACTAGGGAGTGGCAGCTTCCTTCAGGTCGTACCCTGTAAATCAGGGGGTTGTAGCCTCCTTCCAGTTGAAGCTGGAAAATTGAAGTCTATATAATAAGGGAGTTGTTCCTTTCATCCAGTTATTTCTGGACAACTATTATTAAAAAGGCTTCCGTGGTTTTACCTCTAGAACTTGGGTTTCCATGTTAAACACTGTTGTGTACTGTGCATCTTGCTGTCTTTATTCATATTGATGATGTGCTGTGATTGGTGATCAAAAACCTGCTTTTGATTAAAGTTTTAAATAGTATAAATACTGATTCACCCCCCTCTCAGTATTTCAACAATTGGTATCAGAGCAGGTTCCTTCAAAACAGACTAACCGCTGGAAGGTAATCATGGGGAAATTTGCTAAACAAAGCAAATCTGGAACACCCTTGTTTGATGGGAGAAATTATGCATTATGGAGTATAAGAATGAGAGCCTTCATAGAAGCTCAAGGAATTGAAATATGGCAGAGTATCGAGAATGGGTACAAAGTACCAAAGACCGTGCCAACTGATGCAGGTGAGCTAGCTCAATACAACAACAACTCAAGGGCTAGAAACCATCTTCTAAGTGCTATAGACGAATCTGTATTCAACAAAGTGACGAACTGTCCCTCTGCAAAGGAAATGTGGGACAAACTCCAAACCACATATGAAGGAGACCACAAAGTCAAAGAAGCCAAACTTCAAACTTATAGGGGACAATTTGAACAGCTAAGAATGAATGAAGATGAAGACATAACAGCCTATATTCTTCGGGTTGATCAGCTCGTGAATACCATCAGAGGATTAGGAGAAGAGGTTGAGGAGACTATAGTTGTTCGTAAAATTCTAAGAACTCTTCCCAAAAGGTTCAACCCCAAGATCTCTGCTTTAGAAGAAAGAACAGATCTAGATACTATGACAGTGGATGAGCTGCATGGAACTTTAGTAGCTTACGAAATGAGAATTGAAGATGAAGATACGTCAAGAAAGGAAGCAGCATTCAAGGTCTCCTCCAAACAAGATGGGAAGAACAAATCAATGAAAGATAAACCGATAAGTGATGAATCTGATGATCAAGAAATAGCCAACTTTGTTCAGAAATTAAAGAGAGGCACTGGAAAATACAAAGGTAAGTTACCTCTTAAATGTTTTTCATGCGGAAAGATAGGTCATTTTGCTTCTAAATGTCCATATGCAAAGAACTCAGATGGTGAAGAGGATGATAGTTTTAAACCCTACAAGAAGTACAATAATTATAAGAATAAGAATAGAAGAAAGTTTGCAAAGAAGAAAAGTCTCTACACAAAAAGAGACAATAACTCATCCAGTGGTGATTCCGATAGTGACAGTGATTCTGATGATGACGATGAACCAGACAAGGTACTCTTTATGGAAATAAGCTCGGATAAGGATCATAATAGTAAGGAAGAATCCGAAGATGAAGGAGAGGTAGATCTTGAGGCTGAACTTGTAAGCACCTTGAAAGAGCTAAAGAAAGTCAGGAAAGAAAATAGATTGCTTAAGGAAGAGGAACAACAATTTGAACAAACCATTGTTGACTTGAAGACCAAACTAGAAGAAGCCAAACGAGTTGAAGACTCTCTCATTGAACAACTAATGACAAATATAAGAGAAAAGGAGAACTGTGAGGCTGAGATAGTATTTCTGAAGAACAACCTACAGATGAAAGATATCGCAAAGGGTTATGACAACAGTTCCAAGGTTCTAGAACAAATCATCAGCAATCAAAAGTCATTCTTCAACAAAACTGGTATAGGATACAAGCAGAATACAAATGAAGCCTCAAGCTCAATGTTGACAGATAATGAAAAGAAGCCAAGAAGGTATGCAGAAGTTGTCAAGGACTACAAGAATGAAGAAGAGATTGAACGTCAGCCAGAACAACCTGTATTAGAAAAAGGGCCAGCAGAAAGATCAGATCACAGAAAAGCACCTCCTCCATATATTCCCAGGTATGGATACTTCTTTTATGGGCATTTCTTTAAATGTGGAAGATTTGGACACAAAGCTGTAAACTGTTTTCAAAGAAGAAACTTTGAGACAAGGAATAACCTTGCAAGCCTTAGACAACCATAGTACAACAATCAATTTGATCCCTTGAGATCAGAAATAGAATGTTACAAGTGTAACAAATTTGGTCATATAGCCAGAAATTGTAGAACGAGGATGCCAACACT
This sequence comes from Pseudotsuga menziesii, assembly GCA_001517045.1. NCBI lineage: Eukaryota > Viridiplantae > Streptophyta > Pinopsida > Pinales > Pinaceae > Pseudotsuga > Pseudotsuga menziesii. Next base: position 133,823 of record LPNX010443419.1, read on the forward strand.
AAAAAATGACGAATTGCCCAACAAGGTGTGGATTAAACACAATAACAACAACTATGAATGTGGTATTGCTCTTTAAGCTTAGAATCACAGCTCTGGAAAATGGTATGTTGATAGTGGTTGCTCCAAGCATATGACAGGTGACAAAGATGCTTTCGTCAATATTGAAAAAGATAAAGGATCTGTATCATTTGGAAATAACAATTCAGCAAGAGTATTGGGAAAGGGCACAGTAAAGCTCAGAAGTAAAAACTCCTTGGCTGAAAATGTCTTGCTTGTAGATAACATGAAACATAATTTGCTAAGCGTCAGTCAGATGTGTGATCAAGGTCATGAACTCATCTTCAACTCAAAAGGATGTAAAATAAGAAAGCAAGGATCAATGAAGTTAGTAGCCACAGCCACTAGGACTCCAAACAACATATATGTGTTAGATGAGATTGAGTCTGAAAAATGTCACTTGGGAAAAGAAGATGAAAGCTGGCTTTGGCACAGAAGAATGGGGCATATACATTTTGACAATTTGGTCAAAATCTACAAAAACCAAGCAGTTCGAAATATGCCAGAAGTCACAAAACCTGCTAACTCTGTATGTGAACAGTGTCAACATGGAAAACAAACAAGAGTGCATTTTAAGACGAAAGAGCATTCTTCTACAAAACCTTTGGAGGTTGTTCACACTGACCTATGTGGACCAACCAAAAGCAAAGGATTGAATGGTGAAAAATACTTCATGCTACTTATTGACGACTATACCAGGATGACATG
>LPNX010443419.1:134621-245838 GCA_001517045.1 Pseudotsuga menziesii
GGCATTTGGATGTTTCAAAACATTCAAGGAACTGGTCGAGAATGAAACAGGGTCTCGAATCAAGTGTCTTAGATTTGAAAACGGTGGAGAATTCACTTCTGATGAATTCAACAAGTACTGTGAAGAGCATGGAATAAAGAGACAATTTTTAGTAGCCAGAACACCTCAACAAAATGGAGTTGCTGAAAGAAAGAATAGATCAATAATGGAGATGGCTTGAACCATGTTGAATGAATCCAAGTTAAATGACAAATTTTGGGGACACGTAGTTCATACAGCAGTACACATCTTAAACAGAGGATTAATTAGAAACAAACATGATAAAACTCCCTATGAGCTATGGACCGGAAGAGTAGCAAGTGTACAACACTTCAGAATCTTTGGAAGCAAGTGTTACATCAAAAGAGATGATAAGAAGATTGGAAAATTTGACTCTTGAGTAGATGAGGGAATATTTGTTGGATATTCATCCAAGAGGAAAGCTTACAAGTGCTACAATCTGAGATTAGACAAAGTGATTGAAAGCATTAACATGAAGATAGTTGAAGGAATACTAACATCATCCAGAGAAGACTCAGAAGAATCAGATGATGAAGAAGAGAAAGGTTCCAAGAAAAGAGGTATGAAGAAAATTAAAATGGAAGAACAACCCGATGAGGATGAAGAGAAACTCATGGAAGATGAAGAACTAAATCAACCAACTGTCGAACAAGAAGAACAAAAAGATCATCCATCACCTAGGAATTGGTACCAGAAGAATCATCCATCAAATCAGATTATTGGTGATAAGGATGCCGGAATAGGAACCAGAAGAAGACAATCCGGAAGAAATGAGCAGGTACACTTCTCTCTTTTGTCTACAACTGAACCTAGAACTTTTGCAGAGGCTAGTACAGATGAACAATGGGTTAAAGCTATGGAAGAAGAACTAGATCAAATCGAGAAGAATGAAACATGGGAACTTGTTCCGAGACCACATAAAAAAAATGCTATTGGCACAAAATGGGTTTTCAGAAACAAAATGGATGAAGATGGACAGGTAATTAGAAATAAGGCTTGATTGGTGTGTAAGGGTTATGCTCAGATTGAAGGAATAGACTTTGAAGAAACATATGCACCAGTTGCCAGAATGGAAGCTATCAGAATGATATTAGCCTATGCTTGCTCCAAAGACATCAAAGTGTATCAGATGGACGTAAAATCAACCTTTCTAAATGGGGAATTGGAAGAAGAAGTCTATATCGAACGACCAGAAGGATTTCAACTTTCAGAAAAAGAGGACTATGTATGCAGACTAAAAAGGGCCCTATATGGACTAAAACAAGCTCCAAGAGCTTGGTACTCCAGATTGGACAGGTACTTACTACAACAAAAATTTAAGAGGGGAAGTGCAGATAGCAATTTGTACATCAAACAAGACAATGACATCATACTCATCATTGAAGTTTATGTTGATGATATCATATTTGGAAGTGATGATGATTCACTGAGTCAACAATTTGCTAAAGACATGCAAAAAGAGTTTGAAATGTCATTACTCGGTGAATTGACCTTCTTCTTGGGACTCCAGATATCTCAAAGAACAGAAGGCATTTTTATTACCCAGACAAAATACATGAAGGAGATGTTGAAGAAATTCTAGATGGAAGACTATAAACTTGTGAGTACCCCTATGATCACAGGTTGTAAGCCAAGAAAAGATGATGAATCTAAGTAAGTTGATCAAAGGCTCTATAGGTCAATGATTGGTAGTCTACTATATGTAACTGCCTCCAGACCAGATGTGATGCAAGCCGTTGGACAAGTTGCAAGATTTCAAGCTGCCCCAAAAGAAAATCATATTATAGCAGTTAAAAGGATCTTCAGGTATCTCAAAGGAACTTTGGATTTTGGACTTTGGTATCCAAAAGGGAATGATCTGACATTGATAGCGTATTCAGACGCATATTGGGTAGGATGTGTTGATGATAGAAAAAGCACTAGTGGAACGGCCTTCTTTTTAGGCGGTTGTCTGGTATCTTGGTCAAGCAAGAAGAAGTCTTCAGTGTCCTTATCAACCACAGAAGCAGAATATATAGCAGCAACAACTTGTTGTACTCAGATTCTTTGGATGAAACAAACCCTGCAAGACATACATGTGACATGTAATGAACCGATTCCTATTCTATGTGACAATACGAGTGCCATTAGTATCTCCAAAAATCTAGTTATGCATTCCAATCGAGTTTCACTTTCTTCGGGAACAGGTCACTGAAAGGAATATCAAGTTGGAATATATCGGGACAACAGAATAGGTTGCAGATGTTTTCACTAAGCCTCTCCCAAGACAGACTTTTGAGTACCTCAGAGAAAAATTTGGAGTCATACTATCTCCTAATTGAATTCATCTATATTCAATAACAATACAATATGACAGGGGGAGCATGGAAAAAGTACCCTTTGCCATTTATGCCAAAGGGGGAGAAAAAATTGAAAAAGGTAGGTAAAAGAAGCATGATCAAAGGGGGAGATCTGTGGACAAAGGAAGCTCATTTGAAGGGGGAGCTTTGGAGTTGTCATCAATGACAAAGGGGGAGATTGTTGACTATATTGTCATTGATGCCAACAGGTGTGTTTTAGTGTGTCTTGGTGCTCTTTGAAGAGCCTCTGAGGGTTGATTAAGCGTCAGTGTCTAAGGAGACCTTTTGACTTTGCCCAAGCCCAAGTCTGAAGCCCTTGGAGCCCTTGGTAGATTTTCAAAAGCCCTGTAGAGTGTTCCAGTAACCCTAAGTTTTCTTAGATTGTGTTCTTGGTGGGTTGAAAAAGTTGTAAGAGCCCAAATGACCCTTTCAGTGGTCATTTGCATTTGTTAGAGGTCATGGTTCCCTAAGAGAAGCCCAGGCACTCCCACACCTTGATGGTCTTGTTCATGATGTCGTGGCAACTTAACTAAAGTCCTGAAAACCATTACCTTTGGTCCCCTAGCCTTCATCTACCCTATCATCACATAATGATACCTTAGTACCCTTTACGCCTTTATGATGCCTTAATATATCAAAACTCTAAAGTATAATAGAAATAAAACACACACATGGTTAAGGTTATATTTAAAATAATAATTAATTTAGAAGTATTAAGAAAATATAAATTTAATAAACTTTAAAATAATAATTAATTTAAAGGGTTAAGAAAATATAAATTTAATAAACTTAAATCATAAAACATTTAATATATTTACAAAGTTGGCCCCATCATCAAATAATAAAATGATAAAACATTCCTTCACTACAAGTCGGCTCCTAAGTCGTTTTTTTTTCAACGCATATAAATTTTCTAACAATTATGACATTAAGGTAGCTATTAAACATGTGAACGAATTTGCAAGTTTTATTTCGTTGGTTTGACTGAGGAATCTCGTGGGTTAGGAGCAGTGTTTTGAAGCTTTTTTTGTGGGTAAATAACAGCAGCAGCAGACTGTTTTTTTTTTACAGCTAGCAGCAAATTTTTTTTTGGATGAGTTTTTAAAAACAATTTTCCTCTTTCACCCAGCCCGAGCTATGGAACAGTCTGAGATCTGTTTTTGCTGATAAATGACTGAAGTGTTTCACTGTTTGACATCCGTAACGCTCTTATGAGAGCTCATCCACCATTTTTTCACCTTTCACAAAGGGTTTTTATAATCGGGATTGCAGAAATTGAGAGTTTAAGGGGTGTCGAGTCACATTTGAAGGAAGCCGTGAACCCCAACACATGCCATGAGCATTCATGAGCCCTCTTTTCTACAGGGCAAATTTTGAAGAATTCAATCCAATTCTATGGCCGTTGAATATCTCCGTTTTATCTTCGTTTCAGCACTGAAGGAGCAGTCACGTTTTTTGCAGCAGAGTATAATTTTCGGGCCAAGATTAACAATAAAGGATGAAGGATCACGACACTCACGCAATTGAGTGGCCATGAGTGCTAAAGAGGGCCATCCCGAATTTGTTGCAGCATATAATCATTTACACACAGGTTTTTTTAAGAGTATACTGTCCAAGAAGAAGTCAAGCACAGACGTGAGTGTTGGAAGAAAGTTTGACTGAGTTCTTCTCTAAGCTAGGTGGCAACAGACCATAACATAACTGAGTCTGAATTTGCATACACAGTCTGAATTTTTTTTTAGATGATTGTACAGCTACCTGCTTTACCTAGGAGCATCTACTGCACAAGAATCTTTGCAGCAGTAGAGACATTTTTTAAGAAAGTGACAGCCTGAGTTTTCAAAGGGAAGAACAGTCCGAAATTGCAGCAGTCCGAAATTGCTGAAGCCTGAGGAGTATCCAGTTGTCACAAATCTCAAATCCAAGCTTTGACAGTCCCGGACTTAGAAGTGTCGATGCTAATAGTCAGAGGTTTTGAAGTCAAAAGTCCGAAGATCACTACAACAGCTAGTTTATGAAGTCTTATTTTTACAGACCTGAGTTTGATACACAAACTTGTTGCAAGGTATGTTAACTTATGATCTTTACACAGTGACTAGACTTGGTTAGCAAACAATGGTATTATCTTCATATAGTGACTGGCTAGCATTCAGTGGTGAAATCATTACACAACGATGTGTTAGAAGTGTTTTTGACAGTGATGTTATGTAAAATGATGTGATAGGGATGATAAGACAGTGATGTGATATATATGAATAGTAAATTGAAATGATATGATGATCATATGATATGATATGACAGCAATGAGTGAACAATATTGACTGTATACAGTACATGCTATAAAGTGATGATACATTTCTGTGCCTTGTCATGTTACATAATACACCATAATGCAAACTCCGTGATAAGAATGCATACCCTATGATGATGCTATTCACTATGATGATGTCTGAAGATTGTACATGACGAGGATGTATAGAGCAGTGTATGTGTCAGTGATAAGGCTGACTTGGCAGTGTGGGTGTCAGTGATAAGGCTGACTTGGCAGTAAACAATGAACAGAGGTTATCAGCAACAGGAAGTTCTACACATAGCACAGATCTATTGAATATACAAACAAGTAACCAGCAGTGTTGATGAGCAGTTTGATCAACAATTTTTATGTTTGATTTGACAGCGATGACATGGGCAGAAAGATGATTTGACTGTGACTAGAGTGCAGAGAATATCAATAGCAGAGTTTGGTGTGAGACAGGTCCACAGGTTCGATAATCTTCTTCTTATCAGGGTGGCAGGACAGGGCAAGGAAAGGAGGTCGTAGCCTCCTTCCGGTGGAAGCCGAAAAACTAGGGAGTGGCAGCTTCCTTCAGGTCGTAGCCTGTAAATCAGGGGGTCGTAGCCTCCTTCCAGTTGAAGCTGAAAAATTGAAGTCTATATAATAATGGAGTTGTTTCTTTCATCCAGTTATTTCTGGACAACTATTATTAAAAAGGCTTCCGTGGTTTTACCCCCAGAACTTGGGTTTTCACGTTAAAAACTGTTGTGTACTGTGCATCTTGCTGTCTTTATTCATACTGATGATGTGCTGTGATTGGTGATCAAAAACCTGCTTTTGATTAAAGTTTTAAATAGTACAAATACTGATTCACCCCCCTCTCAGTATTTCAACACCTCATTCATACATGCTTGAGTCTGCATCCCTTTGTCCTTTTGAGAACACATTGCTGCTCTTCCCAAGCTTGACATTGTCTTGTGAGCTTGCCATTGTTATGGAGGATTGAAGTGGTGGAGGCTCAGGTGGAGGACTCAGTTTCTCTATTTTGATGAGGTGTCGACAGAGTTTGTCACTATTATCTCTATTGATTATTAATAGAAATATCCATTTCTTGTCCATTACATGTGTATGACTATGAATATTTTTATCCATAGATGTAGTTATATTTGATTATACATGTTGGATTTATATATTCTAGAGTAGGACTAACACTTTAACATATATCATGATTACTTTGTTTTTTGTTATTGAGGATGAATTATAGGTACAAGTGTGGTTGAAAAGCTCAACGAGGATCTACTACAACTGTTCGGAATAAGGTATGTTCTATGTCCCTTAGTGTTAACAACATTTATTTCTCTTGCATATTGAAGTGGATTGATTTCTGGTGTCATTCAGTCTGTTGTGGTCTACCCCATGCCATAGGAAGTTTCTCTTCGTAACAGAATTGGTGACTCCATTGGGGAGGTTCTTTGTTTTTTTGGGGCTATGGGTGCATTTTTTCACTCAATTTTCTCTTTGTTTCTCCCCATTTTTTTGTCACATTTAGTAGTATGTTCATCCATTGACACTCCCCTAGAGTGGTTTGACCCTTGGCCTAATTGATACAACTTTCTTCTTTGTATACGCGGGTCAGAGTATGTACAGTAATGTATATACGCAGATTATCCTCTACCTAAGCGTGTACGTATGTCACTGTTCTTTGAATAGTCACGTACATCCTCCCTTTTGTTTGAGTTTTTGATGTGGGAAGTTGTTGGGTGGGTTGTAAGTGTGGCTGGGTATTCCTGGGTACTAATGTTGTATGTTTTCTGCTTCTTTTGTGACCAGAGAGCCTTTTTTCATTAATTTTTCTTTGAAAGTAGGTCTAGTTATTTATCTCCTTTTTTGTTTTTCCATTAGTTCCTTAGTATTTTTGCCTCGGTGTCTTTCTTGGCTTGTGTTTCCATTTCTCCTTCCCTTGTAGTTGTCATTAGCTTCTTCTGATATGCTACCACGGATTTTACAAAAACATGTAAAACTATGAGCAATTAATACTATTTTGATAAGCCATACCATTTTTAAGACGCCATTTCCTTTTTAATATTCTTATTGGGTCGAAGATGCCCATTCTACAATCCAGTAGGGGAAGATGTGTAACTCTTTCTGTGTTCATCTTAGAGCTGACATATCTTAAATTAGATTGAAAATATTTACAACAACATATCTATAAAACTACACAAATTAGATAAATTAAAAAACTTCCTCAATATTTACACTCTAAAAAGGGTTTACACCTAGAGAGATTTGATCCCTATCAAACTCAATGTTTACTCTCTAAAAAGTAGTTTACTTCTCTAGAGATTTGATCCCTCTGGTCGTTTGGTAGATCACTTTTAAGATGAATCTATGTTGGTATAAAAATTGGAGTACGCATTAACATAAATTATAACATATGCATTTTTTTCCAAAGGAGGAATCCCACACCTCAATCTCTTTACAACATTCTATTTACATCATTTAATGTGGTGGTAATAAGGCTGTATATAGTTGGATCTCAAGCTGCTTGAAATCCAACTGTAGGCAGTGCTATCTCCCCTACAATAAATCCAATAAATGCAAACAAGATAAGATATTAATCGTCAACTAGAAATCTTCACATAATCTTAAAGGATTTAAAATTTAATTTGAAGTGAATTTCAATATTGAATGGAAGAAATATATATCCACCCAAAATAAAAATGAATATTATCATCAAAAGAAAGTGAACCATGTTATTCAATAGATTAATTTAATTGTTTTGTAGGTGACTTTCACCTTCACCCCTAACTTAAAAGAATTAAACAAATAGCATGTAATGACTTAACCTCCACTTCATTAACCTCCACAGTAACATGTAATGACTTAACCTCCACTTCATTAACCTCCACAGTTGCAAATTGCCGAAACCTCATATCTCATAAACACGAGGGCATCCAGCATAATCAAAACTAAACTGTAGACATCCATTTTCATCTGTCTGTTTCACGTCTTGATCGCGTCTCATGCGTTCGGGTTTCGGGGAGGAACTGAAGGCCCACGATGAATCTTCCTTCCTCTGGGTTATATTCATTAAGATTTCATGTGTTCAGACACTATTCTAATCGGTTGATGCATATACCCAAATATGGTATATTTCTCTCCACGCAGCGTCTCGCAAGTTTCAATTCTATGGAATCTTTGGCTCTTTCCATGGCAGTATCGCTGCTGTGCAATCTCATTGTTTCTTCAAGTTCTTGATAAGTGAAACCCCCACAAATCGTTGTCATATAGAGAGGGATCAATGTCCTCACCTTCGCAAAGAAGGACTCCATGAATCGGTTCAAAGATCTCAAGCATCAGCTCTACTCCAGGAACTGGCGGAACAATTGCTCCATATTTTACTATCAAATCTAGGTGGTATTCTCCAGCATCCACAACCTTTCATTGCAATTATTAATTCATCCTCAATTTTCTCCACTTATGAAGGGAATTAAATACATTTGAGCCTAAAAATTAATGAATTGGGTTCTCTGTCAAGGTAGGAAAAATAATTGGAAATTTAAGATATTTGATATCATTATGAGCACACGAATGGGAAATGTCCTACAGACAAATCAAGTGATGAATAAACGAAATAAGGGAGTAGTAGACATACATAGGTACAAAATCTACAAATTTGTTCTTACGAACGGTTCTTCTGGAGACGATCAAAACCCTAGGAAGGGGTGAGGCGAGCTTGGAAGCATCATTGATAACCAGTTTAGATTCAGAAGCGGAAGCCATGATGGAATCATGGAAGCAACACCAACAATTCTGATCTCATCGTCGATGGATGAGAGATGGCCCATAACACTCCATAAGAATTTCGCACATGCTCAAATATTTTTGGATTATGTAGGGTTGATAAAATACAATTTAGTTTTTTTTTCTCTCTATGTAAAGCCACCTTGCTTTTCCATTGACCTCGGCAAACCATTTGAAAAAAATGGAAAAAATGGACATTATGTGACACAAACAAAAATATATTATAATACTATATTTTTATAATATATGGAGAATCCAATATATAGAGTGGAGAGCATTGTTATAAAATTTAACTTATTCTAAATATAGTCAAGAGAATATCTCAACCACACACCAAAATAGGTAGAGAATCACTCTCATCTAACTATCCAACATGAGATAAACATTATCTCTAACACACCCCCTTAATGTTTATCTCGAATCCTCTTGTGGGTTGAACTTTGAACTTCTCCTCTACCTTTCTCCGCATAAAATAGATTATTGATATCCATATAAAAAGCAAACCATCTATCAGAATACATGAGTCCTCAGCGGCTGTACCCATCAGTTCTCTAGGAATACTTTTTAGCTACATGGTTCATCAATGTTAAATTTGGTCCTTCATACTATGAGAATTTTTCGTCTCAACTTTCCTTTGATTTCACATCAAGCTAGCGTACGAGTACACCTGCCACCCTCGTAGCTACCCAAGTGGTTCATTCCACAACTTGATGCCACATCCTCTCTATGTATAAGAATTATAACACTATGTGATTCCGTACCACAACATGTATGCCCGAACATATGGAACATATCTTACAATAACCTGAGAAATCATCTTGCCAATCGCTAAGTTTTATAACTTGGACTAAAAACTATTTTGGTGTGTCGGGCACAACCAAACATTCACCCTTTTCATTACATAATGATATTTCAGGTACAGTAAGCATTTTAAATGCTTTTCTAAATATCCAATTATCTATAATTTCAACATTTGACCAATACACCTAGCCTTTTCATACTATTAAGGAAACCCATTAAAGAAACCCGACACAATTGGACTAAGAAAGCATCCAACCAAATATAGTCAAGAGAGTTTGAGAGAATATCTCAACCACACACCAAATTAGGTAGAGAATCACTCTCATCTAAGTATCCAACATGAGAAACATTATCTCTAACACAATTTAAATTTAACAATGAGGTTCAATTTATATGACTCTTATTGTCTTATAAGGTAGTTCTCAAACATGAGCACTTATTTATAATTGAAAAAGATAAGTTGGAGGGTAGAAGTGTGGGAATCAAAATTTCTAAAAGGTTTAGGATTTTTTTCACTTCTTATTTATAGATGATTTCTTGTTGTTATGGAAGGGTTTTTAATTTATGGAATGGCCATTTATCAAGGAGTTACTTAATCTATTATGTTATGTGAAGCTTTAGGAATGGACATAAGTGTGTCAAAGTCAACCTTTGTGGAAATAAGGTAGAGAAAGATTTTAAAGGTCATATTAAAAAGATATTAATGAGATTCTCCTTTTTTAAATTATTTCTCTCGGTAATGGATTATGAAAAAAATGGATACGGAATTGGAAGATTGAATTTACAAGTAGTTGTCTCGCGGTGGTAGACATATCCTTATAAAGTTGTTATGGAGAATATCTTTGTGTACTAGCTCTCCCTAGTGAATATTTCTAGATCAATTTTGGATAAAATTATGTAAAAATGTTTTACCTTTCTTTGGTCAAGAAACAAAAAGGAGGAGGGATTTCATATGGTGAAATGCAACATGATTGCTTCTCCTAAAAAAGATGGAGGTTGGGGGTTGAAGAATATTTTCAAATTTAGACAAGCTTTAGGTGCAAAAAGTTTGTGGAGATGTTTCTTCTCAAGGGGTGGGGGATGCTGATTAAATACAAATACTTAAAGCATATGTCAATGGAAGATTGGTGCATAGTAGTGGGTCCTTCTGTGAGAGGAGTCTCAAACATTTGGAGAAGTTCTCAGACAATTTATTTTCATGTTGTTGGGGATTGGTTGGATTGGAAGGTTGGAAATGGAAAAAAATGTGGGAAAATACCCTTTTATTGTGGGGGCAACTTTCTGTAATCACTTAGTTTCTCTTCTAAATGTGCTCCGGGACAAAGGAATTCATTATTTGTATCAGGTAAGGAAACATGAAGTTGATGTTTTCTCTCTTCAGGTGTGGAGTCAAGCCAATGACTTAGGGATATAGGGTGTTTTTCATATTGAATGATTTAGTTGCATCAAGGGATTATGACACTGTGGATGTTCAAGAGTATTTGGCTTGATATTGGAACAACTATAGTGTATATTTACAACAAAGTTAGCATATGTTGTTATTTTCTCCCCTCTTGTACAAGTCGGTGAAATTGGTGGTTCAATTGTTTATGGAAGTGGAATTTCCCGTTAAAGATAAAGCTCTTTTGTTGGCTTGCTTTGGAGGAAAAATCCCTTACATGGGATACATATACGTAAAAAGGGAGGAGGGGGGGGGGGGGGGGGGGGAGTTGGTCCTAGCGTCTGATATTTATGTCTTAAGAATGTTGAATCCATTTACCATATGTTAGTTCAATGTGATTTTTCAATGCTTCTCTCTCAAGAGATGAGATTTATTCTCAAGATCACAAAGAATTTGGATTTTGTGTCATTGGTCTCTAGTTTTACTTATTGGATTGATGTTTCCCTTGGTTTTAAGGAGATTTTGTAATGTCCCCTTTTTGGAATTTTTATCAAAATGACCAATTCTTCAATTCTTTCACAATGTACTCAAATTCATCTTCTTACAACTCTAGTTATATGGATTCAATTGATTCCAAAATTCCTCCAATTGCTTTTAAACTTGGTGAGGAAGGTCCTAATGGGTGATGGGACATATTAGCACATCTATAATACATATAATCAACTAATATACCCAACCATGGTCTGCAATTTGCAAGGGAAGAAGTTTCGGGACAAGACTAGTCAATTTGGGAGGTGGAAATCCTCCGTGGGTCCTAGAACAAATCTCTTCACAACACTGTACAACTTTCAATAATGGTGGGTATAATACTTGGATATGTTATCAGACATTACTTAAAGTATATTTGAATCATCATATGTGGTTTTTGGGTCGAATAAATACCCAAGAGAACTCCATGAATTTACTAGTAGTTTTTAGGTTCCAACCCCCAATGGTAGATGACTCCAAATAGATCCAAATGCTCTCGAATTGTACCAGAAGGTGTATGAGTGATATAATAACTTAATTATAATTTTAAAGGATTATTATGGCCTTCCAATTACTTCTTCGATTCTATATCAAATTTTGAATAAGATGGATGCTTTAACTAGCAATTTTGGGGCTCAAATCCCCCCTGGGGTGAATGATAGAAATTGCTTCCTAAGAGTGCTGCAACCCACTCAAATTCTCAAATTGAATCAGGTTATATGTAGAAGACATTATCAGAGACTCATATACATAACCAATCGACCTCCCATGGCTGTTATCACTTCCTTCAATCAAATATAAAAAACTAGTTTTGGACCCTTGGGGAAACAAGATGTAGTTTGCTCCAAATGATATGAAATTCGACCCAATGGCCACAAATTATTAACTACTAAACATGAAACCCATAGTATAAATAAATTACAGTTCATTAATTTATAAATCATCAATGGTGCACACATATATTCGATTCCATCAAGATTGTTAAAACAAGGTATTGGGGAAATGACACTGTTTCTTCAATATTGGACAATAATACATGAGATATATTGGAATTTCAACTTATAATATTTATTAACTTAAAGAAAAAAATATTTACATAAGAATAGATAACACTGGAGAAAGATAAGCTCCCTCAAATAGATGGTTATCTCACCAAGTGCGCCTCACTCCATAGAGCTGAAATATGGTGAGAAAACTTGAGATGAATGGAAGAACAAGCTGATATTGAGATGTACATGAGATTCCTATAGTTTGCACCTGTAACTTATTAATCCATTAAATCTCCTTGAAAGAACTTAGTGGCCTCTCCAAATCAGCAATTAGGATGTGAATCTTTCACCCTCAAAATTAAGGAAATGAACTGCTCATCCACTAACTCTTTCTTAACAAACCCAAATTCATCAAATGATAAAAGGACATTATTTTGGTTTATTCCTATATTTTATAAACATACTTATCCTTCTAAGTTTACTCAAATCATCCATAAACCCAATCCAATTCGAATTGGTGTGGTTGCTCATGCTTTGCCATGTGGCCTCTCTCTTCCTCTTCCATCTTCTCCCAAATTCAAATAGGAGCTTCTTGGCCTTCTCCAACTCCCATGAGCGCCCTCTAAGATGCTCTATTCAGGACTGACATGTCACATATGTCATATTTCAACCTTCATATCTGACTTGTGTCATAAATTTCATAGAATCTCCATCATTGGTGTCATAGATGTCATAAATGTAAGGGGAATCTAGCCAAGTGTCCATGAAACTCCCATTTGGATCTTCCTCTCCCATGTAAGTTATAATTCATCCCAAATTATACCTATGAAGTATATGGACAAGTATATTAACCTTATAATCCATGCGAAAACATTAGTCTTCCCATAGATTCGAGATTGCAAGAGGAGGATGCCACGTGGCACCAATTTTCTAGCTTGTGTGGTCCCCATAGTCTCCGTGCTCCATTTCCACTTCAATTTTCTCTTGTATTTATTTAATAAGATACATTATTAAATATTTATCCCCTTCTAATGTCTAAACATCATTTATTATCCCCCTTATTCCAAATCTCAAAGCTTCCACCCCCAACCTAGTAAACTAGTGATTTTACTCGGCAATTATTTGACTTTTAGCATCCATTTGACAACTTTCATGAACATGGAAGATGTGATTTTTCCATTGTGATCCAATGCAAAATTTGGAACATTACAAATACCCCCTTCCCAATATTTCTTGTCCTCAAGCAATTTCAAACATGGTTGTTGAAGAACCTGCTTTTTGTATGATTCTTTGAAGTTGCCACTGAGCTTCCCACTTTGAGTCTTTGAGATTCCATGAATATTTTAGAGAGGAAACACCATGCTTGCTACTGCACCACTCTAATTAACATCACCTTATTAGGTGGGGAATCCATCTCCCATACTTCTTGTTTCCCAAAGAACTTGGAATCAATGGGACTAAAAACTATCTCGGGGTCCCATTGCTTGCATTGCACTCCAACAATTAAGAGTGCTCTCCAAATCATACTATTAGGAAATAGAATTCCTAGATCCCATTTTCTTGTACGTATTCTTCCAAACATCATGAGTACATAATATATATCATCAAAGTACATAACAACATAATAAAAAGATACGTTAAGGAGGTGCCTCATCAGAAAATCATGAAAGTGCTTATACCTCCAAGTGAGTAGACTACCATTTGCCAAGTTCATACATGCTTCAAGTGACCAGTCAAATCTGCTCCAATGACATAGGTAAGGATATGATGTCCTATAATGCTGCTCCCAAAGAATATAATATGCATCAAAATAATAATCATCCATTTGTTCTTTCATCCAAGAAGTGAATGAAGAACCTCCACCAAAATATGAACCAAATAAGGAGCAAATAAAACATGAACACTTCAAGTGGCTCAAAGAAGTCTCATCAATACATCCATGAATTAGAGAATCATAAATATATAACAAATTATGTGGCTGGAAACAAAAATGTTCTCCAATCATAAATATATTCACCCCAGTGTTGGATGATGTTCCTCCAACCTCAAATGAACCAAGTGTTGAGCAAGAAAAACCATGAGTCTTCAAGTGACTCAAATGCATATCATAGGTGCATCCATGTAGATGTGCANTGATTCTTTTGCAAATGTGAATAAGAGCGTGCTCCAACCATGTCATCATAGAAAGTAAATCAAGTAGTTCCATTCTCCTCATGTGGCACCATAAAAAAGAACCCTTTCACCCATACTTCATTGAGACTAATGATTCAGGAGGATATTGGTGGCCACCCACATATTCTAATTGGACCCCCACCATTGTTTCTTTCAGTTTTCTTGTTTCCTTAATTGTAGCACAATTTACTATTTTTGGTAGTTTTCGGGTCTTAAACTTTCGTAGTTGTTTTGAGGCCCTAAACAACATTTTTTCAGCATCGAATGGTCGGGAAAATATGAGTTTGTTCTAGACTTGATGTTTGTTGTTTATGGATGTATTCCTTGAATAGATCTTTCTAACGATGTATCATGTGCATTAAACGGAGGTAGTATGCCAAAGTTACGACCTCGGAAAATTGATGCACCAAGTTACCCAATGGGGCCCACATTCTGGCGTTTCACCTCCTAGGGTTAGATTTTTGGATGTGTAGGGTTTCCATTGTTTCTCAATAATATATAGGCCTTCGAGCCTCATTGTAACATAGAGTTCAGAGGCATCTAGCCGCCACATCTCTTCTCAGAGATAAGCTACTAGCACTCTAGCTAGTTTATTTCCATTCTATATGTAAACAAGTTTTAGTTCTTTGATTAATGAAATGAGGTGTTATTTCCACTGCATCTTTGTTTCTATGATTGTTTGTGTATTCTGTTGTGTTCCTGCATAAATCTGGATCAGTGGTATCAGAGCAATATGCTCTTTCTCGATCCTTCTTTGCATGTCCCCAACGAGGGCGGGGTATAAAGAGTTAGGGATTGATCTGGTTGAAACTTTGCAAGATCATCCTCGTAAATCCTGATGACCTCCCATGGGGGATGAAAATAAATATGAGGGTGCAAAAGATCCCATCAAAATGTTGCTTGAGGAGGCCCTTGAAAAACAAAGGATCGCGATGATGGATAACTTCGCCCAGATCCTTCAACGACTTCCCACTAGTGGCGCATCTGCATCTAGCAGCCACTCTGGAGGCGCAACCCCTTTTAAAGTATAGGTAAACTTTGAAATTCCCATATTTGATGGCCGAATAGATGCAGACACCTAGATAGATGGTTGAATCTATTAGAAGGATATTTCTCAGTTCATGACTTTTTCGACCAGGAAAAGATTACTTTTTCACTACTCAAAGCTGCCTCCCATGTCAAGGACTGGTGGGAAACCTACTGTGAGAGAAAGGACAAGGAGGAACGCTCTCTGTTCTCATCTATACCCACTTGGAATTATTTTCGAGATGCCATAAAGGAACAATATTATCCCGTGTGGAGCTATAAGGACAAGTACGTACAATGGACTACGCTGCGGCAACAAAGAGATCAAGATGTGCATGAGCTGATGAATCTATTCCATACCCTGTGCACCAAGTTGGGTATCAAATATTTAGAGAAACACTTGGTGTTGAAGTACCGCAATTGTCTACATAGATACATTCAGGAGGAAATGGAGTTCCTAGATGTCTCCTTGCTTGGTACGGCATACCGGTATGGTGCGAAAATTGAGCAAAAATTAAAACAGAAAAAGCGAGACTTTGGATCTGTAAATCAGAAGCAAGCGAAAGGTGCCCCCAAACCGCAGAACCAAGGACACATCTAAGGCATGGAAAATCAAGACAACTTGCCAAAGACACAAGAAAAGGGCAACACTATGAAGTTGAAGAAGGAAACAGGGAAGTGGTACGAGTTCCATAAGTGCCCCACTCACAACACAAGTGAGTGTCAGGCCAAGTAGTCATTAGTGTCCGAGATAAAGGCTTCCGAATTAGATTCATAATCTAAAACTGAATCAGAACCCGAGAAGGGAAATGACAGAGGGAAGAATATTATTGATGCAGAGCCCAATGCCACCGTTGCCACCACGAAGATCCAAAAAGAAGAACTAGAAGATTCAGAGGAGGAGGAGCGTCTTTTCCACTCCCAGATGTGGGTAAAAGGTTCCTTGCTACAGTTCATTGTCGATAGTGGGAGCCAAAAGAACCTTAATTCAGAAGAGGTCATGAAGAGGTTGGGCTTGCTGACCACAGCACACCCATAGCCATACACCATCGGGTGGCTTCACCAAGGATGAGATCTCTGTGTCAGTTAGCAGTGCCGCCTTCCCTACAACATCAAGCCCTTCACTGATGAGGTATTATGTGATATTGCTCCTCTTGATGTTTTTGATGTATTATTAAGTCAACCATACTTATGGAAGCAACATGCTATGTATGAGTCCCGGCCTCTCACTGTTATTGTTACGTTGGGAAATAAGTTGTACAGGGTACCAGAGGTACCACCTCCTGCCGCTATCTCTTTGGTTACTGCAAAACAATGCCGTAAGCTCATTTCCAAAAACAGGAAATTTGTTTTCTTGATGATCCACCCTCAGGGAAAGAAGAAGATCATGGCCATGACCTCCAGACAGGGCCCCTCCGCACAACAAAAACAAATGGACAAGGTCGTGGAGGAGTACCAAGACATATTCACCTCACCCACAGGGGTGCCTATGCACTGTCAGGTCAAGCACCCCATCGATCTGACCCTAGGTGTGACGCTACCCAATGGACCGATATATCGACGCTCTGTTATGGAGAATGATGAAATCAAGAGGCAAATTTAGGAGCTACTATAGAAGGGTCACAACCAGCCAAGTTCATCGCCCTGTGGGAGCCTGATCGTGTTGGTATAGAAGAAGGATGGGACTTGGAGACTCTGTATTGACTATCGGGTGTTGAACAAGATCACTGTCTGGAATAGGTACCTAATCCCACAGATTGATGACCTCTTGGACCAGCTTAAAGGGTTTAAATATTTTAGCAAGATCAACTTAAATTTTGGGTATCGCCAGGTACCGATTGAACCAACCGATGTGTGGAATACTACCTTCAAAGCTAAGGAGGGCCTTCTTGAATGGTTGGTCATGCCTTTCAGGCTGACGAATGCTCCCGCAACCTTCATGAGACTGATGAATGATATCTTGCAGCCATTCACCAAATCATTTGTACTAGTGTGCTTGGATGACATCCTGATATTCAGCTAGACTTGGGAAGAGCACCTACACCACATTTGACAGGTCCTCCAAACACTGCGGAAGCACAAGTTGTGTGACAATTTGGACAAGTGCACTTTTGGCATGAGCTAGGTTCAGTATCTGGGATACATCATTGATGAGTGTGGGGTACATGTGGATCCAACCAAGATCCAAGTCATTCGGGATTAGCTAGCCCCAACTACTCTAACAGAGCTTCGCAGCTTTCTGGGTCTTGCTAATTTCTACCATAGGTTCGTGTTGGGATTCTCTCATATTACTTGGCCCTTGAGTCAAGTCACCAAAGGAGGAGCGAAAGAAAAATTCTTCTAGTAGAAAACTCAACAAAAGGCATTTGCAGAATTGAAACATCACCTCTGCTGTGCCCCAGTGCTCACATTACCAAACTTGCAACAACCATTTGAGATCGAGACAGATGGCTCTGACTATGCTATTGGGGTAGTCCTAACTCAATAAAGGCATCTAGTGGCATATCATAGTGAGACACTGTCTAACACAGTCCGCAAATATCCCACTTATGACAAAGAGATGTATTCCATTTTACAGGCTTGTTGACAATGGAAGCATTACATTTTGGGGAAGGAAACGATCATCCACATAGACCACCGACCCCTGCAGTTCATACAAACATAAGGGAAGTTACAGAATGATCTCCATTAGAAGTGGTCCACATATCTACAACAGTTTCATTTGAACATCTAGTGCAAGAAGGGAAGCACAAATAATGTTGCGGACTACCTCAGCCGACCACCGATTATGGCGATAATCACTGTGCTCAACTCTTATGGGCACGAGACTTCTGATTGGCCACTTCTCTACAAGAGTGATCCAGAATTCAGCCACACATACAGGACGCTCTTGGAGGGAAACCATGTTCCAAATTTTCACCTCCAGGATGCACTACTATGTCACATGGGACACCCTTGTGTTCCTTTAAGCGAGCGTGCCAAGATGATTTGGGAAGCGCACTACAGTCGAGTCGTTGGGAATTTTGGGGTCAAGAAAATAGTGGCAGTACTACAGAAGTATTTCTATTGGCCGAACCTTCGACATGATGTCGGGAAGTACATCTGATCCTACATTTCCTGTGCCATTGACAAACTGTCCATTAAGAAGCAAGGCCTTTATACTCCGTTGCCTACTCCTAGTTGACCTTGGGAATCCATCTCCATGGATTACATGTTGGACCTTCCTTCTACTAAGTACGACAATGACTGTGTGTTCATGGTCATCGACATATTCTCAAATATGGCCATAATGGCGGCCTGTAAGAAGAATATCATAGTAGAAGCCACTGCTAAACTCTTCTTTGAACGAGTGTGGGTACACTTTGGGATCCCATAGTCTCTAAAATCATATCAGGACAGTAGGTTCCTTAGTACATTCTAGTCTATCCTATGGTCAATGCTAGACACCAAGCTCACAAAGTCCACAGCTTTCCATCCCCAGACTGATGGCCAAACAGAGGTCGTCAACAGAATGATCGCACACATTTTGCGCATGTACAACTCAAAGTATCCATGCACATGGGATGAGAGCCTCCCCTATGTACAACATAGCTATAACCGGGCTTGGGATTCTAGCCACTATCTCCCATTGACGTAGCCATGCCATTTGCAGCTACTCAGGGTGATTCAACCCATGTCCAGTCTGAAGTTTCCAAGGAGAATAGCTTCATTGAACACATTCAACACATTCACCAACAGGTTCATGACATATTGGACAGATCTAATGCTAAGTACAAGCAGTGGCATGATCAGTATCAGGTACAACACAACTTCCAGGTGGGTGACAAAGTGTGGCTACATTTGCAGAAGGAGCGCCTCGATGGACCCCACCGCAAGCTTCGCCCACTCCGATACGGGCCATACGCCATCACCAAGGCTGTCATGGAGAATGCCTTTGAGCTCAATATTCCACTATTCCTTGGTCTGCACCCAATGTTCAATGTGGACCGCCTTTGGCCCTACTTTCCACCTCTACTAGACACATCAGGCGTGGTAGAACAACTCACACCAACAGAGTTAAACCCCGACTGCATGGAACAAGCCAAAACTGATTAGATTATGGACAAACATATCAAGAACACCCACCAGTAGCAGATCTAGCTATATCTAGTTGTCAAAGCAGGCCAACTCCTTCACTAGGGAAAGTGGCTCACCAGGGTCCAAGTTCAGCAGAAGTTTCCTCATCTCCTGGAGGAACTCAACGCAATGGGGACCATTGCTTCCTAAGGGGGGACGAATGATCCAGGAGGATATTGGTGGACACCCACCTATTCCACTTGGACCCCCACCATTTTTTCTTTCAGTTTTCCAGTTTCCTTAATTGTAGCACAATTTACTATTTTTGGCAGTTTTCGGGTCCTAAACTTTCGGAGCCGTTTTGAGGCCCTAAGCGGCATTTTTTCGGCATCGAATGGTTGGGAAAATATGAGTCTATTCCAAACTCAATATTTTTAATTTATGGATGTATTCCTTGAATATATCTTTCTAACAATGTATCATGCGCGTCAAATGGAGGTAGTATGGCAAAGTTATGACCCCAGGAAATTGATGCACCAAGTTACCCAACGGGGCCCACATTCTGGAGTTTCACCTCATAGGGTTAGGTTTTTGGATGTGTAGGGTTTCCATTTTTTCTCAATAATATATAGGCCTTCGAGCCTCATTGTAACAGAGAGTTCATAGGCATGTAGCCGCCACATCTATTCTCAGAGATAAGCTACCAACACTCTAGCTAGTTTATTTCCATTCTGTATGTAAACAAGTTTTAGTTCTTTGATTAATGAAATGAAGTGTTATTTCCACTGCATCTTTGTTTCTAGGGTTTTTTGTGTATTATGTTGCGTTCCTGCATAATTCTAGATCACTAATGCTGCAAAACATGGAATTGTAGGATGTAGGAGAATGAACTAACTCACCCAAATGATCAAAAAGTCCATAATTTTCATCATGGTAAGGATACATATGGGTAGTATCATGTAGCTCTTTCAAAAGTGTGAAAGCTTTGTCATAGGTTGGTTCCAATGTAGAGGAATCATGCTCTCCTTTAAACATTGCATAACGTTCATCAAGAGACAATTCATGTTCTTCTTCGACCACATCAAGTGTTTGAATCTCTTCAAGTTCAACTTCAAACACATCAAGCACATTCAAATTTCCACATTTCTCATGATCCTCCATGTCATGAGAATCCTCCAAACAATCTACCATTAGACAATTTTAAACATAGGAGGGAAAACAATAATCTTGCAACTTTTCAAGAAGTTGCTCATTTTTAATTTTGAGCTTAAAATTATCCTCATTATTCTTCAAGTATGCATCATGTAACAATTCATTAAGCTTAAACAAATGGTTTCTATCAAAAAGAAAAGACATGAAATCACCTTTGATGTGGCACATTGCTCTTTGAATCTTCTCCATGTCTTCAAGGAAGGATGTTTCCTCCAATGAAGTATCACTCCAATAAGAATTTGACACTAATTCTTGAGTGTCATGGAGTATCTTAAGGGATTCTTGGATATACCTTTCACTCATTTTCAAAGATCCTTCAATTAAGGATGGTTCATGGGAATGAACCTCCTCTTCTTCTTGATTCTGGATTTGATCAACTCCTTGAAGCTCAAGTGGTGATGGGGAAGTTGTTATTGGTTCTTCATTTTTTTCTATGAGGTATTCATCTTTATGCTCAAGAGAAATTTGGATTGTAGCAACATTTTCAGATCTTATCTCTATGTCACCAACATAGAGTCGTGAGCACCCATCATTAGGTACTCCTTCATAGTTCAAACATCCATCCATAGATGCCCTTTGGTCCATCTCCATAGTAGAATTTGTTTTAGAATGATATTCAATAGTTTCAAGGTACTCTTATTCCTTCTCATGTGATGTTTCCTCATCATTTTCAAAGTCATTTGGGAGTGACTTTCTATCCTCTTGATGTAATGCTTTTTCTTCTTCACCACCCACAAAAATTTGTAGCTCCTTTTTCTCCTCCCTACTTGTGCATTGATGATTATTCCTTAATGAGTTCTTATTTGAATTATTTTTCATAAATTCCTTCAACCAATAATTAAGGTATTCAAAATAAATGGTCTTATGTGTCTTCATTATGGAAACTTCTACTAGCCATAAACTGGCTAGCCATCAATTTGAATGCTTGCTTAACCTACCTAGTCATATCATCAGCACATGACTTAATGAATTTATTCAATTCATATATACCATCCATAAATTCAATAGGTTCCAAGACCATGCTCTGATACCACTGTAATGTCCCCTTTCTGGAATTTTTATCAAAATAACTCATTCTTCAATTCTTTCACAATGTACTCAAATTCATCTTCTTACAACTCTAGTTATATGGATTCAATTGATTCCAAAATTCCTCCAATTTCTTTCAAAATTGGTGAAGAAGGTCATGAGGGCTGATGGGACATATTAGCACATCTATTAGACATATAATCAACTGATATACCCAACCATGGTCTGCAATTTGCAAGGGAAGAAGTTTCGGGACAAGACTAGTTAATTTGGGAGGTGGAAATCTCCCCCGGGTCCCGGAACAAATCTCTTCACAACACTGTACAAATTTCACTGATGGTGGGTATGATACTTTGATATGTTATAATAAATTAATTAAATTATATGTGAAGCATAATATGTTGTTTTGGGGTCGAATAGGTATCCAAGAGAACTCCATGAATTTACTAGTAGGTTTGAGGTTCCAACCCCTAATGGTAGATGACTCCAAATAGCTCCAAATACTCTTGAATTGTACCAGAAGGTGTATGAGTGATATAATAAATTAATTATAATTCTCATGGATGTATTATGGCCTTCCAATTACTTCTGAAAGTCTATATCAAATTATGAATAAGATGGATGCTTTAACTAGCAATTTTGGGGCTCAAATCCCCCTCTGGGGTGAATGATAGAAATGGCTTCCCAAGTGTGTTGCAACTCAATAAAAATATCAAATTGAAGCATGGGATATGTAGAATACATTATCAGATACTCATATACATAACCAATCGACATCCCATGGCTGTTATCACTTCCTTCAATTAGATATAAAATACTAGTTTTGGACCCTTGGGGAAACGAGATGTAGTTTTCTCCAAATGATATGAAATTCAACCCAATAGCCACCAATTATTAGTTACTGAACATGAAACCCATATTAGACATTAATTAACATTCATTCATATATAAATAATTAATGGTGCACACATATATTCAATTCCATCAAGATTGCAAGAATTTACAACAAGTCCAGGAAGTACAATACCAATGGAGTTATTATGATCAGTCTCCAAGTGGGATATTGTTGGTTGGGGAGCTGGATGTTCCTTATTCAAAGATTATATTTCAGCTTTTTTTGGATCCAAACACTATTGGGAAGGTGTGGGATGTGGGGTGTATTCCCCAACCACTATAGTCGTCAGGGGGTTCCAGGGGGGGCATAGACTATTTTGGGATCCCCCCTCTAACAAGGGTTCGGGGGCACCTCTCTCGTAGAGAAAATTTAGGAAAAAATTCCTTGTTAAATGTTGTAATTTTATATTCATGACTTGGTCAATAATGGGTGATTTATGAGCCCATGGTTTTGGGTATCCCGTGGTATTTTCCCATGGTATTCACTTTATAAAATGAAGGCATTGTAATACAGCCATGTATTATATTGTAGCATTGTAAGACAATATTTGTGATTGTGTGAGAGAAACCATGAGAGAGTGAAGAGGAAGTGTAGTGGGGTTACTGTAGGTTGTATCCCTTCATTTTGTTGGATGGTATAATAATAAAGGACTGGAAATTTCTGTGTGGACCTAGCCCATCTTGGTTGAACCACATTATATCTATGTATCTCTTGTAATGTGTTTAATATTTACATATTGTTTAATTGTTATTGCTCTGCGATCCTATTTTTCTAATAGGTCTTGTCCTGAATTCAATCGACTGGGTTTAACAATTACTTCAAAATCAAATTCCTAGAAGCGAAGAAGCCACCGATAGATCTCCCCCAAAATTATCTTATTGACCAAGTATTTTAGTGTCGAGTGATATATGTACATATTGAAATGCCCACCCAACAAATAATGTCTGAACTTCTGCAGAGCGTATACCACTAAATCTTATGTTTTCATCGTGTTATATTTTTTCTCTATAGTCAATAACTTCTTGCTGGTGAAGGAAATGGGATAATCGATTGACCCTTCACTAGGTTGCACTAGTATCACGCTGAGCGTGATAGAGGATGCGTCGACATGAAAATGAAAATCCTTTTTCTAATTTGGGAATACAAGGATGGGTGTTGTAGCCATCTTCTTCTTCAACGTGTCCTAACTCTCTTGGCAGTTCTCTGTCCAGTGGAACGTAGCATTTTTTTTTCAACAACTTTTCCATCGAAACTGTCACCTCCACATTTCCTTTGATAAATTTTCTGTAGTATCCAGTGTGTCCTAGTGTTTCTCTCAACTACTTGATTGTATTAGGTGGTGGTAGGTCAAGAATGATCATGATTTTGGATGAGTCAACAAAAAATCCATCACAACAGACCACATGGCCCAACATAACTCCAAATGGGGCACAAAAGATACATTTATTCAAGTTTAAGTAAATTTGATACAGAAGATAGCATTCCAACATCATCCTCAGAATTTCAATGTGATCTTTAATGAGCCCAAATACTGTCCAATTATCGAAGTTGACTTCAAGAAATTTATGTATGAAATATTTGACGGAAAACTACTATTCTGGAAAAAATAGCAAGAGAATTCTTGAGTCCAAAGGGAATTACTGTATAATGAAAACAACCCTACTCTATCGCAAAGGTAGTCTTGTGTCTGAATTCCTTTGTTATTTTGAACTTATGGTAACTAGAAAACTCATTAGTGAACGAGAATATTTCTTGACCCCTAACACTCTCTAGTACTTCATCTATAAATGGAGTCGGAAATGGGTCATGCAAGCAAGCATCATTCAGTTTTCTCAATTCGACAGAAATTCTTACTTCACCTAAGGTTTTCTTGTACTCTACCACTATTGGAATAATCTATTCTGATTTTCGATAGGTTGTATAACACCTGCCCCTAGCATTCGTTCCAACTCAACCTTGACCCTTTTTTTTATATCATGGATTCAATATATATGGTCGTTGCTTAACTGGCTTTGTGTCAGGACTCAAAGGTATATTCATTTACCCTAGGTCTCCAACTATCCATTTCACCTCTGAAAATTTGGTAGGGAATAGATCCTGGAACTCATGTAATAAGTCAGTGACCTTTCCTATAGTCTCATCGTCCCAATAGTCTCCAATATTGGTGAATTTTAGATTTTCAGGTGAGCCAATATTGACTTTCTTTACTTTTAGTGGACTAAGGAATTGGTCATTAGAAATACCAAGTCCCTCCATTGCATGCATGCCTTCCGAATCAGGTATGTTTATGTCAAGCGGGTCATCATCATCTAGTTCTCCCATCATGTTATAGCATTACATCCAATGGTGGATTGTCGTGTTACATTGAATGAAGTTTGTCGCTGCAACAGGGATATCTTTGAATTTTTTTGTTTTACAAAATCAATCAAAGCATGGTCATCTGTGAACTCAAATGCATGTGTAAATATAGTAGCTAACTCCTCCCACTCAAGAGTTACTCATCGCAACTCAACTGATGTATACCAATTCCTTGGTATCATGTCCAGTGTATGTACGAAGTGATGAACCCATTCTTGTCGTGAATATGCCTGGCATGTTGTGCAACAATACTCAATATTTTTGACAAGATCTGTCAGTCATGTATACTTATGTCTAGTATAAATGATCTCTTCTCCAAATCTGATCTCGAGCAGTCTTCTACATTACGGCCATTCGAAGATAGATTGTTTATGTGTACCCCACCATTTGGAAGGTGTACCTTTTAGCACAAAGTCTAAGGAAAACAATCACTGTGATTCTCTAACCTTCTCTTCAAACTCGGTTATAAAATATGCAAGGTTAGGTAAACCTTCATATGTAGGTAGATTGCTTGCCTCAGCTCCTACCCATCACACAAATCATGTAATTCTTGCACATCTTCTCATAGATACTGCATGCATCCGATTCTGCCAATTTTCTAATGCTTCACTCAAATTTGATGTACAGGAGCTAACACTCCTCCAACTCAACTTTCCATCAAGTTTTGGATTTATATAGTTGTCTCTTGAAGACATGATGTTATATATATGATCTAGATAATTACCTTGTCCTTCACTGTTGACTTCCTTGACATATCTATGTCCTTTTAGCAGATCAATTGGAGCGACCACCCTTAGTTCAGAATATTCAAATGACAAGATTGTTCTCTTAAAATTTATGATGGTCTGATTGTCTATCGCCTAGTCGATCCATAAAAGTATGGGACACAGATTCGTATCATTAACAATGTCGATCACTTTGAATTCGACATATGTTTTCAGACTTTCTACCTCTACAGGTACTTGAACCAATCGACAGATAGGTATGACTTCCAATTGATTCACTAATTTGAGCTGAATAGGGGACCACTCTAGTCATAGATCCCCCATGCTTTCCCATGTCTATCTTTTCAAAATATTAACATCAAAGCCAAATTCTAAAATTATATAATCGATATCATAGTCTCCTATCTGGGTGGCCGTTCTTAACTCGTGACTGGTTTTTAACCACTTTCCTACATGGTTAACTATTATTTTTGGTCGCATCTCTTCCTGGGGTTCTTCTTTTAGTGTTTTTAATTCTATGACAACATTTTTATCATGGATTAACGATAAGAAACTTTTGAAAATATCTTTAAGTTTACTAACCTTTCCCATCGGTTGCTTTAGTAATAGTTGATCGAATCTTTCGGGCATCTCCCTTACCTATCCTCTTGGTAGCATAGGAGAATACATCGAAATTTGAACCATGTCAACAAATTTTGGTCATGCATCTAGGAATACTTCCATTTCTCTTTGGACATTGAACGGTACGTTCTTTTGTGCCACCGATCGCACCAACGATTATCCATGTTGTGCTTCTTGGACTGCTCCAGTCGCAAGACCTCCTCTTGTTATGACAACAATGTTTGGTTCTCTTGGCTCAACATAAATATTTTGAATATTCTGATTTGGGTTTGGACTAAGATTCTATAGGGGAACTTGATTTCCCATGTTCTTGGCATGCCATTTAGTAATCAATTGAGGACATTCCTCAAAAGCGTGGTCGACATATTTACAACACAAACATGCCTTCGCAAGACTCGTACAATCTCAAGCAAAGTGTCCTAGTTGTCTACATTTAAAACATATGACTTAGGATCTTCCCTGACCAAATTATCCTCCTCCTTGTTGTTGTTTTCCTTGGCCCTGAAAATTTCCACCCCCTAGGTTGAGGTTAGTGTTGTTGCGGAAGATACTGATTTTTAGGTATGGTGGCTAAGGATATAGATGTTGTTGATATTGGGTCGATGTATATTGAGCAGGAGGGTATTGATCTTGTGCTTATTCAACTTTTATATGCTCGTCATTCTTCATTAGCAACATGTCCACCGTCTTCTCTTGCAGCAGCGGGAATGCTCTGCAATCCTTCTCATCATGTCCTACAAATTTTAAAAATTCACAATACAGACTAGCGATTGTACTTATAATATTTTGCAAGCACAAGCACTCTTCCGATCGATGGCCTCATGTTTGAAATATTCTACACCAAGGCATCCCTTGGGTGTTTATTGGGTTTGACGCTCCTGTTACGACATAGTTCATGAGCGCTAGGAAATTATCTTTATGGTGCCCCCCTATTCTACATCTTGTACACCATAGTTATTCTTGAATATCTTTCCCTTTCTTAATTTCCTAGAGTTGTAGCATAAGCTTAGCTGGTTGCAACTCAATTTTCATCATACCTGCACCAGTTTCTCCAATCCGCGAGGATCCTAGTTTCATTTCTATCTCCAGAGCTTCAGTCTGCGACACTTTTTTTGTTGCATCAATGGGATTCAAATGTGCAGAAATAACATGATAATGAACCATTCCTTATGTTGTACATTTGACATCTGAAATATTACTTTGGCCATTAATGTCTTAAATCTCTAGTCAAATTCCTAGAAAGACTCTGTAGGCAACTGCTTGATTTCTTTAATCTCTCTGATGCACTACGGCTCAAATTTTGTATTTTTGAATTCATCTATCATTATGAATAGAATTTGGTCGAGTTTTTGTTGTGTGACTCCAGCGGGAACTATAGAAAACTTCATGTATCATTCTAGTGCATGAACCCTCAAGGTTGTTATCATCTGCACTTTCTTTATGTCTTCATTTTGGACATGTCACACAGTCCATATGGATTCACATAGAAGCCAATGTTGCTCTATGTATTCTAACCCATTTCCATTAAATATAGGCAACTTAATATCGTTTCCAGGCATTATATTCACTCTTTTTACACTTTGATAATTTTTTTGACTAGCCGGACTCCCTTGTCCACTATTCACAGTGTTATTATTGCTTGTAGTTATAAAACCACTAGGAGACAAGTTTCTAGATCTTACCTCCGATTATGTGTGTAGGGTTGTAGGTGTACCGTATTCATACTCTAGGTCTAGATATTTTTCTTCTTCTTATTCTCTTTTAGATATTGGTTGATATTCCTCTTTCTCATCGCAAGAACCTTCATCAAAGTGCAATGCTAATTCATACTATTCTCCTCTGTTCATACTGCAACTTACTCTCCTTGTCATAGTCTTTCTTATTTTTCCCGACCGAAATATTCATCCACTTCTTAAATATACAGCCTCTATTTCAGTTCCTCTATCACTAGGGAACATCTCAACTTAGTTTTCTCAATTTTGTGTCCACTTCTTATGCGACATATCCCAAATTTATGTGCGCATCCCTCCTAACTGTCGGACTCCATTCTTGGGATTCCTTTTTCGCATACAAGCATATTTATCCAAGTTTTCAAAGAAGACAAGTATCTTCCTTGTGGTCCTTGGAAAAATTTTCTTTCGGCCTCACTATATGAGGTTATTTTGTTGACAACAAACTTAGTAATGTATCCTTCCAAAATATTGTCTACCCAAAAGTCGACTGCCCTAGATACAGGGTTGCTATCACTTTTCAACCACTTAATCAACTAACGATTCCACTCTGTCGGTTCTCCTCCTTGGAAATTCTTTCACTGGGTTGCTAACTTTGACAACCACTCATACAACACAATAGAAAACTTGGAAAAGAAAATATCATGAATATTCATAGAAATGTATTGCTCCAACCAAATCATCGGATTCAACCATTATCCTTTACTTTCTTCTTGTGCAAAATCTAATGCTTTAAAATACACCCATCCTTGGATTTCAAGCTTCGTTGGATACCAAAACATATCCCTCACCAAAATGATTCATGGTCCCAGAAACAAAACCATTTATTGGAATTTATCTCTTCAACTCGGGTTTAGGCCTTTTATTGCATGCAAAAAATCCCAAGATATCGTCCCAATTGAGCAAGGCTCAATCGACGACACCTGCGACGCAGATGCACTCTCACCTGAGACATATCCTTATGGGTAACTGCTAGAACTAGGTTTTCGTAGTTGGGTGGGGGATTTCTCTTCCCTTGGTATTTTACCAAGTCACTCAACCGAATCCAGTGGCTACATTCCTTATACTTATTATGCACAGTTAATATGTGACTCTATTCATCCATCAAAATATATTATAACAATAAATATAATGAAGTATAGGCAATTTCGACTACAATAGTGCGACATATGCATATAAACTCATTCGTAAGAAAATACATAAACACATATTCATAGTAAACATTCATCCTAGAAAAACACATTCATCATATACAAATTAAACATAGAATCTAACGTGGAAACCCATCTGGGAAAATCCATAAAGGCTCTCTTCATCTTGCATGAGAAAAATATGGCACCCTTTTGTCTGTGCACCAATATATAGACTATGTTATATATATTCTTCTCTTATCTATACAGACTTATATCTACTCTCATTCTCTCTGGTCTTATGTCGTTGGT
The DNA here is from genome assembly GCA_001517045.1 of Pseudotsuga menziesii. Lineage (NCBI taxonomy): Eukaryota > Viridiplantae > Streptophyta > Pinopsida > Pinales > Pinaceae > Pseudotsuga > Pseudotsuga menziesii. Next base: position 164,065 of record LPNX010443419.1, read on the forward strand.
TCTTCTCTACTTGAATCGATTTTTGATCCCCACAATGCCTGGATTAACTCAATATTCTCTACAATTCTATGACTCTTCACTCTTTGAGTCTACTGTCTATCTGCACACAACCTAGATTGACTTGATATTCTATGCACTTCTGCGCACTCAGTTGCAGACTTCTTCGAATCTACTATCAGACACACCACAACTAATTGCCTCTCTACTAAACTGACTAGCTAAGTAACTAAGCCACTAAGCAACAACCAGAAGAATCCCAACAACACAAAGTAACCTAAAGTAATCCGCAAACAGCCTGGGTTCTTCCTTATTATAGACTCTTACATGTCGCTATTATCCAACTTCATTCAATTAGCCAATAGGTTGTCATTCCTATTCTAGTGACACTTGTCAGTAGGCACTAATGACCCAAATTGCAAATATAATTTCATTCCTTAACACACGTGTAAATTTTGCGGACTCTAGCTGACCTCGTAGCCACGATATTCCTTGAAATGTTGTTTTTAGCTGTTGCATGCCTTCTGACATGGTTTGTTCCATCGCAACTGATCTCGTCGCAACTTCTCTTCTATCTCAGACTCTTCTCCTATCGCAACTTCCTCTGTGACTACTTCTTATGCCTTAGCTCTTTCTTCCTTACCTTCTTTTGTTCTTCCTTCTCTACTTCTGTCTTCCTTCCTCAACTGCTTTTGTCACATATTCTAATCCATATTAATTTGTCTCTGCTCTTCCTTTGTCTTCTCTTGTTACAACTCCTTCTCCTTCTTGCAACCAATTTCTTCACATTCTTGGGAAGAATTCTAACTAAATTTTGCCTATATTTTCCTAGGTCCAACACTACCCATCATTCCATTTTGTTGAGAATAATACCAAACTCCATTACGTTATAGATATAGTGAATAAAGGAAGAAAGAAAAAAGATTAGCCGACCCTTCAACCTGTTTTCTCTCTACGGCTCATCTATCATCGGATAAATGTTTGATGACCCATTCAATATATTCTTTTATGCCTTATCACCATTGTTCGAAATGATTCGTCCCTATCCTCCTCCGTTTTGTTTACTGCGTGAGTAGTGTATTGCATTATGTTGTGCATAAACTATCAAACTACTCATTATTCAATTTTGATAAGCATAATATCAGAATCCATTATGTTACAGATATAGTGAAGAAAGGATAATTCGACCCTTATAAAACATTATGTTTGTTTATAAAGATTAAATGTTTAAAAAGACGAGTCTATTTACTCATTTTTATGTGGAATGCTTACGAAAAAATTTCAGCCATCCATACCTCGAGATTGATCATTTTTCATTTTCTATATCTATATGTTATCTTCAATGGTAATTCGAAAGTATTACAATGGTAGTATCAGCCAAACCTCATGTCATATTAACCTAAATGAGAACATATACACTTGATAATTTCATACATGTTCTTATATTATATAAGTATTAGTATTGAGAACATAATTTAGTTAGTGTCGAACGATCCTTCCACCTTATCGTCTATCATAATTATTGTTTAGACCATTTTTCCCCATCAAAATATTCTACGAGAATTATGTTTTGGAACCATTGTCATAACACACATCAAATGGATTTATACTAGAGGTAGTGTCATCCGACCCTTCCTGGTAAAAACCCTTCCCAAGAGATTAGCACTAAGAAGAAATATTGTTTAGGCCACCCATGTACAGGAAGTAAGAAAAAGGGTCAGCCGAACCTTCAACATGTTTTCTATAGAAGCTGTGTCCATCATCGGAGAAATTACCATCTACCCCTTCACATAATTCTTTGATGCTTGGTCGCCATTGTTTAGTATGATTCATACCTAGCTTCCTTTTTTATGTATACCCGCAAGAGTAGTGTATTGCATTGTGTCGTGCACAAACTATCAGAATATCCATCATTCCATTTTATAGCGCATTTTTAAGCTCTGGTTTGTACCATCTATAGTGAAGTAAGGATTGATCGACCTTTCAAAAACATTTCATGACTTGTTAATCAATGTGAAAAGTTTATAAATATGTGTATTTTGAGTCGTTTTGTGTGGAATGCTTGCGAAATGTTCTCCCTTCACTACCTCAAGATTAGACATTTTTTCATTTTATATACAACATTTTATCTTCAATGAAATTTCAAACGTATTACCATGCTAGTATCAGTCGACCCTTATGTCAAATTCACCTAAAGGAGAATTCATACACTCGATAACTGCATACACGTGCTTACAGTATATCCTTTGTGTAGTGTTGGTCGATAAAACCATTTAGGTAGTGTCAATCGATACTTCCACATTATATTTTTTTTAGTTAGTGTTTGCACCAATATGAATCATAAAATATCCTACTGGAATTATATTCTGGATCCATTATTGCATCCCTATAGCATTAAAACAACAAAATACCACATGGCTACAAATATCAGAGTGCACAACTTAAATTAAACACACCCACCATTGATTAAAATTTTAAACACACGAATCCATTAAAATTTTTCTTCATTCTATTAAAACCCTGAATTTCTAATTTACATTCAAAGGCCTTGGGAAAACTCGTAATTATCAAATTTACAAAGAAAATTAGAAACTTTACAACTTCCCTCGTGGTCTTAGTCTCACATAGGGTTTGCATTCCTTAACAAAATTTAAACCCAGAATTTTTTATCTCCTTGGATTCTCTTGGCCTTTGTTCTTTCTTATCTGCTTCTTCTGCAAACTTCCTCTTTCCTTCATGGATAAAATTCCTTTTCACTATATTCTTCTCCAATCTTCCTTTTCTACAAACTTCTTTTGTTTTTCCATAAAAAACCTCGCACCTAGAAAAATCATTTCAAATTTAATGTTATTCATTAATGAACCATACAGTGATTATTGGTTTTTAATATTAGTTGACTTGGGCATGTTATGAAATGAAAATATTGATTTGGGACTTATTCATTTGTTTAGAATGAGTTGGCCTTATTCATTGTTTATAATGTGTATTCATTTGTCAACTAGAATGTTGAGGAATGTAAAAAATGTGCACATTCTGGCTAGGGAATTTTAGGAACACTTTGAAGGTGTTTGCTACACTTTGCAATGATAGTTGGATTTCATTATATAAAAACATAACTCAGATATTGGCTAACGTGGAAACAAGTTACTGAAAATTATTCCCACATAGAATATATGGAAGGGCTCTTGCTTAGCATCCATGTCCATGGAATGCAGTTTGAGACTTGACCTCGGGCACCATAGGAAGAAATACCAAACATCAACCCATTGACCTCAATTAATACTAACTTCACAAAATAATATGCCTACTACACAATAAATAAATAAATAAACAAGATACAAAGCTTTGTCAAAACAAGACATAGTAGGGTTCAATCAATTTCGAGGGGGGCAATCCTTCCAAAGTATCCAACACTGGTTATTGATCCATCATAGCTACAAGTCCTCTCTACTATCTATTCACATCAACATTTTATTTAACTATGCTCCATAATCGAGGTACTCCATTTAGTTCATGTGGATGATTATTAAGATGGGATCCGTGATGGGGTTACATGGCTAATAGATGGGAAGGTTCATCATTATCTTGGATTCAATGGTAGCAACAAACACCCACAACAATCTAAAATGTAGCTTCAACTGGTGCTAATTTGGACGCTTGTTTATTCATAGATGTTGTCGATAGTTTCCCTGTTACCATGTATGTAGACTGTGGCAAGATGGAATAATTGCTTATAGATTGTACAAGAAAATGGATGAGAAAAATATGGTCATATGGAAAACAATATATATGAAAAAAAGGACATTGAGGTAGTGATCCCCTAATTTCTTTTTGATGAAATCCTATTGAAATTAAAAAACTTAACCAATACACATAAATGGTATCAATGCGCATGTATGTAGAAAAGATTGATACAACAACTTGGTACAGGTATACATAGCGAAAAATGGTCTTGGTGAAACTACGTCATATGGTTCAATATTTGGTCAATATTGTGAGGAGCCAAAAAAATATTCTAAATCATATATCTGGGACTGTCATAAATGGAAGAAGAAAGATATTCTGGGAGGACACGTGGAATGGGAAGAATCCTCTCTCTTATTTAAATAAACTAAAAGAAGTTAAACAGATAATGAAGTATTTGGGATTGGCTATGGTAGTTATACTATTTGGACTCTCACCCATCCCAATGAGGTCAATGTTAAGTTGAAAAAAGTGGAGAAATGGCCCTCTGAAAGATAGAGTAAAATCCATGATCAACACCTTTCATACACAAAGGAAAATTGAAAATGGTTACAATCCCAGGACCGACATAATTTGAAGGAATAAAAAGGTAAAGTGGAAGTTCACTGTGAAGGAGTATTTAGTCTATTTTGTGGATTCAATAGGTCTTTAGAAACTCAGATGCTTGTGGGATTATGGAATATGGATGTGTGGTAAAAAATTTCTTGCTTTGCATGTCTATATTTCCTTGGTTGGGTAAAAACCTTGGCCACATGATAATGCACCTTCCTTCCATCAAAGGGACGGAAGGATAGAGTCTGCAATGAAAAACTAGCTGCAAAAAAAATTGTTAGTAGAAAAAAAATAAACATGTACATGCAAACTAAAAACTAAACAAAAATGGTGATATTGTTATACCTCATATCTATTTGAAAAGGGGGCTACCATGGCCTGACTCAGAAGCAACACTCCCTCTCCACGGGCTTGGGTAGTGTGGAGGTTGACTCAACACACAAGAGGGGGAGCAAATGGGGCAAATGGAATGGATGGGATGAGTGGCTTGAGAGTGATGGTCTCTCAAGGAATCATGCAAGTATAATAACGATAGGGAAAACATGTCATGTGTGATGGGGACCTCCACCCCTCTATTTATAGTTTTTCTGTCATTTAGGGTTTAAAGCCCCTAGTTAGGGTTTTGGGCCCTACCTAGGGTTTTAAGCCCCTTTGTCCTATTTTTAGTTCCTTTTGAGGTTTTTAGGCCCTTTTAGGGTTTTTAGGCCCTTTTTGGGGGCTTTAGCCCCTTTGTGAGCTTTTTTAGCTCTTTTTGTGGGTTTTTAAGCCCCTTTTGATTATTTTTTGAGCTTTTGAGAGAGAGTAAGGTTAAAAATTGGTGTGGAGGTAAAAAAGGGTTAGGAAATGGATGTATGTATGTGGTGTAGGATGTATAGAGCAATTTAAGCAAATTTTTGCATTAACACTTTCTATAAAAATAAACATAAAAGTATTTTAGAAGAAGCTCTAACAAAAAAGGAATAATTCCCCCCCTTAAGATATAGTGTATATCTCAAGGAATCAGAGGATAGGAACCAAATCATCGTTAATATTCCCAAAAGGAGGAATTTCAACTTTTAAGGAGGAATGGTGCCAATAGATGGTGTCTGATGTATTATATACAACATACATGATGCAAGAAAAAGGAAGAAACCTCCCTTTTCAGGTCAAACAAAAGGTCTTGACTATGCTATAGAAACGTTGTATCGACAATGCCATCACAAGGAAATATCAATGTCATCTGGATTGAGAAAAATGTACCTAAATCATGCAATACAAATCCATAACAACTCATTATGGGCCTTCATGTTTCACTAGTTCTCTCTTTTCTAAGAGATAGAGAGAAAAGTGGGAAAACTTTGCACATGAGTTGGGAGTTGGGGATAGCTAGAGTATAAGGTGTCATGACTAGGGTTTAAGTTAAGAAACCAACATGAATTTTTTCGGTAATTTTATTAAATTGCATTAAAATTCCCTTTCATAATGGAACCCACTTGAGATTTCAAAAATTTTGAACTAGGAGTTTCAAATTCAACGAATCTTTTGATTTAGGATCCATCTAGGGATTGTGTTGCGGGAACCCAAAAAAAAGTGTAAATGTGCAAAAGAAACTATGACAAGTGATGGTTGGGTGATGCCCAGATTCATGCACATATATGATAATGGGAAGTTACCATAGAAATGAAGGTGTGGAGGAAAATTTGTGAGGTCCACAACTGAAGATGATAGTGTATGATGCATTCTCATAATGTGTTAGTAAAACAATAAAAAATGGAAAATGCAAAAAATGAAGAAAAACTTCATACATGGGCTTTATGTTGCTTACAACATGCTCCTAACTAGGGTCTCATACAATGAGAACATGTATTCCTTCGATAATCATAGATAATGAGCACAATGAGGTATTCCTTCCATGAGAATGCACAATAAACATTTCCTTCCACACTCTTGATTGTGTGTAGAGCTAAAATTTGTTTCACTATCATGAGAGAAAGTGCCTTTACTCTCTTTATTTGTCATGACATTTTATAAATTACCTCTTTATCTGTGCAAGGGAATGTTGGATTTTCTCTCTTTAGCTTTAGTGATCAATAAAAAGGTGGGGAATTGTTTTATGAATACCGTTGAATGGTTTGGAATGCATATATGGATTTATAATTGTTATTGTTATTATGAAGTAGTCATTATATAGCAGTTATTTATGCTCTTGTATTTCATTTTGGGTATGCTTAGTTGATGTAAGATTAAATTGTTTAAGAAATCCCTAAACCAGAAATACAACTATGTAGAAGAGGATTCTATCACTATTTGTAGTGTGTTAAGAGAGTTAATCTTCTTAGTATTTAAGAATTATAACCAGAAATAGTTGGTTATTTGTTCATATGTTAATATTGGATAGAGGTTTTCAATCAAGAGTTGATAGTGTAACTTTTGTGTGCCAAGTGTTCACATTAGTGTGTTAAGAATTGTATGTGTGCATTGCTCATGGAATAATTTAGAAGTCTCAAGTTAGCCTCATGAAAATCACATAAAAACTAATTGATATATGCATTATATATACGCGAATGAATAGGATTGTCGATTAATCTCTCTTAATTATAATAGTATATATTATCACAATTAATTAACTTTTATGTTATATGTAGTATTGCATATTTGAGTAAATTATGACTACTTAGTATAATGCATTTAAAACACTATGAATTAGAAGGTTTTAGGATCATTTTGAGAGATACTCATGAGGAATTCATGATTATTAGGTGGATTGTTGATTATGGATATCTATAGAACTATTGTCCTTACTCATGAGGAATGAGTGCGTATTAGGTGGATTGTCAATTATCGATATCTATAGAACTATTGTGCTAAATGTATTGTGAAAACAAACTATTATAGGTGAAATGATTTTGATATTTTGAATAAGGGACCTTAGAGTTATAAACTTAAAAAAAAAGTATCCCTTCTCGAGTTAGATTCAGATGTTGTGATTGGATTTAGCTAACATAATATCAGGGTAATTCAATTTGGGTAAATTCAGATTATGGAATTGGTTTTTTGTTTTAAGGTCCAGTGGGACCTAAAATATAGCATTGGAACCCTCAATATGGATGGTATGAATCATTTTCTATCACCCTAGCCATCTTTAAGATATGCCTTGCAAAAAAATTGATTGGATTTATGCCTAAAATATGAGGTGCACGGGGTAGATCTTACCAGTGAAAATGATTGTGAATTTTGAATTTAAGGGGGATGCATGATTAATCCACAAGACGTAAACACTTAAAAGAAGAACAACTAAAGAACCTTAATAATAACCCATTTTTTTGAAGGAAGGAAACACACTAAAAAATAAGGCACATTTCTACTTCAAGGGTGCCTTTAATCTTGATTAGTGCATGGAATAATCAATGCAACGTGATATTGATTAGTGCATGGAATAATCCACCATTCATTCTCCATTTGGTGGGTGATGTTTTATATTGGTCAAGTTGGGTGGTGTTCAAGTTCTCGATGTCTCGCCTTGATCATGGGTATTTTATAATCTCAACATTCTCATTCATTAAAATAAAAATATTTTACATTCAAAAAATTTAGTAGATTTAACATGCTTCCTCAATCCTTAACGGTGCAGATACATCTATAAAGGTTGGCTCAATGCACTATGAATTGTCTATGGATAAGGTCATACTTTAACCCCGATTCTAGCATTAATGTCGTATATGTTCTAGATCTATCTTCATGAAATGCTTGATTACATCTCAATTGTTGAAAGGCGTATTCCCATTGCCACACGCTGATCTTCCTTCAACTATTTCAATCCATTGTACAATGCAAACCTGATCTAATCCCAGTAGTTGATGGGCATGATCTTTATGATTTTGTTCATGTGCTTCCTTGATTTACAAATATTAAAATTTAACGATATAAGTCATTTTGATATAATATGATCCCTCAATGGGTGCACCTTCTTTCTAATATTAAATTTATATGTCATGATGATGACAATGGCCAATATTTATCTTTGTAGAGCACCCAATTAGATATAGGCCCTTGATGGGATTGTTCATATGCTGGACTTTGATTTTCATCTCAAATATTCTGCTAGGATATGCCAGTAACTTTCATAATCCATTTTGATATTCTCTTGTGACCCTGCAACGTTTTTGCTAATCTTCCTCATTTGTTGATCCCATATTTGCCAAGGATCAAAGGGGAGTATAAAGCCTTAGATTATCAAGCAACCTTCATGAATTATATCGCTCATGGCATATTCCTCGTTAGAACCAAACCCAACTAATTTCATCTAAGAGAGACCCATCTTTGTTAGAAGAGTAATCATTGCATCTTACATAGACTCACTTGTTCCATTTTTTATTTTAAGAAAGTGTATTGAATTTTGTTACACATTCTCTTAGTTCGACTTCTACTTGTCATGATCTAGTTCATTTGTCATTTAATTGAAGTTAATATGTAAATAATATATTAATAATCAAAACAAGTGCTCCATAGTTCTATTAGTTCTTCCATCAACTAAAATCGAGTAATATGGGCTATGTAAAAGCTCATACCTCCTTAATATATATAACTTTTCCAATAATCCTATTTATTAGCTTTGATGAACTCTCATATATTTTTCGGTTGCTCTTTTTCTGTATGTAGACTTGTATAATTCATCTGTTAAAGGCATGTGTGGAGTGCACTTAATATACATATTCAACATATAAATGGTGTTGGAATATGGTTAGGAAGTCTTCATAGTTATACCATTTAAATATCACAGATTCCTCATGTTATGGATTCATATCATGAAATCATGGGAGAGGCACTAGCTTAGCAACATTATAGCACAAGACTTATTCATATTAGGGGATTCAATACTCTTAAAATTTGAAGCATTAATTTTCCTAGTATATAATGGTTAAGGGGAAATTATTTTTAGTATACTAAAAACATATAAATATTACTAGGGGGTCTGATTTTATAATTATATATCTGGGGGCTTGGATTGGGTATTGGGAGCGATGAATTTGTACTTTATGTTTGAATTAATGGGTATAAATAAGACTATTTCTGAAGTCATATTAGTGTTTCATTATTTATTCCATCTCACCATAGGAAGGGTATTGAATATTAAAAGGGGTTTAATAATTTAAAAACACAATGGAAAAATTGGAGCATCGCGATATCTTAATAACATATTGGGGTCTAAGTCTACTTTTTAATTGGAAAAGTGTTTTGGGAGGAGGTTTCAACTAAAGGAATTTTGGACGCATTACATCTTAAAATGTACCAATGAAATTAGGTTTATTAGTTAAGATCCCATGATCTCACAAGCTGTGTCTTTGAGGATTAAACTAGCTATATCTTTTAGGAGTTGATAGGGTAAGCTATGTCTTTTACGATTCCATTTCATTAAATATGGACTTATTCCTAGTCTAAATTGGATTTTTAATAAGGGTAAGAAACATTTCCAGTGAGGCTTGGTAGTATAAGATGGAAGTTAACTGAAATAGTTATTATTTTATAGTACCAAGCCTCATAGAAATGTGTCTTACACAATTTTACACACATTCTATCCTAGAAAACCATTGCAGAGAAAACCAAACAAATGTATCTTTGTTCTTTTACCAAATCCATCCAAGACGACAAGGTGATCCTCCACCACTCAGCTCTGAGCCCTCTTACAATGAAGTATGAAAGGCCTTGTTATAACCTTCAACACATGTATTCCTAGGGAATTATGCACTGGAATAATCAAAGAGAATATACACTGAATAGGAAATTCATGCCACAAATTTCAGATAAATCAGACAAGAATTGCTCAGATAATCACAAAATTAATCTTCATTCATTAATTAGTAATAAATGGTGTTACAATAAGTATAATTCGAATGATGTGGATAGGATTCAAATCTAACAACTAAACTTGACTAATTAGCTAAGGGTGATTCTGTGAAGGTGGGTAACACTTTTTGGCCAAATTTGGCGATGAAAACCTGATTTTTTACTCATGTGCTAGATAGAAGCCCTCGAAACGCATATATTCCATGTGAATTTCGACTTGTAGTAAAAACAACAAATTGTAGAATATTATGTTCGCTTCTCGATGATATTTTTTTATAAATATTCCGATGTCATTTAATGTATGAAATTTCACATTTACTGAACTAGGTGACCTTAAAGTTTTGAAGAAGTTAATAAGTGGCTCATGTCCCACCCCAATAATTCAATCTTACATTAATATATATATATATATATATATATATATATATAATGCACTATGGTCTACATATTTTTTTGTTAATTTATTTTACAATAGACAATTATTTATTATTTTTTGAAAGTGACCACATCTGATTTCAGCATCATTTTATACACATGTGTGTCCATCCCAGCTTTTTTTCGCTATTTTCAAAAATTGAAAAATCAAGGATACCCTTTTGAAGAGGATGGGTCGATGTGTGGGTTGTGCATTTTTAAGAAATTTTGGATGTGTATTTTTTACTCTGTGTATTTTTCTTTGAGTTGCTTTGAAGTTGTTGTCAGGTTTTCTTATTGTAATTTTTAGAACTAATTAAAAAAAACATATGAATGCCAAAACACATGCATGATACCTCAATGGACAGAGGATTCGGTGATGAATCCATCGGTATGAACTCCGCTCAATTATGTGCCATGAATGGCAAGGTTTACACCTCTAGAAGACACATAGAAACATTGATTTTCCTGTAAGAGGGATAATTCTCTATTTTTCATGCCCTTGATCAGGGTTTGGAGCTCGATCGAGGTATTAAAATCCCTTGATTGAGGTTTTAACGTAAGCTTGATCGAGGATTTATTATACCCTCGATCGAGGGGCTAATAAACCCTTGATCAAGCTACCGTTATATCCTCTATCGAGGTAATTCTGAAACCCTCGATCGAGGTCCTGTTTTTGTTAAAAATCATAAAAAAATTCTTGGGAATGAACTTAGGCATTGATGGCATTAATGTCATTCCAACTACCTTCCTAACCTCGTTTACCTCCATAATTCCTAAAGAAATTATATATAAACATAAAACATAAAACATAAACATGTTACTAATTTTATCCATGACAATTGACTAACCTATTTGAAACAATGCTTGTGTTCTAATGAAAATTTAGCATTGTGTATTGTGTTTACATATTGTTGCAAGTATGAATTTAGATTGTTGATATTGATCACAATGGGAAGCAAGAAGCGTTGAAGTAAAATATCTACTAGGAATCAAAGCAACACCGAAGAAATAAGAGAGAAAGTTAGAGAAAGAAAGAGGAAAAAAAGAGCAATCTTGAGAGGAGAAGAAGTTGCAAATCAACCTATGATGGGAGAATCAAATGCCGTTGCTAACAATATTGGTATGATTTAAAAGTTATGCAATTTCATTTTCATATATATAATTTCATTTTCCTAGTGATCTAGTTCATGTATTCATATAATTTTATATTGCATAATATATTCAATTTCATAGTGTTCTAGTTCATAATATATATATATACTTGTTAACTTGTTTAGAACTTTAAATATAATTTTGTAATTGTAATTTTTTAATTAATTCATAAACTTATATACATTGTATGTGCATGTATGAATTCATATATGTATTCATAATTGTATGTAAATTGTATAATTTTATATTCATGAACATATTCATATTATTTCATATTGCATATTCATATATTCAATTTCATAGTGTTCTAGTTCATAGTTTTTATATATATACATGTTAAATTGTTTAGAATTTAATTATAATTTTGTAATTGTAATTTTGTAATTAATTCATAAACTTATATACATTGTATGTGCATGTATATATACAACCTTCTAAAACCACTTATCTACATGTGAAAGAATTTTATGTGTTGTGAAAGAATTGAAAAAAATGTTTAACCACTATACTAAATTACATATATACAAAGTAAGTGTATTATAATCTGAGTAGTTCTAGTTGTCCAATGAAATTAGAGAATGGTTGATGAATATATATAATTATAGTGCATAATATTCTAGCATAATATCTAGTTCTAAATGAATATGCATATATCTATTAGCCTCACATAACTTCACATGCAAGTGAATTTTATAATTTAATGATATAGCCTCACATGTAAATGGATTATAATTTGATAATATAGCCTCACATATATATATAATTTTTATGTTAAAAATTACAAATATTGTTCTCAATGGGAATCGATTGCACCATCATAGGTTGACTTGCATCTTCTCCTCTTGACATTCCACTTATTTTCTTCATCTTTTCTATAGCCTTATCTCTCATTTCATCGAGTTTAATATGATTTTAATTTCATATTCATATATGAACGTTTTCATAGTGTTCAAATTACAATTACATTACATTATGATAATGATGATAATTACATTACAATTATAATTACAATCACATTACAATTACAATTACAATTACGTTACAATTACATTACATTACAATCATGTACAAATGACTAGGAATCATATAGCTTTAAGCATTGATGACAATGATGATCTCAAAGAAAATCAACAATTAAAATTACAATTGCAATCACATTAATGTGCACAAGCACTAGCCTTACATCAATGGGACATTAAGGTAGAGTTCATGTAAAACAACTAAAATAACAAACAATATGAGTAACAATAAATCAACTAAACATCTACAGCTAAAATAATAAAAGGAAAAAACATGAAATTTATACCTTCTTTTTTCTGAAAAATGGGCCATCATGGCCGTCTCAGGATTGGTCCGCCTCTCCACAAGCTGGGTCTCCAAGTAGGTACGAAGGATGGCTCAATGTACTGAGTGGGAATGGTAGGGTAACGATATGATGACAAAAGGTAGGGTGTGAATACTTTGAGAATTATGGTTTCTCACTGTACTCACAAAATAATAAAAAAATGGAAAAAAAGGATTGAGAATCTTTTGAAAGAGACCTTCACAATGTTTTTATAACATCTTTTTAGGTATTTTAACCTATTGTCTCTTTTAGGTTTTTGGAACTGTTAATACAAAAAAATACTCACTAAGCTCTACATGGTCTAAACCACATACATACATAATATTCCTACCATATTTCCCTTATTTTTTACCTTCATAACTATGGTTTACCCTCATTCTCTCTCAAAAAATCCCAAAAAACTCAAAAAGGGCTCAAAAAACCCCAAAAATGGCTAAAAACTCAAAAAAGGGCTAAAAACTCTAAATAGGCCCCCCTATTACTTATTTTTTTGAAGGAAATTTTCATACACAGTGCACACAGTCACACCATTAAAGCAACATGCTTGGTTCATGACCTCGAGAAAAACCTTAAAAGTAACCTAATTTACTTAATAACATCCAGTTTGGGACATAAGTCTCATCTACAACAACTGTGGAAAGTACTTGGGATTTTCCCTAAAACTCATTATGAGGAATACCACAGGAACCCAAAAGTAGTTGTCCATTGAGAGGACTTGCCAAGCAAAAAGGGCAATGACCCCTACTGGATTGATTAGATTCCCACCTGTGAGGAAAACCAAAGAGTTTTCGTTTGTAGCCGAGTGGTTAGCAATTTTACCCATGCCGTGAACTGAGGGGTACCGCCCAAATAATCAATCTTGAGATAACCTTGGTGGCTGAGTGACTACCTTTGAACCATTGGGAAGTCGATTTAAACCGGGGTCCATATTCATCTCCAGTTATTACTACAACCATCATTGCTCCACCACGTTCTTCCTCTCACCTTAGGGGTTTATCCCCTCAGTTTGGTTCTTTGGACCGTCACCGTTGAAGCCCTCATCGAAGACACTCCTCACCTTTAGAGGGAGACATAGCCTTTGACTCTGATTCAGATTCCTACCAATCCGAACATAATCTTTTCACCTCTTTGTCTAGCCCCATGGCTGGAATACATTTGGATCCCTTCCACAGAGGGGCAGTTAGCGGTGGAACTACGTCCCTGCCACCCAATTCATCATGTGAAGAATTCATTAGCCTTGAATATGACATGTAAGAGATCATTGTAAAAATATGAAAATCAATACATTTAGTGAATATTCAAGCTTGTATAAATATTTGCTATTTTTTTAACAAACAATGACAATATGATAAGTAAAGTAAAATGTTTTTCTTGAGCTTGTATTTATTTGTATTTATTCTTGAGCTTGTATTTATTTTTGAGCTTGTATTTATTTATTGCTATATCTTGGCCAACCATCCTAGGATCGTGCATCCTCTAATTTCTCAAGAGTAATTGGGAGCTTCAATGACATTGGAATGGCTTCTAATTGTTTAAGAGGGTTGGATGATGTCACTCAAGAAGAGTTCGAGAACTCGACCCCTGATTGGACAATCAGAGAGCATGTTAGTGACATAATAAAGTTGTACTTTGAACAACAATCAATGATTACACAAGCTCAAATGCTACATGGATTGATAAAACACAAAAAATTGAAACGTGCCACAAAGTTGTTGGGTTTTAAGGATGTTAAAAATAAAAATGCATGTGAGAATGTAACAGAAAATAACAAATGCACTATCTGCATTTGGAAAGTCAAGAAAAAATGATATCAGCGTTGCTTGTAGGGAAATTACAACTGCTATTATGGCACGAAGCACCTCAAGAAATCGAATGGTCGCAACAATGTCAAAGCTGCTCCACGTTTCAAGAAAAACACTGCATAAATACACTAAATTCAGGGTAAAGATAGATGAAAACGATGAATCTTCTTGTTGGGCTCTTATATGTAGAAAAGCATATAAAGATAGGATGGAAGAGGGAATTCGAGAGAAGGTGATAGAGTATTGGGACAACCATTCTCGTGCTATACTAGATAAAAAACATGTCCTGCAACAATGTTGTGGCAGAGGCATTTATAAGGAAAATTGCAAGCATGTTATGGAGATGACAGGAGTTTCTTTGTTCGAAGAATTCAAAGAATCAAATCCCAGTGTCTAGATCTCATTTAGCATGTTTAGTAAGTTGAAAATGGGGTATATTAGGCCAAATACAATTCAGAACACTTGTTTTTGTCAATACCATGTTGAATTCCAGTTATACTACAACACATTTGTGGATTTTTGCAAAAAACATTAGGATGGTGAACCCCCTCCTCACACAGTGCGGGATTTTATTTCTATGATACTATGCAATAGGAATACTGAAAATGTGTTTTTCATTAAAAGGTGTGTAGGTGGGAGAAGATTCTGTGAATTTGGTGATTTGGCATTGTTCCATAGGAAGTTTCCTATTGATCCAACAAACCCTGGATTATCAGATATCACAGTTAAGAGGAAGAGATATGAGTATGTTTCCATGAATCCATCATCTTCTTCACATGTTCCATATAAGAGGATTGACTTGCTTGAGGATAATATTCTTATTTCAGAATTCATGGACAAGTTTCAAAGTCAGATTTACAAATACATTAAACACTCCTACAGGTCTAGGTGGCACGCTTTAAAATTTAAGCATTCTTGTGAGGTTTTTGAGCCAAGAACAATCCTATCAGTGGTAGAATTTACTGAGAATTACACATTTTCTCCTCAGAGAGAGATACAAAGTGAGTATTATCACTCTGATTAGGTGTCCATCTCTGTACATGTATTGTATAGATATGCTTAGGCAAGCATTGATGGTAAGGATAGCACTCCTCAGTCACGCGATGTGATCAAGGAATATCATTTTTATGTTAGTGATGATCGTGAGCATGACACATTGTTTGTTCAACACTGCTTTGGGTTGATTTATGATTCATTAAAAAGAATGGGGTATCATTTACAAAACACTATATTTGGTCATATGGGTGTGTGGGGCAGTTCAAATCGACACGCTCCTTTTATTGGTTGAGTCACCTTCACAAAGAAGAAACAAGAATTTGACACACCTGGATATTTTTTGAAATAGGGCATGGAAAGGGTGAACATGATGGTGCAGGTGCATGCATGAAATGAGCACTTTGGAGGCACTAAATGAGTCATAGTGCATCTTGACTCAAGTGCTCAGCAGAAGTAGTTCATAGGTGCACACAAAATTTGGGACACCAAGGTCATGAACAATCAAGGCCGGTGCACAAAAATGAACACTATGTGTGTGTGTGTGTGTGTGTGTGTGTGTGTGTGTGTGTATTAAAGTGGTTCACCATGGAAGCCCAATTTTACACCATGGCTATGTCCACTTGGGAAAATATCTTATACTCGCTAGGCAAGTATACATGAACTTGGGCATCATTAATCATGATAAACGGCTCACCAGCCTGATATTTCATTACATACAAGGGATCCCAAGGAGCAAATGTCCCTGGTGAGATTCAAACCTGGGTGGGGAGTGCAATAACCAAATCACCCAAGCACCCGAGCTATGCCCAATGGACTATATATATATTTCAAAAAACAACAATTTAATTGGAATTTAATAAATGTGCTTGTATTATGTGTGTGTGTGTGTGTGTGTGTGTGTGTGTGTGATGTTTTTTATTCGATGCAGGTTCTTTTGGGATGTTTACCTTGGCGATGTGAATAGATCCATGCCATGGTATTGCGATACCATACCTGGTATGAGAGAACTACATTCAGTTCGTAGCATAGACATGAGAGACATATTTTCCATTGAAACGAGGAAGTATGTGTGTTTTTGTGAGTTCTGCATTGACGCCATGGACTGAGGGTTGATCATTGCGTGAACGATGCATATTTCAAACAATGTAAATATGTCCCTCTTAATGTTAGGATTATAATCCTCCCTTGTCCAATTTGTTCACTTATGTCTAAATCAGGAGTCCTTTCAATCTATATTTAGTCACTAGCACCATTGGATCCACTTGGCCTAATTGAGACACATGTACCAATTACTAGAGTGTGGGGAACACTAATTGAGGCTAACTTCCACTGACTGTACTTGCATGCATCAGTTTAGGAGCCTCCTAGACAAATCCCTATAATTTAGGAGCCACTGGGAGTGCCAGCACCAACCTCCTTCAGTTGCATTCAATTGGTGACTAGTCAAGGTCTGTTAGGAGTCAGTTACATTCAGTTCTAGTCTATTACATTCAATTCTATTCATGCTAGCTATGCATGGTTGCATGTAGGTGAGGTGAATTTACTCACCTACCATAGTTAGTTAGACTACTTAACTGATAATTAAGACTGAATTAGACACTCTAGTTGGGTTGTTGAACTCCAATAGTGATTTAGACATGTCTAGTTAACCATTCAATTAAGTAGAGTCAATCAATTCAAATTCCTCTCTCATGCATTCGAATTGTCTGGTTACTAATACTAGTATTACATTGTAATTAACTATCCAATTACTTTTGATCAATGAAATCATTCACAATTGCAAGCCATTTTTGCACTGTTTCATTCTTTAATTTTTGAGTAAAATTGTCTGATCTATCTTGTGAGTTATGTGTTGGTCCACAGATCTATGTGCTCAATTTTATATGGTATAAGAGCCTCAGTAGGACAAGGAACTTCTCCTACTATAGATTCATACTTGGATCATTTTTTTTGAGCAAAATTGCCCCTTCCAGCACTGCACCAGAAGTGGAGAATTTACCACATAAATCCTAAGCAAAGGAATTGTTGATCAAGCTTGCTTGATTAACTAAGCTGGGTGTGAAGAAAATTCCAAAAGTGTAGGCTGTCGACCTTACTTTTTCTATTTGATTGTGTGATTTAAAGGTTTTTCAGTCTCCTTCTCTGCATTCTCTACAGCATCATTCAGTCTCCTTCACTGCATTCGCTACAGCAACACAATGGCCCCTCCTATGGAGATTCTGACTCCTTTCAACTACCATCAGTGGAAGGAGGACATGGAGATGCAACTTCGCTCCAAAAGACTCTACAGAGTCACAATGGACACGGAGGAAGAGCTAATTCATTATGTTGACATAGAAAAATAATGGAATAAACTTGATGAAGCATACATATGCGTGTTCCTGTCAATCTCTAGAGATCTTCTCTTCCACATCAATGGATTGAAGACTCCCAATGAGGTTTGGGATAAGCTTGCTTCCTTGTTTGATAAGCAAGATGACCTGAGGATCTATCAGCTAGAGAATGAGTTGATTTCTCTTCATCCAGGAAAATTCAAAACTCTGAATGATTTCTTCACCAAATTCAAGCACCTGGTGTTCCAGTTGAATATGTGCAAGGTTGAGAAGGAGGATGCTCAACTCATCCTTTCCATCCTCTCAAAACTTGGTGTAGACTACTCAGTATTTGTATCAAGCTTTCATTCAAGGAAGCTCACTAAACCAAATTGGAAGATGCCAACTCTTAATGCTTTCATTGAATCTCTCACCAATGAGCATGACAAGTTGATCCAAGTGGGGATCATCCGATCTTCCAAAGATCAAGCATTGGTTGCTGGAGAACATAAGGCTACGAATGGTAAGGGGAAGCAAAAGAATGAGCTTCTTGTGGAGAAAGAGTAGTCAGATCAACCCTTGGGTTCAAGGATAAGCAAGAATAATGGCAAAGGAAAGGCCCTTTGTTCTTACTGTGGAAGGGGCTTTCATACAGAAAGATCCTATATGAGAAGAACAATTGATGAAATGAATGTTCTTCTAGAGAAACATAACATCACTGTACCTGCTGGCGCAAGGAAGGATGACCATAGAGAAGAAACTGAAGAACATGATGAGAGATGCCATGCACTAAAGGATAGTTGTTCAAACAACACATGCCTTCCTCATTGATTATGGAGCTTCCAATCATATGGTTGCATGCAGAGAATCATTCTCTTCTTTACAGTATTCTGATGTCTCTAGTATTCAGATGGGTAATAACAGTCAAATTCATGCCAAAGGGAAGGGATCTATCAAGCTTGAACATGGAAAGTTCAAATATGTGCTTTATGTGCCCTCCTTAACTGCAAATATATTATCTATATACCAGATGAATCACACTAGCCCTCCAAAGTGAGTGATATTTGGTCCTGAATCAGTGGAGATCACAGATATATCTACTGGGAACATCATAGCGGAGGGTGCTGCAAATCATGCCTCCAAGGAATATGATTTCTTACACTTCCTTCAATTTTCAAAACCAGTGCACTCTTAGCTGCCACTTGAGAGGTGAGGTAAAAAAATTTAATCTAATTCCTTTGTAGTTTCCACCAGTATTGCAAAACTAGTTGTATCAGTTTATGAGATTGAGATTCAGGGTGATTCAGATCCATATCCGGTCCCTACTCCCAAGCGGGAAGCTAGGAAGATGACTGGAAATCCATCTGACACATAGAGACAAAGAACCTTGCGTTATGTCATGCAATCTCACCTCCTTCAGAGAGATGCAACAAACTCCCTGTGAGATTCTACATGGTAAGGTCTGATCAACTACACTACTCTTAGAAGAATAGAGTATATCATACACCTCTTCATCCAAAAAGAGGAAAAGGTTGCATTCCTCCTTCCTTCCATCATAATTTTGGGAGAAGATGGAGAAGTCTACATGCCAGGCCCCAAGATACCTGTGCATAGAACATCATGCATGATGCTTTGATACACCACAAGATGAAGGTTGCAGGAACATATTTTCAAGTTTTTTAAACTTGAATCTTGATTCTTCCTGCTTAGTTAGAGGGGGGGATTTTTTCCCATGTGGCTTTTTCTATGGTTCCTTGTATTGAGCAGTTAATTTACTTTAGCTGTAATGGGTGACCTATGGTATTAGTTACCAAGGCCCACAAATTGTCCAAGTTAGCAATCAAGGGGGTGTTAGGATTATAATCCTCCCTTGTCCAATTTGGTCAATTATGTCTAAATCAGGAGTCCTTTCAATCTATATTTAGTCACTAGCACCATGGGCCCACTTGGCCTAATTGAGCCACATGTATCAGTTACTAGAGTGTGGAGAACACTAATTGAGGCTAACTACCATTGACTACACTTGCATGCATCAATTTAGAAGCCTCCTAGATCAATCCCTACAATTTAGGAGCCACTGGGAGTGATGGCACCAACCTCCTTTAGTTGAGTTCAGTTGGTGACTAGTCAAGATCTGTTAGGAGTCAGTTACATTCAGTTCTATTCATCTCTATCCAGTTAGTGCTAGCTATGCATGGCTGCATGTGGGTGATGCACATTTACTCACCTACCACAGTCAGTTAGACTACTTAACTGATAATTAAGACTCAATTAGACACTCTAGTTGGGTTGTTGAAATCCGATAGTGATTTAGACATGTCTAGTTAACCATTTAGTTAAGTAGAGTCAATCAATTCAAATTCCTCTCTCATGCATCCAAAATGATTGGTTATTAATACTATTATTACATTGTAATTAACTATCCAATTACTTTTGATTAATGAAAGCATTCATAGTTGCAAGCCATTTTTGCATTCTTTCATTCTCCAATTTCTGAGTAAAATTGTCTTATCTATCTTGTGAGTTGCGTGTTGGTTCACAGATCTATGTGCTCAATTTTATACTAAATCCAAAGGGGCCACATCCAATTCTGACGTGACAAGAGATGCACACTGACGAGGTAGTGGTTTCACTAGATCATGACCTTGTTTTTGATTTGGTTAAGCAAGGTACATGATAGTTGATTGAATGTTTAAACTTCTAGTCTTGTACACATGCATATATATATTTAATATTTGTTTAATATTTGAAAATCTTGATGCAGATGATGTATTTGTTGTAATTGCACCATCGGGAAATGATGAGCATGTGGCATACTTTTTGATGCAGTGTACACAAATCAAAAGAAGGTTGGTGTGGCCCTATGTCGAAGGAGATTTCACGTACCAGGTTGGTGACCTAGTTGTGATGGGCCACTTTTTTGAAAAAGTGAGAAGACAAGGTGATTATATTATATACAGAGATTTCATGCCTTAATATATATCTTGTCACTACAATCATTTGGTTTTGGCAACTCGGATACATCTCATTGAAATCAAGGTGAAGAGGGGTGAACCAAAGAGATGGAAGATGTCAGTAGCTGACCATGATCGTATTATGGATATGTGCATTCCTATAACCCATTGGCTAGATGAATGAAAGTTATATGCCACTTTTTATGTTGACATAGTTGACATGCTTTTGAAATGTAGCAAATAAAAATTTCTTCTGAAATATATCATTTGTATTTAAATGTAATTTTTGTAAAATTATATATATGAGTATGTGCATTCACATATAATCTATGTGCATGAACACCTATACCTAGGAATACCAACAATGTCCTAAGACCATGTTATGGAAGCTCAATTTTGTCTATGTAACGTTTTTTGGTGTATTTGTGCAAATACATGTATATCACACTCTAGTTGTGCAAAGTTCTAAATTACATGTTACATTGTAGAAAAGTTGTAAATTGTTAGTGATACCCAATCCAAAGAACAACACATACATTTATTACGTACTCATTAAATCTACCAATTGCAATTGATATTACTTGTAAGTTATGTTAAATTGTAAGTTTCGTTTGATTGACAATTCTGCAAACTTGTAAATTTTTTTACAAATGAAACCAAATTTAAAATAGTAGTTGTAATATTTTTTGTAAATGAAAGCAAATTTTACATTGTAGTTGTAATTTGCACCTAGTAGATTTTACATTGTAAGATAGTAAATTTTGTAACATTTTAATTGGAAGTTATGTTAAAAATTGTAAGTTGCGTTCGATTGAAAATTTTGCAAACATGTAAACTTGTAAACTTTGTAAACATTGTAAGTTTTGTAAACTCGTAATTTATTAAATTGCAAAATTGTACAATTTTGTAAGATTGTAAAACATTAATGATTGTTAAATAACATTAAGAATGTAAAACATAAATAACCTTAAACTATAACTCCAAATAATTAAAACATTTGACAGACCATCATGTTAAAAAAAAGTCCACACACACACACACACACACACACACACACACACACACACACATATATATATATATCGATAATCATAAAGTACAAAATAATAAAGTCCAAAATAATAACGTCCACAAATAACACAGTCTACAAATCATTCCTACGCCATTGATCGAGAAATCGACCATCATGGCCACTACCATCAGCTGCACTATGCCCCTGTCCTTCCTCATGCGCATCACAAAGAAAATTGCCCAGGTCTGAGAACCGCGGAAGTTAAAACCGTGAACTCTGCAAGTCATTTACATACCACATATTTAAATTACATGAAGAATGTGACAAAAAATTAAATATATATGAAACACAGACCTATGAACTCACCTCACTCGAGTCAAGTGTTAAGTTTGGGAGGCTGGGTATCTTCTGAGATGAGCTTTCATTAGGAACCAGATGATGAGCGAAAACCCACTCATCAGTGAACATCACAGCAGCTTCAACTCCCTCATCTACAGCTGCCTGTGTCTATGTCTCTTTCCATGACATAAAAATAGTTATATTAATGAATTACAATTTGAACTTGAGAATTACAATTTGAACATGTAAATTATAATCTGAACATAAATATGCAAAAAATTCGAACATAGATAACTTGTACCTCATCGATTGGTGTGTCATGAGTAAGAATCAGGCGGGGTTGTGTAGAATCCTGTGCAATGCCCTTACCTCTATCCTATACAATATGAACAAGGTAAATGACGAAAGTTAGAAAAAACCAAAATATTATGTGTTCAACAATTGACTCATTTAGAAATTCAAATTTACGATGACAGTTAACACATACCTCATTGATGTGGGCAGGTGTAACTGTAGCGATACCTCGAACAGATGCACCACTGCCAAAAAGGACCTCCATGAAATCGGGATCCTGCATGGAGGTCTAACACAAAGAAAAGTATTAGTTAAAAAAATGACTCATTTGAGGATACATTACAATCATGACAATCAAATGACGACGATCAAATGATGCAGTAAAGATATAAATGTCCCATTAGTCGAGGCATGCATCTATCATGTAGTCGAAAATATGCATCGCGGGCCATGATAGCATACTGTAACATTGTGTCATGATCAATAATGTTGATAATATCAGTGGATACCCATTGTAACTTAGGCTCTGTAGGTGCAGTGGGTGCTCTGCGTCTCTCTTCCTGCACAACCATCATGGTACCTGTCACGTCCCCTTCCATCAATCCAATGCAAGGAAGGAAACATTAACCAAACTACCGGGCTTATTGGCAAAACTTAGACCCAGTCAATTTCTTTGGAAATGCAGGGTTAAATAAAACTTGTGCATCCCTATTCATACTCAACAAGCACAACGGAATTAAACACTATGTATGCACACAGTTTCATCATGCACTCAACATGTAAACATCAGTCATTAATTAAGACATTGCAGAACATGGGATTAATACAACTCAATTAGTAAACACAACGGAATAACCATATTAACATACAAGTAGAAGGGGATGCTTCAGCCTATTTCCTTCAGGCAGAATAGTGAAACAATCACATAATAATCAATTCCATTCTCATGCTATGCACAAGCATCATACCAACTAAGTCAAGATAATCATTTCATCCAAGTAACATGAGTAATTTAACGCACAGGGAAAACCGCAGATGAACATCATTCAAACCACAGAGAATACTTATCTTTGAGATGAAGCTGTCCAACAACTGGCTATGTGAGAGCAACGTTCCACCCAACCATAGATCTCTGTCCAGCCTCTATTCTTTCAGCTGAGAGATCACCCCCGAGCTGGGCTGTGTATCCACTAAGGAGGAACTAGATGGGCTCACTCACAGCCATGGGTTCGCTCAAATGGTCATGCTAAGCCAACACCCAGTTGGGTTTATCAAGCATACAAGAAGATAGAGGAGGGTAATGTTAAGCCAGTGAGCTCAACAACAGAGCTACAGGAATCTCAAATGAACTCAACAGTCAGGCACCCACATTACCTACCACATCCAACACAAGGAAGGTCCCCTTCTCTGCTACACAGTCCCTCAGGAAACTCTTCCCTCCAGTGCTCTTCAGGATGGGCATAGGAAGGTCCAGCTGCTAGCTTCCTGAGATTTCAGCCTTCACTGGGTTTATCAAGCAAACCCAACCTCTGTTCCAACATCCACACTTGGATTTCTCACCATTCTATCAACGAATAATTGAAATCCGTCACTGATTTTCTGGGATGCAAAAACTGGGATTTCCCATGTATTTCGGGGTAGCTAATGCTCCCAAATTTGCCCTAAGGTTCATACCTATGGATCCCCCATTGGATTTCACTGTCCAATACCAAATCTGGGCATTTTGGCTCTTCAAAACGTGGGTTTTTGCACAGTTGCGATTTCTGGTTTTTCACCCTGCTGGGAACTCATTTTGGATGGAAAATGATGCTGGGTCTTTCCACAATGGAATGGGGATGAGGAAGAAGCAATCCCCCAAGAGGTAGAGTAACTTGTGGTACAAGAAAACAGAGCCCATACTCCGCCATACGAATTTCTGGGCTGCCCACGCTCCATTAAAGCCATGGATTGTTTTCTTCAACCACTTCCTTACAACAGAGTTAAATGTCAACAAGGAAAGTCAAATGGGTTATCACAATGACATATGGCAGCTTATGGTTCAATCCCACAACCCCTTCACCACTCCCTAGTGGATACACATGGCCCCTTCTCATTCGTTGCCTCCATACTCAGTTTTGGTATTTTATTGCTTGATGTTTATTTACATCATTTTTACAATGTTCCATGGCTAAATAGCACATGGGTAACATCAGGTCCAATGCTTTTCCATTTTAAATAAAATACGAACATACACTAGCGGGGCCTTGGCCTTGAGCTCCTCACCATGATTAATTACAATATATACATCATGTAAACGGGATCAAAACTAGGACATTACAGTACCATGCATTATCATGCGTGTCACCTCTGCTAATGCACTCCACTCCTCAATCGCTAGCTGAGATCACTCGGCTACATCATCTGTCCTAAGCACGGTCCTGCTAGGGAAACCTACCAAAGGCTCTGGCTCTGGATGAGCTCCAAGGTCTATCCTAGCCCCAGGACACGCATGACTACGTCCCCCACCAGCACCATAGAAGCTCGAGGGTGTGCTGGTGTAATCTAGGTGCATCCTAGCACAAACTCTGGATATATATGTTTTTCAAAGTATAGTGGGACCTGGTCATGGTGGGGAAACATGCCCCACAAACAAATAAACCTTTAATATACATAAGACACGGCATCATCAAGCTTAAACTCCTTGAGTCTAAGTGGCTGAACAGTGGTGCGGTCATGAGGGATAGTCAATACTGTTCCCTTCACATCATGGCCAACTATTGCATCTCTCACTGTACGCCATTTATAAGAACCTGTCACTGCGACCCTTCTTCTCAGACATGCAGTGGCCCAAACAGAACTAAATGGTCTGATGGACCTGCAAATATTCGGTAGATTGCCTACTTCCTCTAACATCATCCACATCAAACGTGATGTGGGAGAGTGGTTTGAAATGGAGCGGACGTTAATCCATGAACAATCACGTTGATTGGTAATGTCTTGCAGCATGATACGTGTGATCTCATCCTCCCATGGTGCTTCCTCGGGAGGGTCGGGGCCCTGTTGTGCAGCTGCGACACCTGAAAATTATATGAAAACATAAATGTCAAAAAAAATACATGCATCAACTATAGGTGAATTTGAAATCAATATAAATTAAAGGTACTGATAACTGAAAGAAAAATATATATGCATTTAATGTACATGTCTCATGGGGAACCTCCCCACCGACACCAGCAGTATCGTCCTCATTGCTCACATGCACAGAGAGGCTGCTAGAGTGGCTTTCGCTCGTCTCCCCAGCAGGAGCATGTGTCGATGTAGGACACCTAGGAGAACCTATGAAAATAGAGACATACAAGTTGATGACTAAGTATATACATGTGAAACAATTTAATTTTATGTAACTAACAACAAAGAGTACATCATGTGCAATTGTATACTTATGAGTCCTATGCTGACCTTCGGGGTGAGGAATGGCTGCAGATCCTCCAGTGCTCTCCCTTCCACGAACCGAAGAACCCTGCTGTGGAGATGCATCTGCATGAAATAAGGAATAATAAATGCAGTTAGCATACAATATAAGATAAATGATAAATATGTCAATACTAAAGATGTAGATTTGAGATGATAATCACATGGTGCACATTAATAATGGGAGAAGGATCATGAGTGTGAGCACAATCAATAAGGAAATGACACATGCAAAGGTTTTCTTCACATATAGTTGAGCTTGATCATTCATGTCATGTGTGTGAATGCAAAAGTGTTCTTGGGACTCATGGTTTTCGCTTAGTTCAAAGCTCTAACTTTTCATTTCAATTTTTTTAAAACTTTACCTATAGACATAATTTATGTCGATATCAATTTTTTCCACTAGGTACAAGTCAATCATTTCATCAAGGATATTCTGAAAAGATACAACAATATGTTCAACATGTCCACCTAACTTGATTTTTTCTACTAGGTACAAGTCAGTCATGCCATGTGCTTTAGTCTTGTTTTGGCCTACATAGGGAATGTTGGTTGCTTTTGGATTGTTGTTAGTGGAATGTATGTTTGTTACAAGAAGCTAGAGATTCTATGATATTGTCCTAGGTAACTTTGATTCACACTTGAATAACAAGTTTCATGTTTTAATTATTTTTTGTTTTTATTTTTTTATTTTATTTTATTTTTTCTGTTGAAAAACAAAAAAAGCCACAATACTTAGATTTAGGTTTCCTTAAAACAAAAAGATATAGTTCCACTTCTCTATAAGTTCAGATCAAAACTTATATGTTTTATTAATAGTTTCATTTTTTTTTAACTTTAAAATCTTAATTTAATTTTCTAAAATTTAAAATTTAAATTTATATATTTCATTAACTCTTTCATAAACATTTAAAAAAAAAAATTTAAACTAATTTTTAAAATTACAATTATGTAAATTAATTTATATACATTTTAAAAATATAATTATATTTTAAAATTAATTTGTAAAATTATAATTATATCTTTAACTTTATCTTTACAAATGAAAACTTATACTCCAATTAATATAGTAGGTTAATTATTTCATTTTATCTTTTTAAATAAATACAATTTCAAATTTTTTATGATTTAAAGTCATAACTTATGTATTTAATTAATTCTTTCATCCATTTTTAAAAAATTAAATTACAATTACACTTTTCCATAATTTAATGTATGTATATATATATATATAAATTTTTTCTTTGTTGGCAAAGTGGTGGAACCCCCCTGACTAGCAGGGTTGCCATTGGCTGAGTGGCCACGAAATAGGGGCATCTAAGCCGGGGATCGCACCCGGCCTGGACCCGGCCTAAACCGCACCAACCCTTAACATGGTTGGATTTTAGGTATCCGACGGGATTAGAACCTGTGACCTTCCAGCTTAGAGGGCATCCTAACCATACCCCACCACCAACTGTTCTACATCTCGTGGATGTATAAATTTATATATTTTATTTGTAAAATTTTTTACTATTATTTTAAAATATTCTAAAATTATAATTTGTAATTTTCAAAATGTTGAATATAAATTTATATTTTCTTCTAAAAAATATCAAAAGTATAATTTTATCTTAAATTATAGATTTCTATTAAATTTTTAATTTGATATTCTTTAAAAAAAATTAAATCATGAATTTTTATTAATTTTTTAATTTGTTTTTTTTTTAAAATTTAAAACATACTTCTATTTTTTTCATAATTAAAAATCAAATCTTATATACTTCATTAATATTTCCATTTGATTTTTCTTGATAAATCCAAAAATATATAAGTGCACTTTGAATGAGTAGGAA
Organism: Pseudotsuga menziesii; assembly: GCA_001517045.1. Classification (NCBI taxonomy): domain Eukaryota; kingdom Viridiplantae; phylum Streptophyta; class Pinopsida; order Pinales; family Pinaceae; genus Pseudotsuga; species Pseudotsuga menziesii. Next base: position 192,089 of record LPNX010443419.1, read on the forward strand.
ATCTGCGGTAAGAGTTTTTTGAATCCTCAACACGTTTCAAACCTGTTAAGTAGGTTCATCATTTTATAAATTAAAATTAAAATTTACGCACTTATTTATTATTATTTTTTTCCTTAAAAAAAAGATGATTCACATTTTCATAATACTTTTGTTTGAGCTTCCAAAAAAAAAAAACATAAGTACAATTTTCAATAAACTAAAATCAAAATATGTCAACTAATAAGTCAAAACATACATATAATATTTTATTATGGAAAAAATATTTAAAAAAATATAAATATGAATTAATATAATATTTTAATTAAACAGTTAATAGTGTATATATATATGGGTTGTTTCTAGATAAATGCCTCCGTCGGTTTAAGGTTCATGATTGTCTTGCGTCTAGGGTTTGGATTTTTTCCAATCCTTTGTGTATTTTTGGAGGGTTAAAAAAAATTGGGCAGCATTTCTGTTTGCCCAACATACATTTCAAAATTAAACCATTAGTATAAACATTGCCGGTTGATAGAAATGTTTACACAAACTAGAAATTTAGATTTTAAATTTAATAAATTTGATTTTTTTCAATCCTCCGTGTATTCTTGGAGGATTGAAAAAAAATGGGAAACATTTATGCTTGTCGGGTACATATTTAAAAATTAAACTGACAGCATAAACGCTATCGGTTAACAAAATTTATATAAAACAAAAAAAATAAATTTTAAATAAATAACAAATTTCAATTACAAAACTATAAAAATACGGTAGCATTTCTTCTTGTCGGCACACGTTTCAAACATATTAGACAAAAAAAACTAACCTAAAAACATCTATAACAATGATTTTTTTCAATTTTAACCTAACATTTTAAAACTAAAAAAAGAAGAAGTAAAATTCCATTTAAATTTCAAAAAACAAGGTTTGGGTGTTACCTCTCTGCTCCGACATCGTGGTGAAAGGTAGGGGTGGCTGTGGATTGCGTTGTAGCTTGGTCGAGGTTTGTGGTTGTGTTGCAGCTTGATCGAGGTGTTTCTGTGAAGAAAATGACAAACAGGCCGTGGCTTCCCGCGGCCTTTTTTATAATTTTTTTTAACAGGAACCTCGATTAGGTCGGTATCTTGATCGAGGTCGGTAGCTCGATCGAGGTCTGCAGCTCGATTGAGTTTCTATTTAACCCTCAATTGAGCTATTGGTAAACCCTCGATCAAGGTCTTGACACCTCGATTGAGGGTTTACCAAAATCTCGATCGAGGGTTTAATAAAACCTTGATTGAGCATTTGTTAAACCCTTGATTGAGGTATCAAGACCTCGATCGAGGGTGTGTTTTTTTCTATTTTCCAAAATTTCCTTGCCAAAAATTGTAACCCACCTCCATAGACGCACCCCTAACTTAGTGTCTCTAAATCACTGTTGGAACACACTAGTCTAACTCTGGATGTCTAAATCATTCTACAATCAATTAATTGATGAGGTAGGTGGGAAGAAGACGTCACTTTCCATTCATGCAAGCAAAATTGGTACTAGGATAACTGAAATTGATCTAACTGATTGTAAGTGGAGGTGAACTCAGCATAACTTCTTACCAACCATGACCAACCGATGGAGGTTATTGGTGGCACTCATAGTGGTCTCCTATAATGTAGGGATTAGTCTCAAAGGCAGATAAACTCATGCATGCACATGCAGTGTGTGGAAGATAACCTCTATGTGTGTCCCCCACACTCTAGTATAGTAATAATTACCCCCTAAGTTAGGCAAATAGACTAAATCTACTATATTGGACAAAGGAGGATTAATTAATCCCAACACCCCCCTTAATACTAACTTTGGACAACTTGGGCCCTGGCAACTAGGCCAAAATTCACCCACACAATCTAAATGACATAAAATACTTCTTAATAAAATAAGGAAAATGGGGAAAACCTCATGGGAACCCCACCCCCCTCAAAATAAGCAGGTAAAATCAGGAAAAAAAGCTATACTTAAGAGAAAAAATTTATCTTTGAGAAAAAAGTTACGAAAAAAATTGCTGCAATTTGCAACTCTATGGTGCAGTCATGCAGAATCATAGTTCTTCTGTGCATCACCATCCTGGGACTGTGCATGTGAACCTTTCTATCTTCTTCAGATATGTTGAATGTTACTTTTGTCTCTTCTTTCTGGAGGAGGAATGCTATGATCCATTTTGTTCATCATTGGGCCAAATTGTAGGTCAATCTTCATCATCAAGTAGCATCTCTCTAGAATTTTGTTGCACCACTCTACAATCAGTTAACTCATGAGGTAGGTGGGAAAAATGGCCCACTTTGCCTTCTTGCATGCAAAACTGGCGCTAGGCTAACAAAAAGTGATCTAACTAATTGTAACTCGAGGTTAACTCAACATAACTGCTTATCAACCATGACCAACTAATGGAGGCTGTTCAATGGCACTCAAAGCGGGCTCCTATAATGTAGGTATTAGTCTCAGAGGCACATAAAATCATGCATGCACATGTAGTAAGCGACAAATAGTCTCTATGTGTGTCCCCCGCACTCTAGTACAGTAATAATTACCCCCTAAGTTATAAAAATAGATCAAATAGATTATATTGGACAAAGGAGAATTAATTAATCCCAACACTCGCTCTCATCCCAATTTATTATGCTAGCTAGGTTGGATGCACATACTAAGAGAGGGCCTTCAAGAGTTTTTTAGTGGAAATGAATACTAGTAAAACACATTCATTGTTGAAGAAATAAGGATCTCCCTCCAGGGAGTTTAAGGAAGGAAATTTATCGATCAAAACTAAATGACTGGTGACTCACCGCATATGATAAGCAAAAACCAAAACGGAAAATCGTTCTGGCGTTTTTACCAAACATCTTGCCCAAAATTTTCAATTCTTTCCATTATGTAATTTCAACAATCATAAACTAATGATATAGACTAAATGTTGGATTTTGGAACTACCCAAGTCATCGAAATTGAAATTTGAACAATATAAAATGCAGTTTCAACAATTGTTACTTAGTTGGATTTCGACGTTCAGGGGTTTTTTGGTTGCTCCATATACTTCTCTATGACTCATGAGGATCCATAGGCCAATAATAATGGAAATTTGTTGAATTTAAAGATAACTGTCTCTTATCTTTTATGAATTATATTACATATAAAAAAATAGCCGCACTTCCTTTGATACAAGGTAAACCAAGATTTTGATGGCCCTTGAAAATTTGATCGTATTCAATGGACTATCTCCTTTGGGATAAATAAGTACATACACATAAATAAGGAGAAAATTATATAATTTCATGTAAACCTAGACAACATTTTTGGGGTTTTGATCTAATGACTTCAAATGAGCATGTATGCATAGACTAGCTTACCTCATCCTCCATTTGTATTAGTACCGGGCTTCCTAAGACTAAATAATGATGATATTCCTAAATTCCAATATTTTGGACAATGAGCCTAATTTTTGAAGGTCAATCGATGGCTTGGTTCCTACAAATCATGTAACACGTTCTTTAATTATGTCTTTAACTATGTCAGGGGGTTGTAATATTGTCAGCAAACTTTATAGCTTATAATTTTAAACACACTATGAAAGTTTATATTGATGGGTAATTTAAAATCTCACCCTTTAACTTTTGAAATGATGTTATAAATTGTGTCCTTCTTAATTGGAAGGGTACAAATAATATTTTGAATTTTCTAGAAGGGAAATTTAACTTTTCACTTATGGGATAGGCTAGAATCCTCTGGAAGGGATAGGAAGGGTTCAATTTCGAACCTCGTTTATCGTAGTGATTTATGCACCAACAATTTTCTATTTCTTAGGGAACTCAAATTTTTATGGTTTCGAGGTTGAAATTAATTTTTGGATCATTTTGTAGGTGGCGAGGTGGCTATCCACAAAAATGTTTAGAGGACAAAACTGAATGGCCATTAAATTTCATGCATATGTGGAGACTTGGAATTGAGGTTTCACATTGCATTATTCTACCTTGTACTATTAAATAAAATCTAGTTGTTATTTGAATTTCAAAACCTTCATTCACTTAATAGTCTATTGCCTGCATTGAAGCGAAGATAACTTAGTGGAGTGGACATCCTGGAGTTCAATATTGAGTTGTAACTAGAAGCCCAAGTATTACCAGGTTTCCAGAAAAATTGTCACCCATCTTTCATATTGATTGTGATCTTCATTATTTTGAACTTCCCTCTCACAGTGGTCTAGTCCCTTATTTTACCATTTTCTCTTATGGTGGGATTATGGCTCTTGATTTTCATTTCTCTCTAATAGTGGGATTATCCCATGGTCCATATACCTCTCTCAATGTGGACTTATTGGAACTACCACTGGTCTCATACTACTCAAATTCAAAAATCCCTCATCCCTTATTTCAAGGCTTTAACCCACATACACCAAGAATTTCTCATGCACCAAAGCTTTCTCAATTTTCCCATATTCACATATCAGAGTATAAGCCTTTAAAATACAAAAAAAACACCATTCGATTCCATTAATACTGTACACATATTTGAATGATAAACTTCATTGTGAGGGAACACATAATGGAAGAGGAATTTGAGTATCTTTTTTCAACCCTTGCAGTTGAACTGTTTCCTTTCATTCCTTATCTACATCCAAATTTCTTTTGTTTTTCCAAGTCTTCGAAGTTTATTCCATTAAATTTCAATGTAAGCATGATCATATATATTACAGTGTTATATTTTTTCACTTATGCTAAATCTCCCATTTTAGTGCAACTTTATCTTTGCTATCAATGTGAGGGAAATTCTAACAAAGAAATGTTTATAGGTATTGTATCTTTATTAATATTTTATTTTCTCTTTGATTTTGTGTTCAATCATATGATACTACATGAAACAAATATTTCCATTTGGAATGTTTTGAATTGGACATGGGGTGAATTTTACGAAAATTATGTATAATATAGATCCATATTTAATGTGCCTAGAGGTTAAATTCACATAGATTATATTTTATGGTTATACTTTTGTTATTCAATAAAATAAGATTGTGTTTGAACAATCAAATCTAAACTTTCTTGTCATGTGATTGTTAAAGAATATTTGGTTGAAAATATATATTGTGCCTTATAGGTTTAACTTAATGTGTTCGTCATTTTCAATTTGAGAATTATTAAACTATAGTTGTATATAAGTTTATTTAATTAACTATATTTGGAAAATAAATATTAACAGAGTTTAGATATTTTTGTAAGTAATCGATTAATTATATATTATCAAAATATATATAGCCCTTGCAAATATGTATGTGGAAATCAGAGCTCCCCTCCCCCAAAGGAGAAAATAGAGAGATGGTGCCATGAGTTTCATAAGTACCCAGAAACTAAAAAGCCGTAAATAACATAATTAGATACAGTCATTTCAAAAATCCCTTCCAATGAAAGAAAAAACAGGGCCATACTATCATAAAGTCTATAATTGATATAAAAAGAATACTATACCTATTGTTATTATGCATCAAAGGAAAAATGACTATAAAATCACTAACTAGACCTTATTAAGCATATTGAAACAAATTTACATATTAAGGAACATGTTTTCCAAAAGTTGATCCAGGATTCTCTGTGAAGTAGATCCAATCAACTCCCCTACATAGTTTAGCTTCGGAAGTGAATGAGCCTAGTGTCATCAAATAAATCCTTCCATAAAGAAGTAGGGATTTCATCATCTTTCACCTTCTCAACCCTTTCCAATAGTACATGTATCAAGAGACCCTTCATGATCCAATAGAGAAAGACCTTCTTTTCATACTAAGAATGTCTGGGATGAGAGGATCCTGGGTCTTGGATCCAAGCTTCCATAGCAAAGAGGTCATCTGCAGGCCATGCATTGTCTAGCTCATTCCATAATTCTTATTCCATACTATCAATTTCCTCATGAAAGGCTTGAGACCTTCAGGTTATTGGTTGAGAAGCATAAAAATACTTATGTCAATGAGATTGACCATATAGATTTATATTGGAATTTTGCATACAATTTGTTAAAAAACTTTTGAGATATACCTAAAATCATGAGAATATATGTACCTATTAATAATATAAATATTTTAGTTGTAGATATCTGAGCTCTTCGTCTTCAATTTTGTTGTTTTTCTCTCCTTGTTTGTTAAATGCAAAACTTGAAAATTTCATTTCTCGTACCATTCTAGTTTCATTTTCCGTTTATTATTTATAGAGATGAAATATTTATGTAAAACAAATCCATTGTATTTTCACAGTGGGAGATCATTGTGATGTATGATTCTGGAATACACTGATAGAATTTGGGTTTACCAAATTCTAACACAGTGTATTCTAGAAGCATACATAAAAAAAATCCATTTAATTTATATGATTTTGGTGACTTCGTGGTGACTTCAACACCATATTATCCATTTTACTATTCCCAAAGTGGGGTCCCACTGAAGTGTTGGTCGACCAGGTTTCTAGATCATAGAGTTTTCTTGTAAGGGACGACCGACATATGTTCACTACCCTGCTCGCGTGGGGAGACAAAATGGAGGAGGATACGTCCGACTTATTCTAAATAGTGGTGACCTATCTTTTTTTCTTGTATCTTGTACATTGGTGGCATAAATATGCTCTTTATTAATCGTAATCACCTCTAGAACGAATTTTCTATGAAGGGTTGGTTTATCCCTCCTCCGTCATAAACGAGAATCCAATGAAATGGTCATTAGATACTTCCATTCACATCCATAGTATTCATCTCTACATCATATTGTGTAGCTCACTTTTAGGGAGAAAATGGAAAATGCATATCAAACACTTTTTTTTACTTCATATTCAACTACTATAATTTTATGTTACAACGATTAAAGTGAACATTAAATGGAATTATAGAACATATGTCTTCTTCTTGTGATGGAAGGATCAACCGATACTTCCCTTAGCATCCATAATATTCATCTCTCTACCTTCTTGGCAGTTCTCCAATCAGAGAGAAGATAGAGAATGCGGGTCTGAAACTTGTTATAATCAATAGAAATAAATTTGCATGCAATTCAACAATGAATGTCTTCCTCTATAGTTGAATCCAATAAAAGGGTCAATCGATACTTTCCTTTACATCAATATTGTTAATCTATATATTGCCTCCTTAGTGAGAAAATGGAAAACGTGGGTGAGATACCTATTTTTTTTCATTCAACTATTTAATTTAACGTCGAAAGAATCAATTAGAACTTTATACACAATTATGGAACATGTGTCTTGTTCTATAGTTGAAGCTGATAAAAGGGTTGGCCAATAGTTCCTTCAAAGACATAACATTTATTTATACGTCACCTTTAGCATATGTGTGGCACACACTTTACATGCAATTCAAAAGTGTTTGTCTTCTTCTACAGTTGAATCCTATAAAAGGGCCAGCTGATAATTTCTTTCACATCTATAATATTATTCTCTATGACATACTTTTAGATCTATTATTTGGGAGAAAACAAAGAACGCTTGCAACTATTATTTTATTTTCTATCAATTTTATATAATTTACACTCAATAAATCAAATAGAACATTACATGCAATTCTAGATCTATTGTCTTCTTCAATTGTTGAATGTGATAGAACGGTTGACCGAAATTTCCCTTCGAATTGATAATATTCATCTATCCATTGTCTTCATGGTTCTCTATTAGAGGAGAAAATCAGCAAGATGAAAAGGGTAGCTGCACCTAGAATTAGAGGAGTGAGCATCGAGTGGCTCCTTCAATGGGATCTTGGAGACTTTCGAAGGGATGGATAGGGAATAACCATGAGTAAGTAGCATTGGAACTCATCATTGTCATGTTGTAACCAACGCCAGCTAATCTATAGCACCACATCAACTATCCATACATATGTACTCCAAGAAGCCATAATATTCATCTCTCTACCTACCGTCGTAGTTCTTCGATCGTGGATAAGACAGAGAATGCAGGTCTGAAACTTGTAATTTCATTTTCTAATCAATTACTATTATTTAACATAGTATGAATCTGAAATAACTTTAGTACATGACATTCTACAATGAATGTGTTACCCTATAGTTGAATCCAATAAAAGGATCGGTTGATACTTTCCTTTGCACCCATATTATTCATCTATATATCACCTCTTAGATCTCTTATAGCTGAGAAAATGGAGAAGTTGAGTGAGATACTTATTTTATTTTCCATTCAGGTATTTAATTTTTTGTCGAAAGAATAAATGAGAGCTTTAAACATAATTCTAGAACGTGTTTCTTGTTCCGTAGTTGAATCTGATAAAAGGAATGGCCAATAGTTCCTTCACATCCATAACATTAATTTCTCCATCACCTTTAGCATTGGTGTGGGGCACACTTTACATGCAATTCAAGATTGTTTTCCTTCTTCTGCAGTTGAATCCGATAAGACGGTCAAATGATACTTTCTTTCACATCTACAATATTCATTTCTCCAGGATCCTTGTATATATATTGTTTGGGAGAAAATGAAGAATGTGCTTGTGACGATTATTTTATTTTCTATCAATTTTACATAATTTATGTTCAAGAAATTAGAGAGAACATTACAAGCAATTCTAGATCACTTGTCTTCTTCAATTGTTGAAAGTGATACAACGATTGGTCGACACTTCCCTTCAGATCCATAATATTCATCTCTTCATCGTATTCATGGTTCTCTATTAGAGGAAAACATCTATAAGTTGAAAAGGGCAGTCACACCTAGAATTAGATGATTTGAGAATCAAGTGGCTCCTTCAGTAGGATCTGGGATACTTTTAATGGACCATATAGGGAATAACTATCAGTAAATAACATTACAACTCAGTATTGGCATGTTTTGACCAATACCATCCAATCTACAACACTGTTGGGTTTTTATAACTACCATATATAAACTGCCATGACACTTGCATCGAAATAAGGATCAACTGGTCCTTTCTCCTTTATTTAGTTGATGGTTTACCCAACCATACGTACACTGCACATACCGATGCATATGATGAAAATATATGCACACGACTTTCTGATCAACTATTTTTTTTCCAATGTTGTTGTTGTTTCTTCCATTCTTACATGAGGATATTGCTTTCAAATGGGCTATCAAACAATTATTATGGTTACCTTATCCAAGAATTATATACCGCAATAGAGTTATTTTATTTGAATTCTTTATGTACAAATTATTTTCACATTTTTTAACATTTATTTTGACTGAGGTTTTTTGTCAATGTAGACATTTAAATATGTCAACTAAAATTCCTTTGTGCTCTGGACACTATATCAACCTTCTTCTCAATGGAATTAAAGTTTTCAAATGTATATCATTTCCAAATAGAAATTAGTTTCACAACAGTGAAGTCAAACATGGATGTGTTATTGTAAATGAAACTAAAGTTTTAAATGGAGTTATTCCATTTCCACATGCATCAGTTGGTGCAGAAAACTTGTCAGAAGCGAAGGATTTGTATATCAAATGGAATGCATCGGATATGATTATCCATTTCAACCATGCTCTACAAGTTGAAGGGTTGACTGAGAGATCCTCTCTCGATTCCTAGACTGTTGAGGATAATGATAGTTCTCATCATTCTGGGTTGTCTTTTCTTCTAAAAAAATTCATAGTGTTGCAAAAATGTTTAGATCAATAAAATTTTCATTTCCACCTTGAAAATTGTAGATGATAATGACACGAGTAAAGGAGAATGTTTGGTATGTTTTTCATTCGAAGTGTTGGTGAAGGAGTTGTTGTTTCCTTGCAATCTTTGTTTGTCAGATCTACACACCGGAATCCTTGTATCTTGTCCAATAAAAGGGATAGTCAATTTCAATACAGGCTTATTTCTAGATGTTGACATGGATAAACAATTTGAATGTCCAAATACAAGGAGAAACCAAAATTACAATATTAAGTTCACGTGAGTAAAGGTGAAATTAATTCATTGGTGTTCTTTGCAACCTTGATATGTAGCCAGGGGATTCTTTCAAATGTTTCAAAAGGAGACGTGGTGGAATTTGTACCACTACATGGTAAGGAATTTGGAGTTTTAAGTCAAGAGGTCTTCATACAATGTGAGAAATGTTTCTTATCAGAAATTTCTCTTCGAAGATGGCCTGCAAACGGCATGCTTAACCTTAATGGTTCTATGTTATATGTGATATTATAAAATACTGCAAATGAAGCTACTGTCAACGTTTGAAAAACAATCGAAGCTTGTCCTCTTCAAATGGTATATCCACCTTTGGATGACGAGGCCTTTATCACTAAAAAAATTGTTACAGCAAGATCATAAAATTATGTGAAATTTAAAACTGGGAAACAATCATTTGAAAGGAAGTTGACCAACAGCTTTGATGAAACTTTGATAAATGTGGGTTCTCTTCCAAAATGAGCAATGCATGTTGTTGCAAAAAATCAATGTATTTCAGAATTTCATGTCCAATAAATGGTTGAAAGCTATAGAAATGTACATCTTATGAATGGAAAATCAAAAGGAGAATTTGTATTGCATTCTTTGGAATCGAACGCTCATATTTCCATACATGGAGAAAAAAAGGAAGAGAATCCTTTTTACAATGAGATTTGGCACTCTAGATGTCTGTCAAAATGCATGGTATAACTGTTATGGAATAAAAAGGATCACATTCTACAGTTATAAAAAAATGTTTATAAATGGTGATTTGAGGACTATGAATGCCAACAATGGATTGCAAAAGTCTAGATCAAATACAGTTGCAATATGTGCATGTGTAAATCAGATTGTGGAATTAAATTTAGACAAGTCTCCTCATTTAACTCATTCTATATGTTAAGATGGGACAAGGGATCCTTTACACTTATTTCCATATGATATGTCCCAGGGATTACTCCTTAATATGGATATTGAATTAACCCAACAGATTGGTCTTCCTCCATTGTCCAAATCTAGTTTTAGCAAATTAATGAACAAATATTTTCTTGATGTTGAAATCACAAAGAAAAACTTCTTTGCACGGTGAAATGAATGTATTTCACTCATAAATAAACTCGGGGCCACCATTGATCAAGTGGAAGTGGAGCAATTGTGATCAATCTAAACAACCCATAATTGTAAAAATTTACTCAGCAGGATCACCCACAGTAAAAACTATCCTGACAAAGCTTGCAATTCTACAGGAAATTAGAGAAGAAATGTTGCCGGAAAATAAATAGTGAACAAAACTCTGTATGAGATAAGATTCACTATAATTTATCCATAATATGTGGGATTAAAAATATATTTGCAATAATAATAATTAAAAATTATCAGGAGACATTAGAATTCCACTCAGAAGACTAACTTATTTTGCATTAAAATCCATCTCCAGATAACCTCAAGTGACTAATTATAACCCAAACCACTTAACTGATTGTGCATGGAATATATGGGATAAATTGGGGAGTAATATTAGGAATATGGGGGATCAAGGATTACTTATAGTGGTCAAATTGGCCTACTATTACTTATCTCATGGAATATAGGAAGACTAGTCAGTTAACTAGGCCTAATTAACAAACATGGCTCCTTTATTGTAGGAACTAACTTAAATGATTCCTAAATCCATGAATGAGGGGGCATAACAACATGTTGGATAAGGATAGTACACATAAACACATATTGGACAATGATAAGGTGCATGAGTGAGTAAATGATGCTAATGATGACAAGATTCAAACTCTAAGTGGTCAACGATGTGGACTAGGTGCTAGGAGACTCCATTTTTAATGCATGGTTTTGCATGGCTAATGCATGATTAATACAAGAAAAATGTATAGATGGAAAAGTGCTACAACAACCGCTCTTAATCTTAAATTAATAAAACAAAGTATGGACGAACATCAAAGTCTTGGTCACCCATTTTACAAAATACATTTATTTGTCCAATACAACTGAAGTAGGGAAGAAAACCACATGGGGAAAAAACTTCCCTTCAAACCTTGGACATGAACAAAATCTGGTTTCTTTTTTAAATAATCCTTCACCATATATTCAACCACCCAAGAAAATATCTGATATGAATGAATGTCTTCTCGGAGAAACTTTTGGTGAACATATCAGTTGTTTAATCTGATGAAGGACAATACTAAAACTTGATTGTCTTGTCATGCACTAGTCCTCGGATGTAATTCTTGTGAGCTTCAATATGTTTTGTCTGATGCCTCTGTACAGGATCTGAAGAAACTCTTATTGCACTTTGGTTTTCATGCCAAATGATAGTAGGTGTGTTGAATCTAATACCAAATTATGAAATATTTCCATGTAGCCAGACACATTGAGTTGTTGTATTCATGGCTCCTCTGTATTCAGACTCTGTTGAGGAGAGTAAAATGGCACTATGTTTCTTGATTGACCAACATATGGGCCATCCACCAAGAAAATAAAAAACCTGAAGTTTATTTTCAATCAGTTATATTACCATCCCGATTAGAGTCAATGAAACCAATGAGATCAAGAGATGAGTGGGAAGCATAGTGTAAACCATGAAACTTAGTACCTTACACATAATGTAGAATTATTTTGGCAACCTTCCAGTGAATTTCATGAGACTTATACATATATCTTGACACTGAACTAACAAAAAATGAAATATTAGTTCTGGTATGTGTCAAGTACAACAAACTACGAATTAATTGTCGTTACAAAGTACAGTTCACTAGCAGTGTAGAATCACCCTCTTCTATCTTGATACCAGAGAGTAATGGAGACTTGGAAGCCTTGTAATATAACATTTTGAAATTTTTTGGCAGTTCTAAATATATTTGGACTGATATAACTATATACTTGATGGATATTGTTCAATTTCTAGACCAAGAAATTGTCTCAATAGTACTAGATCAGTCATTGAGAAAGCATGATTCAAAGCACCTTTAATTTCAAAAAAAAATTCAATGCAACTTCCCAAAATCAAAATATCATAAAAATATAGTACTATAATCAATATTGAGTCACCAATATTCAAATATTACTAATTTGAATCATACTTACGCCTCAAAAAAAATTGAGACAGTACGAAACTGTTTATTTTGGCATACCATGCCCTGGGTGCCTGCTTGAGGTCATATAATGATTTCTTTAACCTCCAACAAGAGATGAATAATTCACATAATATTTAGGGTTATGCATGTATATTTCTTCCTCAAGGTCCTTGTGGATAAAGGAAATTTTCACATCCATGTGGTGTACCTCCCACAGTTTGGATGTTGCAATGGCTAAAACTAGCCTGATTGTGTTCATTTTTTCTATTGGTGCAAAGGTTTCGGTGTAATCAAGGCCATGGACTTGGGAGTATATTTTTTCAAAAATTATTTCCTTATATTTAATTTAATTATCAGAAGCATCTACTTTATTCTTATAGATCCATTTACATTACATTAATTTCCTACGAAGAGGAAGGGAGACTAGCTCCCAAGTACAATTTTTCTGAAGGGAGTTGAACTCCTCGTCCATGGCTTCCTGTCACCTTGGATATATTGATTATTCAGAATATGAAGGTGGCTTTTGTACTAACATTATATATCATATTTAATGAAAAAAATTATCATTGACTAATATAGCACAGTGCGCATCCTCAAATTGACTCCTAATTTTCCTAGTTTCTCTAGGATCGTCTACAAGATTACCAACTGATTGAAGTGTCATTTCATCCCACTTGGTCCTTGAAGGTGGGTTAGGAACATAATATTAGTGTGATATTCATCATGAAACTAAAAATCAGATAACTCACTGGAAGTATCACTTACATTATCAGGATGGGAGTTTGAACATTCACCTTCTTTCATTGAGCTAGTATGCAAAGGTTCTTTTTTTGAAATGGACACTCCTTTCGATGATCATTTTGTGAGTGGAGAGTTCAAAGAGATTATAAAATTTGGAATTATTTTCATGTCCAAAAATTATACATGGCTGACTTTGAGGCTACAATTCTTTCCTTTTCTCTAGAGGAATTCTATCCCATGCCTTTGAGCGAAAAATCCCGAAATAAGACACATCCGGTTTGTGTCCTGTCCATGCTTCAAAATGTGTCATTCCTTCCACTTCCTTATGACACACCCTATTCTGAATATGGTATGCACAATTTATATCTTCATCCCAAAGTCTTGGAGGAATATATTTGGACTCCATCATGCAAGAAGCCATCTCTTTCAATTTCCTATTTTTCCTTTCCCCTACACCATTTTGTTGTGGTGTGTAGGGAATGGAATGTTGTATTTGGATTCCCTCCTTTGAAGATAATTGTTGCAGATAATTTTTTTTATATACTCACCACCATTATCATTCCCAATTATACATTTTATCATCCTCCCATAAAAGTTCTCAAAAAAATATTTAAACATTGGAAAAATCTCAAAGACTTCTCACTTATTTTTAAGAAAGTACACCCCACAAAATCTAGTGTAGTCATCTATGAAAGTAAGAACATACTTAGCATTACTGAGTTATAGGGTGGTAAATGGAATAGTGATGTCTGAATGGACCAACTCGGGTGGTTTAGAAACTCTCTCATATTTTCCCTTCTCAAATCTATGCTCTAGATGTTTTCCCATAATGAAACCTTGACCAGTGCCTTCTGCAAACTTAATTTGAGGCATCTCTTCAACCATTGACTAATTTTTAATTCATGCAAATATATTAAGCTAATATGGCCAAATATCTCATGCCACAACTTTTTGGTCTCGTTGGCATGAGTGAGTAGAGAATTTGAAGAAGAATATGGCATAAAATGAGAGAATTTGTATACCTTTGAGTGGTGGTCAGCAACTCCCATTGCTGTGATTTTTCTAGTTGAATTAATGCAATTTCATCTTCATCAGAGGTGAAGTTTAATATCTTTGGAATTACAGTGTGATTCATCTAATATACAGAGAGGATTTTTGCACTGATATCAGGAACAAACAACGCATTGTTGAATCTTCCATTCTCCATTTGAATTCGACCTCTACCTTTTGATGGAACTTCTAAATCATCTCCCATCACAATTGGAGGACCACCAAAGAGTGCGAACATTGTGAAGGGTTATTTTGAGGATGTCACATTTTGGGATGTGCTAGAGTCTATGATGAATGAAGGGGAGGCTAAAAAACCTCCCTTTATAGCATGGAGCATCTCCTTATCTTCATTTCTTGAGCTTGTTTCCTTTATTTTGGAATTCTTTGGGGATGGGAGATTATTCTTCTCAAGAATCTAAGACATGATATCAATGGTCTTATTCATGCAAGAATTATCTGGATGGAATCCTCTCTCATAGTAATATCATTTTGAATTCTCCTTCTTACCCTTCTACTTATCCTTTTAGAATTCAAATTCTTTGTAGGAGGTGTGGGCTTCTCATTTTTGGAATATTGTTTCTTATTCTCTTTGGTCTGCTTCTTTCCTTTTTCTTTCTTCAAATCACCAATATCAAGCTATTGGCATTTATAAGTTTTGACACCCATTTGGACAAGCTTGTCCTGCTCCTGGGTGAGTGACTCCATGAACTCTGCTAAAGGGGGAATCCTACAATTTGGAAAAGTAATATTGGTTTCATGAAATGTTGAAACAAAAGCTAAGAATTCAAGTCCTAACTTTGAAAGAATTGAAACAATCAACTATTCCTCCCATTAGAGGAAATTTCAACTCAAAATGGGCCTTTTAACTTTAACTCAAATTCCATGTCATCATGTGTTAGCCAATGAAATTACTTTAAATTTGAAATACCGTATAGGTATTAAACACTTTTTTAATATAAATTTGGGGATAGGTATCATAAAAAAAACTACTTTTTTGTTTGTATTTTCAACATATCTCCCCATGTTTTTACTAAAATTTTGATCGGGAGAGCTCGTTGGATGCATAATTAAATTTCGCATCCAACGAGTACCCACTCAGCATACTTTTGACGGTCCCCGATACCCCTAAAACAAGAAATACTTGAAAAAAACGTGATGATGGTAGCGGGGTCCGTCAAAAGTATGTCGAGTGCGTACTCGTTGGATGCGGAATTTAATTCTACATCCAAGAGCTCTCCCAATCGAAATTTGAGTACAAACACGGGGAGATATGTCAAAAATACAAACAAAAAAATAGTTTTTTTCTTTTCTTCCTTCAAAATTAATAAATATTATTTTATTATTTAAACTATTATTTTATTAATTTTTTTAGGAGGCCCATTTTGAGGTGAAATTTCCTCTAATGTTCTTCTCAATTCCACATTGATTAAGTAGAAGAACAAGTGACTTGAAATTTGTAAAAAAGTCAAGAATGGAATCAAATATGCTGGAGCTAAGTGAAATCATCTCATTCTCAAGCTAATGGCCTCTCATCTCATCAGTTTTCCCAAATAGAGATTCAAATTTTCTCCAAACATGGTTTGGAGTAGTCAAACCATCAAGGTGGAATAACAATTCCCTAGAGGTACTAAGATAGGATAATCCATACACCTCATTCAATATATTGTACCACTTTTCCTTCTCAACTATTGAATTAGGCTCATTCTCTGTTCCCATGGTGGCCCTATAGATTCCTTTGCTTCTTAAAAGAATTACCATTTTTTCCTTCCAATCAAAGTACTTGAATGGTGCAAGGAGAATTTGTTGGGACTGCTCCATATTCAACAGTTACGCTTCTGAGATCCTAGAACCTGCAACCTGCAAGAAAAAATCTCAGAGGATAGATGTAGATCAACACTCTCAACCTCTAGATAGACATTGAGCACTTTATCAGGGTGCTTCACACTTGGCTAGACTACTTTGGAATTCTTTGGATGAATCCAAAGTTAGCAATGCAATTTTTCTAGGATTTATGTGGAACCCAGCTGCTTATGGTGTTTCAATGGAGATATCTTAAATTACATAGGGCTTCTAGGCATAGATACCATGTAAACATTTACTCAGTAGGATCACAAACAGCAAAAACTATCCTCACAAAGCTTGCAAATTCTAAAGGAAATTAGAGAAGAAATGTTGCTGGAAAATAACCAGTGAACATAAATCAATATGAGATACGCTTGAATATAATGCATACAAAAGATGTAGGAATAAAAATATATTTACAACAATAAGAATTTGAAAATATCAGGAGACATTCAAATTCCACTCATAATATAGGCTTATTTTGCATTAAAATCCATCTTAGACAACTTCAAGTGACTAATTATTACCCAAACCACTTAACTGACTGCGCATGGCACATCTGAGAGACACTATGGAGTAAATTTAGGAATATGGGGGTGCATGGGATGACTTAGAGTGTTCAAATATTACCTTGACATTACACCCCCGAGATGGGGCTATTAATTTGCAAGGGATAATCCTTTACATACATCAATAATGTAAAATTATATTATGGGGACAAATTTAGGGTGTGGCATAATTGCCTTCCTTAATAAGTTTCCCATGATCTTGAATCGCATGAAGCTTTTGTCATTTTGTTTGTTGCTTTAATTTTCCCCACATATTTTTTTTTAGGGATACGGGATCAACCTCGTAGATATTTAGTTGGAAACGCCTGTGGTTTTCCTCCCACTTCTTGCATTGGTAACTCTTACTCTGTCGTGAACTTCTATAGTTCCTATATACTTTCCAAGCATGCTCTAGTGGACTCGACCAAGTTTTTAAGAGCCTAAAATATTTATCCAATTTGTTCTAAGGGATATAGTCAATATTTCCTAAGACATCTATTAAATTCCTTAATAGTTCCATAGTATCCATGGAAGGATATAGCTCTTTATATATCTCGATTGTTGCAGGTGGATTTTCCCTTAGAGATATTATTGTCAACCATGATAATTGATCATGGTTGAACTTATCATATATATTCTTTGGGAGTATTTCAAATTTCTCATTCCAAGGGGTTGGAAGGCTATTACCTTTAATTATATTCATTGAATGGAAAAATTAATATTGAATATTATTTTATCTTTTCTTCTATTTCCTTCATCAAAATAACCTTATGGATGTAGGTATCCATGTGCATGATAGATTTTGTCCTGTCATATATATGTTTAGACTTAAAATGCTCTGGATTTAGTGTATTGATTATTGTCTTGGCCTTCTTGGCCACCTGAAATTGGTTATGAATATGGGTCCTATTTCGATCCGAGTAATTAGTTGCTTCCACATATATTTTGTAGTGACTTACGTTAAACTATATGTGAGCTCAAAATTTATCCATCTCTATGAGAATGATTTTCCATATTCCATGTTTAATTCTCTGCGATTTTTATGACATAAAGGCTTATGCCATGGATTTTGAGTACTTTCAATCCTAGTATTTTATCTGTGACTTAAGTGAGACTGCTTCCTTATTAAGACCATGAATGTATTCCCTTACTTTATCAAACTTTGTTCCCTACACATTCAGGTTCTCATTCTTATTTTAAACTATCTCCTCCAATCTAAGAATCTCCAACTTAATATCAGAGTTTTGATCCTTCAGTTTATTCCTTTTTTGCTCACTCTGCTCCAATTTCTAATTGAGTTCAATTAACTGCTCATCTAGGCTGGTATTTTTGATCACAACATGGGATACTTCCTGCTTCCTCTTTTCTTCAATTAACTTAATTTTGTAGGAGCCTAACTAGCTATTTGCACCTTCTAGATTGCTCTTCATCTCTCTCAATTCCACCTCTAACTTTTTCAATTATTGTATTCTTTCTTAATTAATTTCCTTGGTGGAATTGGAGAAGAGTTTTCTTTCCTCGTCACTTGCAACTCAAACTGAAGCTATTGGTATTTTGCATCACTTGAATAGTAGCTAGGAAATCCCAAGTATTCTACAGTTTCTCTAACTCCTAGATATTTTAATCCTTCTCAACTAGAAACGTTAAAATTTCTATTGAGATTTAAGTACTTTGTCCTGTTTTAGCCACAAAAATCTGTATCCTTTTCTTTTTGCCTCCTAGGATTTTGACTTGAGAGTTTAGCAACTGATTTTTTGTCCTTAGACCTTCAACTAGTCTTTTATGATTTTCCGTATCATCTACAACTTTCACATATTTGTTGAATACTACACTATTAGTACCCATAGCCATTGAAACCTCATCGTCAAGAGGTAAGTCGGTAGTTTCAATCTTAACTTGTGAAATTCTCCAATGATGATACTGAAGGTATTTGTACGTTCCTTTTGCTAAGAATTTCTTGGAAACTAGTTGGAGTTTCTTTGTGGCTAGATTAAAACTAGAGATAGATCTGGCTCTATCTTATGAATCAAGGGATTCAGTAATAGGAAAGAACTCTTGGAGCTTGGCCCTCCTCTAGTAGTATGATAAGATTTATGATTTCAGTGGGATATTTTACTCCACATAGCTATGTTTTCTATGTTCTGTTAAGATTTGAATATCTTGGTGGATTATTGATCACACTTCTTGACAGAGTAATGTTCATTGAAGAATTATATTCACAAATTTTATGGACAAGGATGATATTGACTTCAGCTTTTTCAAGATGGGCCTCCTTAGAGTGAACAGTCTATTGCTGAGGAGTTTCAATTTCTTCATCATGGCTCTCTTCATGTACTAGATTTTCTATTGTTTTAGTTGTCTTAATCTTTTTCTCCAATTTTCCATCCTAAAGTTCTTCCTCAACTTTTCTTTTATCACTTCTATAGGATACTCCTATTTCACGACCCTCATTATGCCACTAGTCATATCTGTCTTCTTGAATTATTTCTTCCATGATGGAGAGGAGATATGTTCTAATATTTGTGACAACATTACTCAAGTTACTGTATTTTTCTATGAGGGAGGGTGGAGCATTAGTGCTAGGTGAAGTATTTGATGCTCTTTCTTCCTCTTTCCTCTCAACATCTATCATATCATATTTTTTTTAGTGGTGTGACCAAGCACATATTCTCTATATATCTTAGTTTCCCTTTGATGAACATCTTCATCCTGACCCGCAATCTCCTTCCTTGTGGGAAACTCTCCTTCTTTTGGATGCACTAGATTTTCTGGATGACTTTGTTCTTCCCCAGTTAGTATTTTCAATTCTTCTCCATCTTTTTGGTCAAAACAAATTTTTCTTTCTTCAAGATGTTCCGCTTGATTTTCTTCCACAATAACTATCCATTTTGGGTCCTACCAACCTCCTTCAGCTTGTAGGACTAATATTTTGGGTCTTTTCTCAATTTTGATAAAAAAATTATTGTCTTTCCCCTCCTTTCCTAGTCCTTTGCCTATTTCATATCCCATGGAGGACATAATGGACATGGATTTCAGATATTTTTCTATTCCCTTGGGGGATGAAGGGATAGTACTTTTAATCTCTAAAGATTCACCTTCTTCTTTGCTACTCTCTATAAATCTAGGAACTTGTTCAAACCTTCTTCTCTCTTCTTGAATCTCTGGCCAAGTCTAAGAGTCCTCTTATGGGTCATCATATCCATGATATTCTTCGTAGGTCACATCAAACTTCTTGTCCTCAATGATAGACAAATATACAAAATCTAGTTTCCTCAGGTATATCCCCATTATCCACCAATACCCTCTTCTATTTTCGTCCAAGATTCCATTCACGTGGGTGTATTCATCACACCTTTCTTGTAATGGTGCCACGAATTTCATTTCTTCTCCAGGGACCTGGGCTCCCATTGGCCTGTAGAAGGTATAATAAGGGGGAGATTTGGAAGGTTCTGGAATGGGGTCAGGGGAAGCTTTTCGAGCCACAAATTCATTGGGTTTTCTTGCTCTTGTATAATCCTCTAGACCTCTTCAAAAGTATCTTTGTTGGAAAATGTTTCTAGCCCTATCTTGTGTTCATGGTATTTAATGATGTCCATCTTCCTTCCTTTCTCTATACCAATTAGGAAATAGGGATCATACTTCCATGGAAAATATACCTTCATACCTAACTCTTTTAGTGCAGCCTCAACCTATCCAATGGCATTCCTATCATTGATGGCGTAACCCCTCATAACTACGGGGAAATGATTTCTCCCCAACTTCTTCTTGGATTTCAGGAAATGAATCTCATCTACTTCCATCCATTTCCTGACATACTCTAAAATGAATATTTTGGGTGTGATTAACTTGGGAAATATATGAGGAGACCTTTCAATGTCATATAATATGACCATGCTATAATCTTCAGAGAGGAACTAGTCTCCCTTTTTAACAACCTCGCCCAATTATAAATAGGTTCTAATTTCGTGCAACATGGGTGTAGGTTCAACCCAATAATTAGGGAAAATTACTTGAACATGAATTGGGACACAAAATGAGTCCAAGTAACCCCATTCTCTGTGCATTTAATTATCCAAAGGATCTAATCATATATTTTATTTGGGCCGTTGTCTTGATTTCTCTGGATGCCAAGGCCTTCAAAGTATTTAGGCAGATGAAACAATAGCATTTATACAAGGTAAGAGTAATACCTGAAAACTCCTGTATCGTTAAATATTACTAACTAATCTTTGATTTTGATGGATAAATCCTCTACATAATCGAATTTATGTGCTTGAGAGTTAAACAAATAATTGACTATCGTAATCATCCTAACATTTAGTTATTTATTAGAATATTTGCTAAAAATGATGGTGAAGGCCAAGGAAACTTCCTACTTCATAGGTAGAATATTGAAAATCTTGCATGCTTCCATACAAGGTTAGATATCTTTGTGGGTGTATACCAGCCGAGCATTAACCCAATCCTTCTTCTTGTCATTGATACCTTGATAACGCTTTTCTTGGCTCTCAAGAGAGATTAGTTTTCCCTCGAGGGAGGTTTATAACATATAAGGGATTGAGATAGTTGATATTTTGAAAAGAAAGGTTTGGCCATCACTAGTATATACAGTGGACGTTTTTGTATTGAAATTTTCTACATAGAGCTACACAAATTTGGGAAAAGGAAAGAATTTTGGGACTAGATGTCGGGCTAAGCTAGAGTTATGGAACCTAACATAAGCATTGGAAAAATTACGCTTTCTAAGAGCTTCCCCTGTAATTTGGTAGGATGATTTGCTCAATTCATGAGGGGATGCTTTGGCACATAAATCAACAAAAGGAGGAACCTTAGCGAAGAAAATGTCTCAAGAGGAAGTATAATAAGTGGTGATTTTTTCTTTCTCATTCTAGTCTATTGTGCTAGATTCAATGGATTTTTAGATACACAAGGTATTGCAGGGTACCTTGGTTAAGAGAAAAAATACTCTTGCAGGGTAAACACGCACTTTGCAAAAGATAGAACAAGATGGTCGGGAAGGTACTTGATTTTTTTTCACTTCAAATGGATATGAAGATTCTTGTCTCTGTTACTGTTCCTTTCTTTGTTGAAAAACCAAGTTGTCCTTTCAAACTTTTCGAATTCTAGAATTGAAAAAGTAACTAGGAGGGATTGTATTCTCCTTGACAGAGCTCTAGTCAAGCCATGACTCTTAAAATGAACATTAAAATTTCTTAATGATGATCTTATTACTATCTGAAATTGTTAGTACAAGGCAATATTCAAATGTTAGTTGCCTGATTTTGGCAGCTTCTCACCAAACAACTAAAACTCGAATCAACTGATTGATTTCCTAGTGAGGGGTGCTGGATAACTTAATTTTGTGTATACATATCATATCATTCTTCAAGTATAACTCCATTCAATATAGATCGGTAGAGGCATTAACACATTGTATATTTTATCTCTCCTTCTCACACCTTCGACGAATATGATTAACTTGCATTATTTGATCTAAGTCATTGGCAATAGGGTAGTATTGCTGGGAATTTTTGTCTCTTTTGACTCCTCCAATGGTTAATATTTTATTTGGAGAGGAATTTCCTTTTCATCTAGGTCATCCAAGGGAAAGCCACTTCTCTATCTTTTTCATAGGTCTTGAGGCCTCTGACAACCCAGATTTACTTCCTCATGATACATAACTTAATATGGGTCATTTGACAGAGAGTTATGCCTTTGTCTGCACTGTGTGACTTGGGGCCTCCAATGGTCCATATATATTCCTCCATATCAAGGTATTTCATCTAAGCTAGTAGAGAGAAGTTTCCATACATGAATCTGTTGCTCCCCCTAGGGCCTCCAATGGTCTAGATTAATTTTAATCAATTTTCATGGCTACATCTGAGTCGTTGACGGGAAGGTTCGTCCGCCACCATTGAGCCAACATATCTATGGTGAAACTTTTTGTTCTATGATGATACATTTGGTCGAGTATTAAAAAATAGCCAATGATAACTTTCCAAGAGAATATCATGCAATGTTTTTCAAGGACAACAAGGATGACAACATTCTGTGGGGAAAGTGAGAATCCCAATGTCTAAATCATTTTCCTTAGAGGAGGGTCATACAATAGGTTCCAAAGGACTCATAAGAGCATGGATTTTTTAAGGATAATGACACATGATATGTACTCATTGGGTTACCAGAAAGTTGGCAGCATTTTGGAAGAGGAGCCTAGAATAGTTCAGACATCAATTGTACTAGCTTTATTTAGGAAGAAGATACTTGGTGGAAAGTGGGATGACAGTATTGTTATGATGTAGGACATCAATTTGATCAGGTGATGGTGGATGGAAACATGCTCAAGGCTGCATCTTTAATGATCTTTTAGTAGAATTTATTTGAATAGTTGGGAAAAGGTAACATTCCTGAAGCTATGAAAAATATTATGCTAGATATTTCTCCACTGCACTTGAACACAAAGAGAGTACACAAACTTGCAAACTGCATCATGTAAATTCATTCATGATGCATGGACCAAACACATGCAACAGGTGTGACATAGAATACCCCCACAGGAATAAGTGGAAATTGATTAGATCTTATCAAAGGGGAATCTCAGTGTCAATGGTCTAGATTGCATTGAGCAAGTTTGATTAGATGATTGTGACCGTCCGCTTAGAATGAAGCTGATCATAGTTTATGGTAGGGGGTATGCCGCAGATGGCTCATATATAATCATGAACCTTACAAATTTTAATCTGATCCTTTCACACAAAAGAAAATTCCGCAAGTTTTAATATGAGGTCCATGCCATCAATGGTATGGATTTACCAAGCAAGGTGGTTCATGCAAGATTTAGTCATTCATGCAAGGGAAGATGCACTAGACCTAACAATAGTGAACTTTTGCGGACAATGGATATTTGATCGCACAAAAGTAATAGAACCCATTCATGAAAATTAGTAAAATTAGAGCTTATTTTAGATTAAATTTAATATACATTATAATAGCACTCGTAGAAGGGATGACCGACCTTTCTTGTATCACTAGTTATATATAGAAGGGGTGACCGACCTTTATTGTATCATTGGGTATATGTAGGAGGGACGAACGGAATTTCATGTATCATTGGGTATGTGTAGAAGGGACAACCGACATTTCCTGTATCATTGGGTATAGGTAGAAGGGACAGTCGACACATCCTCCATGATAGAAATCCTATCGATATATTACACAAAATCTAGAGTAAAACCCATTGGGATTGTTCATCAAAATTCATTTCATTAAATCATCAAAATTCATTTTATTCTAATTACCTGTTATAATCGCCTATTAAGATCCCACTTCTTAATTGAAAATCCTAGTATTGCAATTGGGAACACAAATTTCTGAATCAAAAAGCTTAGTTTCATAATAATAATAAATGCAATTTTCAAATAAAAAATTACAGTTTTTGAAAAGAAAATTTCACTTGTGGGGTTCATTATTGATAAGAAATTTCACTTTTTGAATTGAAAATCGCACTTTTTGCACCTAGTTTTTGAGCTTTAGAAAAGTTGTTTTTGGAATTTTTTAGTCTAGATTCTGGGTAATATATTGAAATTTAATTAAATGGGAATTAAACCTTGAACCGGTGGATGAGTACACTCATAAAGAGGGGATTTGATCAATTCACACAAAACAAAATATAAAACAAACTTTGTGGCACATAAAGGTATAGTAACATAAGCCCAACAAAATTTATATTGTACTTCAAAACCCTCTACCAAACCGCAAAAACCGTCACCTAAAACCCTTAAAACACTTCGACCCTGTGTGCATGTAATTTTGTAGAATCCCAATCAAAAGGACTGTACTTTTTCAAGAACATTAATAAGGGAGAAAAAAGCATTGGGACCGACTGAAGTTAAATAGAGAAACAAAGGAATACCTTTGGAAGGACTTCCAAAATCCAGAAATTTGAGAATACGATCAGAATCTGGGAAAAAACAAAAACATAAGGTTTCAAGCAGTGGTGTTCATGTCTAAACCCTTGTACTTATTTGGTGTGCCACAATGAATCTTTTCTCTTTATTTCATTTATTTTCCTAGATCGTTCGTTTTATTTATATCATCCAAATATTTCTCCCCAATGCCCATGGGCCTTTATATCAATATCCCTCTCCTTACCCTTACTCTCACCCTCCTTTGGATAAAAAACACCTAGATGTTGTAAATGGAGGACCATGAACTCAAATTAAATTAATTATTATTATTATTATATAGTATTTACACATATTAAATATATAATAACTATACATACATACATACATACATACATACATACATACATATATATATACAATTTCATAAATTGTAATGCTCAAATGGATTCAGAGACCCCTTCAAAAGGGGTCTCTGAATCCATATGCAACATTAAAATTAACAAAATTGTAAATGTTGGAAACGAATCCTTTAGAGGAGGTGAAGGTGAATAGTCACCTTCAAAAATCAAAGAGACTCCTTGGAATATGAATCAAAGGGTGTATTAATATGTACCATCTTAATAGAAATTGTACTCATGCTTATCCTAATCTGTTGTTTATTGGCTTTGTTTTCAGTCATTTTCATGTGTGCCTTTGTGAGGAACCTAACAATCGTATCAGAGCATTTCTTAGTCCGATGGCCTGTGTTATCCTAGAAATATTACTCCAGACCTGTAGTTGAAAATTAGCCAATGACATATTCCTTTGATGTGAACTATCTTTGCATGTAAGTATCCTACTTGTAGTCTACTCAACATTTATATTTAGCTATTGTTGTCGGATCTTTGTGTGTAGACATTTCTCCTGGTCATTTTTGTGCATCTACCTACACAGGTATGCCACACACCTGCAAATTTCTAGAAAACCCTAATGTGTGACAACTATTATCATATGTTATCCCTGAATGTGAAGGGAATATTGATCCAGGTCATGCCCAGGTGCATGCTGGGGAAAATAGTTTACTGAAGGAGTCGAGTACTATTATGGCAGAAGCATATAAGAAGAACCAACAAAGCAGGAAACACACCAGGTCTACAAGAAATATACACACAGGAAATATGCAAGAATTTAAACAAATTTATTACTTCTGCTCCATGAAAGACGAAGGAATCAGATTGATGTCTATATTACATTAATGTACATGCTTATATAGGGTGCTGGGATGCTTGGGTGACTACCCGTTAGATTCAATTAAAACAAAATTTATAACGGTTCATAATTTCAACCATTGTAGAGCATGTTGGTATGTTGTATGTCGAGGCGAACATGTCGAGGTGGACCTGTCGAATGAACATGTCGAGGAAGACCTGTCAAAGGAGAACCTATCGAATGAACATGTTGAGGCAAACCTATCAGAGGAGAACCTATCGGTTGCTGGTTGGATCATTCCTCCTTCCTTAAGAAATAATGGTCTCCATTGTGTATTTGTTCAGGTGAGGAAATTTGTTGGCTACTTCAGTAACAGAGTACCATTTTCCTTGCGCGGGGAATTGTCCAACTTTAGCCACTTCAAACAAGGGAATGGAGTTCATCCTTGTATGGAGAATGCATCGTCCCACAATGGTGTCACAAACAAGAGGTTCCTGAACATCTGGATGGGTGTATTCGGGTTCTATTGTCTGCAAGTCATTATGTTCCAACAATGGTGCATGGTATGGTCGAAGTAGATCTACATTGAAAACTAGATGTAGTCCAAGGAATGCAGGAATGTTGAGATGAAAATCATTTTCTCTAATCTATTTAAGGATACTGTATGGACCATATCGCAAAGGTTTCATCTTTATGTATGAACCAGTGAAGTGCTCCTTCTTTAGATGTAACCAGACCTAATCCCCAATTTGGAATGAATGAGGAATACAATGCTTGTCGTGTCAGGTGTTAGATTTTACATTATCTTGTTGCAACATATCATGTGCTTGCTTCTGAATGTTGTAGATTTGATCTTTGAACTTAAATTATTTCTTCACTTATCGCCCTTCGAAGTCAGTGTCGTTCGACTGTGTCGAGGAACTGATTAAGTCGATAGGCACTGAGGGTTGAAATCCGTAATAGATCTCAATGGAGTCTTTCCTGTAGATATATGTTGTGCACGGTTGTAGCTGTGTTGTATGTATGGAAGGTTTTCATCGCTTGTTAGACAATGCTTATGGTTGTACATGCGAAGCAATTGTACAACTAAGAGATTTACAACTTTTGTCTATCTGCCTGTCTATGGATGGAAGGTTGTTGACAAATAAAGTCTCATGTCGAGCTATTGCCAGAGATTTTTTGAAAAGGTGTTGAAAAATCTAGCATCTCTGTCGGAAATAATGGTCGAAGGGAGGCCATAATGTTTCCACACATGTTCAAAAAAGAGCTAAGCAATCTGATGTGTTGTCGTAGTATTAGTACATGGTATGAGTATATCCATCATGGAAAATATTTCGGCTACTACTAGTATCGTGTCATGCTGATGTTTGGTAGTAGGATATCCCATCAAGTAGTCCATATAAATAGATTCCCATGGTCGACTAAGAACTGGAAGGGGTGTGTACAGTTCTTGTCATTGATTCAGCGGTTTAGCAATGGCACAAACCACGCACGATCAAATGTACTTGTTGATGTCATATTTAAGTGAAGGACAGTAGAAATAGTTTTGGAGGATAACAAGTGTTTTTGCAACTCCAAAATGTCCTGCAATCTTGTTGTAGTGTGCATCGCAAATGATCTTCTGTCGGTGCTCACCGGTCAATACGCAAAGTTGTCCAATCTTATATAGCAAGGTGTCCTTTAGGAAGTAGTCCGTAGTCAACACCTTGTCGGTCTGAAGCTATCGATAGATTGTAGAAAAATTGCAGTTGAGTGAATACAATTGTGGTCAAGTAGTGGTGTCATAACCCTACATACTCATCACTGTATACAATAGAGTAATGGGTGGTATGCTGAGACAATCGGCTAAGGCATTGGATTTTCCTTTCCGATACTTAATTACCAAATGAAATTGTTGCAGGTAATTAATCCACTCAGAGTTGTTGAGCTGTCTGTAGTTTCGACTGGGACTGAGCAAACTACAAAGGTTTATGGTCAATGAGGATGATCGTTTCCTTGCCAAGAATGTAGTGTCTATATTGCTTAAGAGCTTGCACAATGGTGTATAGTTATTTTTCATACGTCGAGTACCTTCTAAATATTTTATGTTGGTCACCACAAATGAGCATTTGTTCATGTTTAGATATAGTCGATGTTTCTGGAGAGTGTCAAAGACTTATCGAAGTTGTTTGACATGTTCTTCCCATGATTGACTGAAAATCAAGATATCGTTGAAATAGACAATGAAACATTTACCGATGAAAGGTCATAGAAAGTCATCCATATATCTCATGAAGGTTGCAGGTGCATTGGTTAAGCCGAAAGTCATGACTAACCATTCAAAAAATCCTGCCTTTGTTTTGAAAGTCATGTTCCATACTTCAGTGGACTTGATTGGAATCTAGTGGTATCCTAACTTGAGGTCGAGTTTCGTAAAGAACTTAGCACGTTTCAGATTGTCGATGAGTTCATCAAACCGTGGAAGAGTGTATCCATTCTTCACTGAAATTTTATTGAGATCCCGATAGTCGATGCACATGTGCCAAGTCCTATCTTTCTTTGGAACTAAGACGACTTGACTTCCACAAGGAGAGGAGTTGGGGCAGATATGACCCTTTTTTATCAAATCCTGGATTTGTCTTTGAATATCTTCATTTTTGACAATGGATCTTTTGTAAATAGATGTGTTAGGTAATGAAGAAATAGAAACAAGTTCAATGGAGTGTTTTACCTAACAATGTAGAGATACTCTGTTGGGTGCTTGAAATATGTTTTGGTATTCTTCAAGAATGCTGTCAATCTGTTGTTGTTGTCGAGATATGATCTGGTCGGTGAGTCCACTCGTTGTTGCATTCTTCCTAGAATGTTGAGGCTTTATCATGATTAATGCAAAATTTTGATCATGATTGATAAGATTCTTTGCTTGTTTGGTAGATATCATAGAAACCCTTGATGTGGGTTGTCTCTTTGGTATGCCATACCATTGATTCCATATTTCGACAATCACCTTCTGAGGTCATGACTTATATGTACGGTGCCAATTCCATAGGTAGGGTTTACCGAATAGGGTGTCGACTACGGAAAGCAGTGCCATATCACAGAGTACTTCATCTTCAAAAGGCTTAATTAAGTAGGAGAGTTTGTGTTGTTATGTGATCCTTAGTTCCCATCCATCCTTCATCCAACTGATATTGTAAGGTTGAGGATGTGGAGTGGTGACAAGACCTAATTTCTTCACAAGATATTTAGAAGCGAAGTTCTTATGGCTACCATTATCCACAATCAAATGTAATGGATTTTTCTGGACCCATATCTGTGTATGGAATGGGCATTCTCATTCCTCCTCATTGACGATGGTTGAGGCTACCGGAGTGGTCAAGGTCAAAGCAAAAAGAGTTGATGCATCTAGATCAGATTCTACTAGGGTTCTGTCGAACAAGTCGGATGTCGACAACTTTTCCAAAAATGTCTTCTGAGCTTTGTATTATGACTATCATTCCATGCTAAACTATGGTAATCACACCATTTCTCGGTAGGAGTTTCTTTGCTGCGGTCCCTCTTGTCTTTCTCAAATTTCTTCTTTTGATGATCGAGATTTGGCAGGGTCGGCTAAGAAGGATGCTTGAACTTGTCGGAGTTGGTTTGTGACTTCTTGTCGGATATTCAACCTATTGGCTTGTTCAGGAAACATGATTTTCCTTTCTGTTAGGCTTAAATATTGATGGCGTAATGAAATGCATCCGCAAGCGTACTGACAGTCAGAAACTCCACCTCTTGCTGAATGTATGGGGATAAATGGGTAACGTACTTCAGGACAAGAAATTTATCTTCTTCTTGGCTTCCAAGTCTAGCCATGAGTCAATAGAACTCATTGGTGTAAATTTGTACGAACTGGTCTTTCCATCGCCTTAGTTGCTGCCACTTCTTAAACTATTGTTCAAGATACTTGGGTGGGTAGAACTCCTTTCGGACATATTCGACAAATTTTACCCATGTGTCTCTGGGGTCTTCTTCTTTTTCCATATTTGTTGATAGATTCTCCCACCAGAAGTGTACGGTGTTTGACATCTTTAAGGATGCAATGGTGATATTTTCTGCTTTGGAGAGTTGATTCACCACATAGTAAGATTCTCTTTGTTGTACCCAATTGTCTACGGATTCCAGGTCAATATTTCCTTCAAGGTTCGGTATGTCTAGATTCATTTTCACTTTGAAGGGGCCGATTTTATTAGAGTGAGGTCACATTGAGGATTCCTTGAAGTTTGAAGTGACTCTCATGAGAATCTCACTAAACTGGGTGAACATTTCGGTTCCCTGGCAAGCCAGTTCTTTTTCTATGAGTTGTTTTGTCTCATCAGTTGCATGTATATTTTCTTCTTCTTTGATCATCTTTTCTGAAGTCGAAGGAAGTTTCTGCTTGTGTTGTTGAGTTTACGAGCATGTTCGAACATGCATAAGTTAAATAAATTCGATGGAAGTGCTTATGTAACTTAAGCTCTAAACAAGATCTTTCTCTAATACCAATGATCCAGTTCATGCTCAAGCACAAGCTGGGGACAACAGTCAACTGAAGAAGTCGAGTACTATTATGGAAGAAGCATATAAGAAGAACCAACAAAGCAGGAAACACATCAGGTCAACAAGAAATATACACACAGAAAATATGCAATAATTCGAACCAATTTATTACTTCTTCTCCATGAAAGACAGATGAACCAGATTAATGTCTATATTACATTAATGTACATGCATACATAGGGTGTTGAGACGCTTGGGTGACTATGTTGGCCAATTTTCTTAAATCGTGCGACCCAGGTTCAGTGCATCCCATCAACCCAACAAACACCCGAGATACCGGCCTGACAGAGCAAGCCCCATTGGCAATTCCCACAGAACAGGTGTAGTCTCACCCGAGATATCTCTTTAATGGGTAACCACCGGAACCATGTTTCCGCAGTTATCGAGGGATTATAGTCCCTTGGCGCATGGCCAAGGATCTCAACCAAGTCGCGAGGATGGATTCATTTTCACCGAACTATAGCACACACCATGCATATATTTCATTAACTACTAATAGTGCGACATGGATTTGGCCTTAGTACTTGAAACATAACTAAATATAAAGACAAGCTAATAGACAAGCGCAGTATAACAAACATGCAACAACGATTGCACCGTAGACATAAACTAATAATCAAATGTTGTGCATAATAACCTATTCATGCATTCAGACTCTTATTAACAATGCATCATTCATTCAAACATAATATAACTTGCATCATAAGCATAACAAACATACACAGGAAATCATCAACACACAGGATAATTCACATGGAAACCCATCTGGGAAAAACCACAAGGCGCTCTTCATCTGGCATGAGAAATATATGATGCCTTCAGCCTGCATTTAACTATAGATTGTCCTAGATCTATCTTTCCAATAATACTCTCTTTTTCTCTCATGCTCTATGTCTTATTTCTCCTACTCTACTACTACCATCTAATGATCCATACATAGCCTGGATCGACCTCTCTAGCATCTGCACCTCTCTAGCAAATCTTCCCTTCTATTGCACTACCTCTGATTACCTCCTGTAGACTTCTGACTACTCTACCACTCAGATCTCACAGCTTCCCTCGTCTCTCTCAGAGATCTTTCCTCTATTAGCCCACTTAAAGAAACTAACAGTGATCGACTAGCCATCACTGAGTAAGCTAACAACAACTACCAATCTAAAAAGCAAACTTCTAACTATTAAATCCCTCCTATTTACATTATTTTACATGACCATGCAGCGTCGATTGCATATAGGCATTCTGTTAACTGTCACCATCAGCCGCCCCTCAAGCTACAGCTATGGCGATCATGAATTGACATCAGGCACTAACAACCTTACTTACAACACGTGTTTACTCGTGTGGCATCTACCGACTTAAGACGACTTCAGCACCCACGATCGTCTTGTTGCTTTCGACTGTTATTCTACACTTGTGCTACTTATTTACCCTGCTAGCATATTCCTTCCATGCAGTTCCCTTTTCCACTCAGGTGACCTCTTTTGTTCCTATTCCTTCTTCTGCACAACTTTCCTCATCCACCGTTTCATTTTTATGTGCATATTTCCTTTCTTGTGATTGCGTTTCAGACTGATTCTTTCCCGTTCTTCACTTACGCTTATTTCCTGTGTGATTTCCCTAGGCCCAACAGGCCCCCAAAACTCACATGTGGCTCATCCCGAGCCACAAAGCAATGGATGTAGCAGGTGGTGCAACCTGCATGACTTTTTCTTTGCAAATATTTTTTTATTCACGTGCCTTCCTCTTGCTTCCTCTCCTGCATGTTGTGTCACTTGTGTTTTTCTTTTCGTGGTGTTTCCTCCACCGCGGTCTCATCCCATACTTAGAAAAAATTTAGATGATGAAACTTGGAGTTATACAATTTCTTCTTTGGCCTCATCTGAAGAGTCTATTTCCAGAGGTTTCTCTTCAACTTCCTTCTATTATTCTTCATCATGTTCCTATTCTTCTTCAGTTCCCTTCTCCTCTTCAGCTGCCTTCTCCTCTTCTTCTTCCTTTTCCTCTTTCTGAACATCTTCTAGGGCATCTTCTGGCGCAGATTGCTCTGCACTGCCAATCTTTTGTTGGAATTGGTAAAAAATGGGAGTAAGCCTTTCTATCTCACGGCAGACTTCTTATACCTGCTACTCTAACTCTTGCACTTGGTCGGAGCTAGGGTGTTCTAACAATGCATTGGTCACTGCCTGCATCAACTCGTGGATCCTCTGCTGGACAGGCTGAATTATCCCTATCACTCTTTCATCTTCGACTTGTTTCTTAGCCGTCTCTTGGTTGCACTTGCTTTCTAGCTCGCGTAGGGTTCTTACCTACTCCTGAAGATGCTTGAGCTCAATGGATTTGGATATATTCTCTTTCATTGGTAGCTTCTTAATTTCTGCCTTTACTGCCACTACCTGTTGTTCTTCTTGCCGTGCCTGCTCGTCAAGCTGCTGCGCAGTCTCATCCTAGATGAGTTGCTCCCATACTGCAAAAATTGTTTCCATGGCCTATATGTAGACCTCTTTAGCTTCCCTAAGCCAACCAACAGCTTGATGTGCCGATTGTTTCCTTTGTTGCACAACTTTAGGGAGCGTGCTTGGCTACTGGTTGGTCTTTAGCTCCTGAACCTGCTTCTTCAGATCTGCGGCTAGTTTGGATAACCGCCTTAGCTTATGGATAGGTTTTGCCTCCTCTTCTTTGTCATCCTCTGACAGCTCTGTGACTACTGCCCTTATGGATTCTTCTAGTGAATCCTGCGTTTGCGCTTGTGCTGCTAGACCTTCCTGCTACCGCTTGATGACCCTCTTGCGCTTCTGCGTTTTTCTAGCTGCCTTGGATTCTTGATATGCAACTTCATTTACTCAGATTCTCACCTCTGTGGCTACAGCATGCTGAATGGAATATATTTATGAATAGGTTAGATTAGAGAAATCCAGAGTTAATGTGTCCAAGATATGGACACTGGCCTCTTTTTCTGCTTCTTCTGTAGAAAATGCTTGCACGAGCATTTCTATTCTTAAGGGTGGGAGCAGCACTGGTGTCGCCAGAGTGTGTGCTATGTCTACACCATAGGTTTCATCCTTCATGGTTTCACACACTTCTATGATGGCCTCTACCTGCCGGTTAACTTTAGTAGTGAGCAAAGCTGTCCAGTTGGTTTGCCTTCTCGTGATATTACCCAAATTTTTCTCGACTACTTCGGCGACCGCCTCTCTAAGAAGAGTCAGATCCACTTCTGTTATGCTAAGGACTTGGGGTCGATTATCCCACTTCTTTTTCCTATGCGGGATTCCCAAAGCTTTCGCATCTTCCTCCATGGGCTCTTTTCCCTTTCTTTTTCTACTTCTTTCAACGCACACCACCTCCTCAACAGGGATTTCTTCGTCACTATTGTTGGATTGGTCTTGTGCTTGCTCATCATCATCATCATCTTCTTCTTCTTCCTGGGAATCATCTTGATGCTCCTGAGTGTTGACATTGGCACGGTCTTAGGGAGGGTTTTGCTGCAAAACCCCCTGCTACGCTTTCTATTCCTCAAGTGCCTCCACACACTGGCTAATCCATTCTTTGGGCTATTCTTTGATTTCCCTCTCGATATCTACATCTCTGAGGATGAAGAAAGTCAAGAGTGCCTGCTTATTGGGGTCATTGCATGGATGTCGGATGATGTTGTGCAGCCCCGCCTGGAAGTGAATGAATGGATACCTAGCCACCGTCACAGATTTCATCCCATATTGCTTGTGCACAATCTTTCTAAGCCTTTATCATTGGAGAAAGAATGCAAGCTTTGTATCATCCTTGTGCTTGCTGTCTTTGTGTTCCCAGAGGTTTTGGAACGGCGCACCAAGGAGCTCTACTGGGATATCCATGGGTTGATAATCTGGTGGTGGAGTCCTTGTTGCAAACGAGATCAGAATTATAAGCCATGAGAAGTGGAACTTTGTCACGAGAATCTACTACACATTAATCGCGTCATCCATAAGTTCATTTAGGAGGAACTGGGGCTAGTTAATGTGTACTCCTTGCGCACATTGTTCTGCTAGCTCTACTATTGTGGCAGTGCATTCAGTAGGCCTCATCTTGCACAGAACCTTACTACACAAGATTTTTGCTACAACCCCTACAACACTGTCATCAATAGAACTAATGAGGAAGACCTTTCCACTGGGGACAAGCTGGTACTTTCTCTTCATGTCTTTCTTGTCCAGTTTTTCCCCGCCCTTGTGCAGGTACTGGGCCGAGTCGACTCCTTATCGTGGGAGACCTGTGATGGCCGAGACCAGGTCCACCGTTACCTCTTACGGCTTGTCCAGCCAGAGGTAGCCTCCATGGAAGCATACCAGAAGCTGCTTGACATACATACTAACCAGGGTAGTGCAGTCGAAATGTGGCATAAGGAGTAGGTTTAAGATACCTAACTGCTCCAATCCACGTGCCCACTCCATTGTAGAAATGATGTCTGCATTCGATGGTTCAATGGGATCCACGACCATGCATTGATTTCTGGCCAGCTCCTCTTGTTTCCTGGTGTCGTAGTCTTCAAAATTCAAGTCCTGAAGTTTGGGAGTGATGGTATCCTGAGACCGTGTGACGCCTTCTGGAATGGTGGCCTATTCTAGAATTTCATGTGCGTCCACTAGCACTCTTACAGAGCCTGGCTTCCTTGGTGACACATATGGAGGCAACAATTTATTTTCTTCATCAGTCATCTCTACTTCTAGTGGTGGTGGTGGTGGCAGAACCAGGTCGGCTCTGCGAGCTTTGGGTATCTTCGTTGGGGGGGCAGAGGAAGTGGGGAGGTCTGCACTCAATGGAGCTCTTCTCACAAACACTTGTACCCTGGCCAATTGTGTTGGTGGCTGGGTTGCAGGTACCTGTTTCAATTGGCCTCCTGCTGGTGGTGGGCGTGGTGGCCTCTGCGGTGCCTTTGGATTAGCCTGCATATTCTCCATCTTCTTGTCTGGTTGGGTTGGAGCAGGGATGTAAGGGACTTCTACTGTCAGGTAGGGGGAGGCTGGTGAAACAGGGGAGTCTTCAATGTCACTCGATAGCTCAACAATCATGGGCTTTGGCTTTGAGGTAGGGTTTTGGTTCACTCTGAGAGTTTCTTGGTTCAGTTGGCTTGGCTCTTTGGTACTTTGGCTCGGTAAGGCAATGTAAGGGTTACCACGACAAGGGCGAATGATACTTATAGGTGATCGAGCATCTAGGCGGTGACTAGATGCAATGATGGGCCATTTTATGGAGCACATGGGCTCATCCTTTGTCGCTTTTATTCGCACACTTAGGTTCAGGGCTATACTTGTCAGGGTAGTTAAGGTTAATATGGTGGATGGGACTGAAATGCACGTCTCCATTCTCCTCAAACTTCCCAAGTTAATGCCACTGAGATGTCACAAGCACCGATTCTTATTGGATCCTCGTGCATTTAACAGTCCGTCGGTGTCTGCCAGTTGTCTTGCACTAACCACCAGTTGTTTTTTAGCTAGCTTATTGTTTGCGAACTGGAATGTGCAAGTGAAATTATGTGCAACCTTTTCCCATTCCCTTGTTTCTTGGCATAGCTCCATAGATACGTACCAGCCTCTGGGTGCCATCTCAAGAGTATGGATGAAGTGGTTAACCCACTCATGATGTGGGTAGTTCAAGAACGCTGCAAAACACTGCTCCAAGTGTTCAACAGGGTCTGATAACCTTGTATACCTTTGTGTCACCATTGTGACCTCATCTCTGAACCTTACTTCCAGTATCCATGTGCACTGTGGCCATGCAGTTATAGTTCTTTTGTGAGTACCCCACCATCATGTGGGTGTATCCTTTAACGCAAACTCCAACGCAGATAGTTGTTGCGACTCTGTTACCAGCTCCTCAAACTCAGTCAAGAATGTTTACAAGTTGGACAATCTGTCATATGTAGGCAGAGGCCACGACTGAGTTCCTACTTGTCGTAGAGACTTAGTTATCTTGGCACATCTCCTCATAAAGACTTCATGTAATCGGTTCTGCTAGTTCTCAAGTGCCTCTCCTGAGTCTGATGAACATGAACTCACGCATTTCCAGCTCAGGTTACCATCCTCAATAGGATTAATGTATTCCTCCTTAAGGATAGTGACATTATAGATGTTATCAAGGTGATCAGCTTGCCCTTCATTGAACACCGGTTCAACGTATCTCTATCCTTCCAATGGGTCGAGGGGCATAAATACCCTCATCTTGTCATCTTCAAACTATAGGATCCTTCTCTTGAATTTTATAATGGTTTGATTTCCTATAGCCCAATTGATCCCCAGTAGTGTGGGATATGGGTTAGTATCATCTACTATGTTGATGACTTCGAAGTCCACAAAAGTGTGCAACCCTTCGATATCCCCTTGGACCTGACTAAGTCTACCAATGGGCAGGACCTTTTCCTGATTAGCAAGCCTTAATTGACTTGGGGACCATTCTAGGGGTGGCTTGCCCATTATTTCCCAAGTTTGTCATGTTAAAATGTTAACATCAGTTCCCAAGTTGAGGATGATATAGTCCATATCATAATCACCAATTTGCACAGACATCTTGAGTTCGCGTCCTATTTTGAACTTCGTCTGGACACTGTTAACCTTCTTTAATGATGAGTCTTCCTCCGAAAGTGTTTATATTAGCGCTTCCAACTCTACAAGTGCATATTTGTCATGGATTAGCGCCAAACAACTTAACAGGAATGGTTTGAGCTTACTAACCTTAAATCCACTTTTTCTTGCATTATGTTGCTCGAATATCTTCTGGAATCTTTCATGCATATCTTTCACTTGGCTTGAGGTGGATGGCTGCTCTATTTCGACAAACTCTTGGCATACATCCATGAATATGCATTTCTGCTCTTGAACATCCAACAGTGCTTTATTTTGTGGAGCGGGCTGCACCTGCTGTTGTGCTTGTGCCGCAGGCTCTGTGTGTGTAGCTTGATCTGCACCCGTTGCAACACCTCCCCTTGTTATCATAGCTACACTTGGTTCTCTTGGTTCTATGACTATCATATGTATGTTGGCATTAGCATTCAGGTTGGGAGAATTTGGCACAGGATTTGGTGTTGGGTTAGCTACTCCAACCGTCTGGGCTTTCCATCTAGTAGTAAGTTGTAAACATTTCTCCACATTGTGCTATTGTTTGTAATATGATCAAATATTCATAGGTTCAGGGTAGTCTCTAGCATATTGACCCTATGCTCCACAATTGTTGCATACCACTGGTCCTCTCCCTTGACCAAATCCTCCTCCTCCTCGGCCCCTGTAATTGCCACCCTCCCTCAACTGAGGTTGTGGCATTTGCGGCAGGTATTGCGCTTGCGCATACTATTGTTGATATGGTTTATATGGGGCTACATTCTAAAATTGTGGTGCCATCTGAAACTGCTGTGCAAGCTGAAACTGAGGTACATCCTATAACTGAGCTTGAGCCTGTTCAATCTTTAATTGCTCCTTAGTCTTCATTAGATATGCATCTACCATTTTCTCTCTCATAAGTTGGTAGGCCCTACAATGTGTTTCATCATGGGCTGCAGATCTAAAAAATTTACAATACAGAGTAGCTGGGGTACATACCGTCTTCTACATGAACATGCAATCTACGTCGCGGTGTCTTCTAGTCTGGAATATGTTGCACCAGGGAAGCCCCTGGGTATTCAATGGGTTTGGCACACCGGACGAGATGTAGTACATGTAAGCCAGACAATCACATTTGGTATGTCCATTGGTTCGACATTGTGTACACCATAGGTCTTCCTGCACCTATTTTCCCCTTTTTATGTCTTGGAGATGAATAGTCAGATTAGCCAATTGTGAATAAATCTGTATCATTCCTGTAGCACCATCTCCAATAGGTGAATCCTCTAGTTTCATTGCCAACTCTAGTGCCTCCATTTGCATCGCAATCTTTTGCTACATGAGTGGTCCTCTAATGTGTGGCAGCAGCGCAACAATAAACCACTCTTTATGTTGCACGTCTGACATCTAGAATATTACTTTGGTCGTCAACGTCTTGAACTGCTGATCAAAGTCCCATACTGTCTCTATCGAAGCATGTTTAATCTTCTTGATCTCGGTTATACATTGGGACTCAGATTGTGGCTTTCTGAATTATGAGATCATTGCGCGTTGAATCTCCTCAAGAGTTCTCGGTGGCTTCCCAAGTGGTACTACACAATACTTCATGTACCAATCTAGCGCACAGCCCCACAGAATCATAATCATTTGTGATTTTTGTATGTCATCATTGTTAATGAGGCGGACCATCCACACCACCTCGCAGAGGAACTAGTGTTTTTCTGGATCCTCTGTTCCATTCCCATTGAATGTAGGTAGTCTAACATCTGTCCCCAGCATTAGGGTGGCACTGGGTTCCCAGGATTTGCTGGACTTACTAGTATTGCTGATGGGCTTCCTTACACACCAGTCCCGACACTAGGACTACTAGTGTTCTCACATGGTTCATGTGAGGAACTTCTAGATCTCACTTCAGGGGATCTCCTTGGAATGTCATAGTCATGTCCTATCCTTGGCGTCTTTGTAGACTATTTTGATTCTTCTCTCTTAGAAATCGAACTATATTCCTCCTCTTCATCGCAGGACCCTTCGTCCAGGTGTGACTTACATCCATATTCACCTTCCTTTGGCAGGCTATAAGCTCTCCTGCCTCCTGTTACCTTCCTCCTCTTTCCCAGTTGAAACCCCCTTCCACTTCTTAAGAATCCAGTGTCCAACTCATCTTCTGAGCTCTCTGGGAACATTTCTTCTTACTAACTTCCATATTACTCCTAAAATTTACATAGCATATCTCCCTCACAGACTGTGCGACTCAATCGCTTAGTTGTAAAATACCCTTTTCAGAAAGGAGCATTTTAATCCATAGGTTTGTAGACATAAGGTACCTTCCCTGAGGTCCTTGGAAAAAATGTCTCTCTACCTCGCTATACGAGGTTATCGCTTACACAAGGAACTCAGTAATATATGCTTCTAATATGTTATCAATCCAAAAATCAACAACTCTGGAAATAGGGTTACCTACTTGTGCTACTTCTTGTGTCAACAGGTCGGTCCATTCAACTACTCTTCTTCGTTGGAAGTTAGTCTATTGGGTTGCTAACTCTGACAACCATTCTTGCAATACAACAGGGAATTCTGTGAAAATAAATAAATGGATATCTGAATATAGATATTGCTGCAACTAGTTTTCAGGGCTCAACCATGAACCCTTGCTTTGTTTCTGCGTAAATATCAGCGTCTTTGACTCCATCCACTCCTCGACTTCACTCTTATTCAGGTGCCACAACATTTCCCTCGTTTTGATCAATAGGGTCCCAGCAACAGAACCATTTGTTGGCCACTTTTCCTAACTCGTGCAACCTAGGTTCTGCACAGCCCGTCAAACCCAACAAACACCCGAGATACTGGCCTGACAGAGCAAGCCCCGTCGGTAACTCCCACAGAGCAGGTGCAGTCTCACCCGAGATATATCTTCGATGGGTAACCACTGGAACCATGTTTCCACAATTGTCGAGGGATTATAGTCCCTTGGCGTGAGACCAAGGAGCTCGACCAAGTCTCGAGGATGGAGTCATTTTCATCGAACTGTAGCGCACACCATGCATATATTTCATTAAATACTAATGGCGCAACATAGATTCAGCCTTAATACTTGAAACATAACTGAATATAAAGAAAAGCTAATAGACATGCGCAGTATAACAGATGCGCAACAACGATTGTGCTGTAAACAGAAAATAATAATCAAATGATATGCATAGTAACCTATTCATTCATTCAGACTCATATTGATAGTGATTCATTCATTCAACCATAACATAACTTGCATCATAGGAATAACAAACATACATAGGAAATCATCAACACAAAGGAGAATTCACTTGGAAACCATCTGGGAAAAACCACAAGGAACTCTTCATCTGGCGTGAGAAATATATGATGCCTTCAGCCTGCATTTAACTACAGACTGCCCTAGATCTAGCTTTCTGCTAGACTCTCTTTTGCTCTCATCCTCTCTATCTTATTTCTCCTACTCTAATGCTACGATCCATGGATTTGCACACAGCGTGGATCGACCTCTCTAGCATCTACACCTCTCTAGCAGAGCTTCCTTTCTATTGCACTATCTCTGACTGCCTCCTGTAGATTTCCAACTAATCTACCACTCAGATCTCACAACTTCCCTTGGCTCTCTTAGATATATTTCCTCTATTAACCCACTTAAAGCAACTAACAGTGATCGAATAGCCATCACTGAGTAAGCTAACAACAAATACTAATCTAAAAAGAAACCTTCTAGCTATTGAATCCCTCCTATTTATACTATTTTACATGACCACATAGAGTCAACTGCATACAGGCAGTCTGTTAATTGCGACCATCAGCTGCCCCTTAGGCTACATCTATGGCGATCATGACCTGACACGAGGCACTAACAGCCTTACTTACAACATGCATTTACTCATGTGGCATCTGTCAACTTTAGCTTACTTTAGCACCCACGATCATCCTGTCGCTTTTGGCCGTTATTCTACACTTGTGCTACTGCTTTACCCTGCTGGAATATTCCTTCCACACCATTCCCTTTTCCACATAGGTGAGCTCTTTTGTGCCTATTCCTTCTTCTGTGTAACTTTCCTCGCCCGTTGTTTCTTTGTCTGCATAGATTTCCTTAGTCCATGCAGATTTCCTTTCTTGTGCTTCCACTGTGGACCGATTCTTGCGTGTTTCTTCACTTGCACTTATTTCCTACGCGCTTTCCCCAGGCCCAACAGACTACCCATTATGTTCAGTTACAAGAGAAGTTATACGGTTCAGAATTTGAACCATCGCAGAGCATGTTGGTATGATGTATGTCGAGCCGAACCTGACGAATTAACATGTCGAGGTGGACCAGTCAAAAGCGAACTTGTCGAATGAACATGTCAAGGTGGTCCTATCGAAGGCAAAGCTATTGGATGTTGGTTGGATCACATATGGTTTTGTGTAAGTAAGCTTCTCATACCCGAGACTTGCATGAGCTTGAGTCCACATTAATAACCATAATTTTCTCCATGTTTTTGTGCCTTCACACTTTCTTCACCCTTGTTGGAAATGTAACCATCTCTATGGTCACTATTCCTGTTTTTTTATGAGGTCACTGGTTCAAATCTTAGGCTTATATTTTACTTCTTCATTCTCTGTCTTTGTGCATGATCTTAACTCTAAAACCGACATTCTGGCTTCCAACAATCTCATGCTCATTTAGTGGATTATTTTCTAGAAATGTAAATTATCCCAATGCCTCAACTTCTTAGAGTATACCTACACTGATGGATTTATCTTCGGATTGTTGCATGGTTTGCATTTTTTAAGCACTCCATCTTTGTGATGCGGTAATACAATATACAAGGAAACAACCATGAGATGAAAAAAAAGAGCGTTCATCGCATTTCCAAGGATATTTTTTAAATACAAACCTTGTGTTTGACAAAAGCGTTGGTTTTCTTCTGTGTTACTAGAAATGTGACCAGGTTATGCATTTTTATAGGAAAATGGAGTAGAAATGAAAACGAGATGAAATTCGTTGTTTCTTACAGCTGTTTCCATTTCTAGAATGGAGAAATTGTTTCTTACAAAATGATCCATTTCTGATAATGGTTTTAGCCGAAACAGTTTGCGGTTTTTCTTAGAACGTGGTCCGTTGCTAACCGTTTCTTATGAAAATCGTAATTTGTGTCCAATTACATGGTGGGTGGTAAGTCAGATGAAGTAGATAAAGTAAATGTTGAATTGATTGAAGATGGAGTGTTTTGGAAGGAATCCTTCTCTCTACCATTGGACTACTCTCTGCCTCCCACCGCTGGTCCGAAGTTTGAGTATGCATGTATCTCTGTATGTGCCTTATTATATTTTCTTTTATAGTTCAAGAACGCACAAAAAACAACAGCTTAACGGTTGGAAAACAAGTTTTAGTCTTACCTGTTCGATTGGTGGTGTTATCAGGACAACCTCCCTGAGCTTATTCCATACCACCCATCAGATGAGGATGATCCCATCCTTGCTATTGTAACACTACCTCTAGGATCCTTACCAAGTTACCATTGTACAAGTCAGGGACTCAATGGTAAAGATCCTACTGCATAAATCAGAATGCCTTGCCTCATATTATTATGGTTTAATCTCTGTCTTATAATTTATTGGCTTTATTCCTCTCGGCTTTGGAATATAGGTAGTAGAACACTAGAGCTCTTATTCACAGCAAGGATATATCCATCCTGGAGAGAGAGTGCGCTTCCTGTTCTTGGCCCAACCACGGTGGTAAGCTACAATTCCTTATTTGAAACCTTTCCAATCTATATATAAAACAAATCCAGAAATTTTAATGGAATACTAAGGATTGAGATTAATTAATAGAATATTGTAACTTGTAAGTGATAACTATAAGTTTACCCAAAAGGAACAACCATGAGAAAATTCACAGTAGGTCCTATGTTGCTCAACGCCATTGATAATGTGGTTGTTGTGAAACTCATAGAGGCGAAGTAGAAATTTTGATTCAAAGTGCAGTTGTACATAAATAAGTTGCAAGTTAATACTAAAGAAAAAGATGAATAACAAGGGGATTAAGGTTAAGAAAGATTACCCAAACAAAGCGCTAAGAAATATCTGGAAAAATATCCTAAATGTTAGGAATCCCTAGGTTTTTGGGGCTATTTTGTTGAGAATTGTGCATATTTGCGTCACTAAACATGAAAGTTGTTACAAGTTTTGAGACATCTGGAAACATTGTATTTCGGTGGAAATAAGATGTTGTATTCTTTTGAGTCTTGATCCCTGATACTTTGACCATAGAATTCTGGAACTGCTAGGGATATTGAAAACATCACCGTCAAAATTTTAGTCAACGCAAACATCTAAAGTTTCATAAAATCCAAGATAATCATCCTTTCTCTCAGTAGACTACATATTCAAATTTCCTTTTTCTTAATTTTATTTCCATGTCAGTTAGGAAATTTATGGCCAAAAGTGGTTCTTCTCATTGCTTTGTGGAAACAAAACTTTGGAATTTTATGTAAAAAACAAACAGGAATAAATACTCAACATCTGGGTTTTTCTTTCATGTTTTAGCAATAGCACTAGCAATCAACATGCTTTTTTATATGCAGAATGTTGTTTTGTTATCTCTTTTATGTGTCATTTATTTACCTTCATTCTTTGATCA
Organism: Pseudotsuga menziesii; assembly: GCA_001517045.1. Classification (NCBI taxonomy): domain Eukaryota; kingdom Viridiplantae; phylum Streptophyta; class Pinopsida; order Pinales; family Pinaceae; genus Pseudotsuga; species Pseudotsuga menziesii. The sequence continues at coordinate 236,109 of LPNX010443419.1, forward strand.
AAATAAGAATAAGGTGAAGTCCTTGTTTTTTTTCATAATTTCCAATTGCATAAGGAGCTCTAGATGTAGATGAGTATGTTGTTCATGATTCTACGCAGTAAATTTTGAAAAAAGGAGGAAAACTACATTGGTTGAGTTTGTTCTCAAACTTAGCCAATGTAGATAAGTAGGTTCGGAGGTCCTTTAAGCTTGCTTATGCTAATGGTAATGCATTTGGTCCCGTTGCACGTTGACCAAAGCCTCCAAATCTTAATGATTCTTTAACAAGAAGTACAAACAGGAAAAGGGAAACCTTGGGTGGTTTAAAGCTGTGATACATTTGATTTTATTTTATTGATAGAGTTTTTGACGCAACTCACTTACTAATGTACAATGCTTTTTGTCATTTCCCAGATATATTGCAAAATAGTTGTTACAAGGATTTGTTCCACATCCCTGAATTTATAGAAGAAATATATTTTTTCTTTGAATTTATTTTGAGGTTTGTTCCCAGCTATATTGCAAAATAGTTGTTAGAAGGATTTGTACTTAGAGGTGGCCTGGTTTTCCTGCAACAAAAGAAAAAATACATATATAGAGAGTAAGCTCATGGAATCTTTGAATAAACATATTTTGAGACAAATGAAAATACAAGCATATATAAACTAAGTATTTGGAATTGTTGACTAAGCATTTTGTCTCTCAGTATTGTACAGTTACCTTTCCCAAAAATAGGCAAAAGAATCTATTGCAATTGTGGAAACCACATGCCTATAGAATACCAGCACAAAGAAAGATATTCCTTGGTTGAGAGCCATTTTTGTAATGACATTCATTATAGAGAAACTAATCTGCATAAATGTCATAATCAATGTTGGATTTGGTTTTTCAAAATAGGCGGTCTCTACTTCTGCCATTACTTCTTCTTCCTTCTGCATCAACCAATATTCACACCCCAACACATTCCAAATAAACAAAATTGAGTGAATTTACATGCCATTAGAGACAATTTATGAATAAGAGCTGAAAATAGATTTATGTTCAGTCTATTGGAATTGAAAAACAGTGGCTCTAGATTTATATATTCTTAAACTGATTCTTATATAGGTTGGATTTCCATTATACAAGTTACGAATAGAAATTACAGAAATATTGTGTTTTTAGTATAGTCAATTGTACAAAGGCTTACACCTCCACCTCCACTGTCCAGGACTTGTTCCATTGCCTAAATATGCAAATATTCAATGTGTTTTCATTACTTCATAGAAGCTTAGGAGCCTATATAGGATCACATAGGTGTTTGAATATTCCCACTTGATTTACAGGAAACCATTTGAATATAGCTATATATTGATTTCTTACATTTTTGTTAAATTGGGACACAAACTCTACAACCTACTTCATATCAGATGGCCAACTAACAAGATATTTGTACTTAGTTTCTAGAATTCAGTTGATCCCTTAATATATATTTATGTGTGTGTGTGGATAGTATTGCCATATTTTCTCACCAAGCCATGTTGGGTTCAAGTCTTTTGCAAATCTGTTGATTCATCATAATACAAATATCTCTATGTTATTTTCTGAGTTATTTTTTCTGATTTTGAATGGAAAAAGTATAGGTTTTAAATTTAACTCCAACCAGGTACCCTCATTCTCATTATGACTTTGAAAGTGCACACCAGTCATGTCAAGGTATTCACAGTATGGTTCCTATGACATGACGACAACAAATGCTTACTTCAAGTTCTTTAGGATTGGATTTTCACCAGTTGAGATGATTTTGGAGACCTAGATGTGTTCAATTAGGACAAACCTTTTTGTTTGAAGAATTGAATGAAAAAAGGTACCATAAGATATTCAAACAATGTATTAAACGCAAAACTAGGACAAACATGAAAATAAAATTGATGAGAAGGAAGTGCACTTTTGTAGATTTGAAAACATAAATGTAGAAAATGACTGTAGGATTCACTGATATTTCCTGTAGGTGACTGAATGCTATCAATTTCAATTTCTTGGTTGTATTGGATTGTTCTTCTTTCCAACTGAAGAGTATGATCACCAAAGATGAGGGGCTACACCCTAAAATGACCAGCAGTAATATTCACCCTTCCCAAACGCTATAAAATCCTCCTTTACACAGTTGTGACCTCTTCAATTTTAAATTTTTTCTCTGTTTTTGTTTGCAGACTTACATATTCATTTCTAATATATGACCCTATTTTTTTTGACATAGTGTTATTTGATGTTTCTCCTAGCATTTCCTATTGAAATGGAAGCTGCATAAGGCAGAGAACCTATTTCCAAGCAAAAACCCCCCATAGCAATGCCAAAATCCTTTCAAAACAAGGAATACAAAGATGCAAAGAAGGATTTCAAAGCAAGGCTATGGGAAACTATCAAATGCACTCAATCATATAGTGGGGGAACAAGCGGCACAACTGGTTCAAAGGTTTGGTTTTTCTCTTTCTGTAAGATGCAAAATTCAGGGAGTGTAGCAAGAGTTCAGTGGCATTTGCTTAGAATGGGGAAAAGGAACAAATAAGTGTATGCAACAATGTGCCTAGTACAGAGAAAGCTAGAATACAAAAAAAAATTAATGAATTGAAAAGGTTGAAATAGTTTGATGAAGGTTCAATTCAAATCAACAATTCGGCCACTGGAGCAATGCTAAGTGGTCCACAAACTTCTTCTCAACTTCTTGCTTCTACTTCCCAGCGTAACAACCTATGGGATGTAAAAGGGAGAGGAAATATTGATGCATCTGTTGGGTGATTTGTTTTTGAAAATGGCATAGATTTTAACATTTGTAGGTCTCCTTGTTAACAGGAAAAATACACCTCCTGTGGATAGGATTTATTCCTATAGTCTAAATGGTTCAGATATAGAACAAATAGTACACAACAAAATTGGAAGACTCTCCCTAGAATGGGTGGAGATCTGGAATAACGATCTTTGGTGTAAAGTATGGTTATCTCCTGCAATGCTAGCTTCTACACTGATATACCTACATGATCACATGAAAACAACACACAAGATCAAAGAGCACCAAAAAATGTTCCACTATTCTATGCTAGTGACTAAGGAATCTAACAATAAAACATATGATATTAACACAATATACTTTATGGGAAAAGAACCAATTTTGCATTAAATAAAGAAGAGGAAGTTACAACCTATGCCTTAGTGTCAATAAGCATCTTCACAATGCCAATATGTTGTCCCCGATAGCTCCAACTTTGCTCCTCCTAAGCTCACCCTAATGATCTAGGCCAGAATAACAATGCACCAGCATAACCTTGCTCTCTTCTCAACCATGGAGCATGAGCCTACTTTTATAGGCTTGGGATGGATAGCGACAGTTGAGAAATTGGTGGGTGAGGTGGATAGGATATCCTCAAAGGATGGATCTTGAGCCCAACTGGCCCTAGTGAGTATGGATAAGGGTGCCACAAAGCCTTCTTTCGAGAAGCTTTGTGAGAACATCTCTTTTTTCACTTTTTACCACAAGAACCGCTTCTTCCTCACTGAGACAAAGCGGTGACAGGGAAGAATCATGCCTTGAACAAAGGGAAAAGGTGGTGCCACTGCTTACTACCAATACATTATAGGCAGTGCTGAAGAAGGTATCGCTCATTGACTAAAGGGTAGAAGCTGTGCTGGATTTTCATATGCAGTTTTAATGTCTGGACCAATATCTTCACTTCACAGTTTGGGATTAAGGGAAAATAATGAAGTTTGGGATCTCATCACATGTTGATGACACGATTTAGGTGTAACATAATTCCTCCCAAAGCATGAGGATAGAGGGATACAATAGGCAAGAGCTTTGAAAGAGCAAGTTATCACTTCGAGGCAAGAATTAGCTTGATCAGAGATCAACAACTAGGCATCTGCAATACATCAATACTTTTGACTCATGAACAAATGTGTCCTCATCATAGCTGCAGAGCAATATAAGGAAGATCCATGAGAGAGATTAACAACCATGGCTACTAGAATACATCGTAGATCCATGTGATAGAGGACTCAAACTTGGGACATAGCTACAAGAAATACATTGTAGATCTATGTCAAAATGAACACAAATTTGAGCACAACCACGACCATACATATGTGGATCCATGTTGGGACTTCATACAATATACTCCATCGCAACCTAGGGGGAAAGCTATGAGTGCTTTAATGGATTCCCAGGGTCTTCGTCTCGTCTTCCACAAAGTACGATTCTATCCATGTGATTACAATGATCTGAATTCGAACATGGTAGAAACCACTTGATTACTGATCAATGATGTGAACCATTAACAAGTGCAACGAAGATCACCATTAATGTCAATGATTCCCAAGATACCCTAGTATAAACTACTGAGTGTGAATAGATTATTTGATGTCGAACACTCAATCGAATCTATCAATCAAAGGTCAATGATGTGAACCTATGTCGAAAGCGATAGAATCTATCATTGAGGCATACAGATCTCAAGGTACTAAACTTGTTTCTAAGACTAATTCCTGGATAGAATGCTGATGTCGACAGGAATAGTCCCGTCGAAGGAGGGCCATGATGAATCCTACATCGATGACATGAAACTCAAAACAACATTTTGGAATGTTGTAGATAATGTAACCATAGGACTGACTTAAAAGGTACTGACACAAAGGCTATTTTGATTACATAGGTAAACTTTCAACTTCCCTTTGAACATCGGGCTGCACGAAAAAAGACTTAGCAGCATTGAATCAACGAGGCAGAACATGATGCGACAATGGACAATGCATTATTTTGAAATACTCAAAGGATTGACATGACTCATAAAAGTGGATCGACTCAAACAAAAGTTGAATTACCCAATTTACTGAATGAAATGTAGACAAGTGCCATGTTCAAAGGTGACGACAAACTGCCATATTTTTTGCAAAATGAATTGATTCCCTTCCCTTAATATCCCCATTATTATTGATGAGTGTATCTTTTAATTTTTTCAAGTTCAAAGAGGGTAACAAACACTCATTGTAGCTCATCATTCAGACAAGTCCAAAACCATATGTTCTATGAACCTGAGAAAGGAGGGGTTCATTCCCAAAAAAGGGTCTCTCGGTGTTTAGTTTAACGAGTCCATTGAAAGTAAACTTGCCATCATTCATGTTTAGAGAGTCTAAATGAAGACAAAAGAAGACTCCAAAGGGCCATTTTTCGTACGATTTAGTCTCTAGGGCCCGAAAAAGCATAAAATAATACCTAAGAGAACTCTTCAATTCATGATTGACTGGAGTGTACCTTTTTCGTAAGTAGTGCCCTCTGGTTCGAAAAAGGGGTAAACTATCACCAGGAAGACAACTCTTCAAGTCCTTTTACGAGCGTGAAGAAGACAATTTCACTCGACAATATTTTCACATTTAAAGAGTCTAAAAAGAGCTTAAAGAGGACTCTATTAGGGTTAATTTTTCATAAATGAATTTTAACGAGTTTGAAAAACAGTAAAAGTATACTCGATGCCTCTTCACTAAATTTTTAACGAGCACGTCGAAGGTATAAAAGGCGCTTAGAACCTTTTTCATGTTTAACCAAAGCACAAAAAAGTGATAAAGTAACTCAAAACCATCTTACTGTTTTTAACGAACCCAAAGATCAGTAGAAAGAATGCTCAGGGTATCTGCTTCATTTTTTAATGAGCTTGACACAGAATAAGAACTATGCTAAAAATGACCTGTTTTATTTTTAGACAAGCTTGAAACAAAAAAATAACTATGCTTGAAACATGATTTCATTTTTATGCAAGCCTGAAACCGAAAGGTAAACTATGATTAAGAAATCCTATTTTATTTTCTAACGAGCTTGAAATAGAAAAATGAACTGTGCTCAAGGTCAGTTTCATTTTTTAACGAGCTTGAAACTAAGAATAAACACTCCTCAAGGTGACCTGTTTCATTTTTGCACAAGATTGAAACATAAAATAACTATGCTTAAGGACATATGTTTCATTTTTTAACCAGCTTGACACAGAATGGGAACTCTGCTCTCAATTCTGTTTCATTTTTTCATGAGCTTGACATAGAAAGAGAACTATGCTCACAGACATCTATTTCATTTTTTAACTAGCTTGACACAGAGAAAAAGAACTATGCTCATGGGCGTCTGTTTCATTTTTTAATGAGCTTGACACAGAATGAGAACTATGCTCACAAACTTGCTCCTACCCAACATGATATCCAGAGGTTGGTAGGTTTCTCCCATTACATAAAAGCTAGCGGCTTAACTCCAGTATGATGTCCATAGACTAGAGCTTAGCTCGTGAAATTGTCTTCTTCACAATCATAAAAGGACCTGAATAGTCATCATCTTGGTGATAATTTACCCCTTCTTTTTCGGATCAGGGGGCACTACTTACAAAAAAGGTACACTCCAGTCGATCATGACTGGAAGAGTTCTCTTAGGTATTATTTTATACTTTTTCGGGCCCTAGAGACTAAATTGTATGAAAAATGACCCTTTGGAGTCTTCTTTTGTCTTTGTTAAGACTCTCTAAACATGAATGATGTCGATTTTACTTTCAATGGACTCGTTAAACTAAACACTGAGAGACCCTTTTTTGGGAACGAACCCCTCCTTTCTCAGGTTCGTAAAACATATGATTTTGGAATTGTCCGAAGGACGAGCTATAATGAGTGTTTGTTACCCTCTTTGAACTCAAACAAACGAAAATAGACACTCATCAATCATGACGGGGAAATTAAGAGAAGGGAATCAATTCATTTTGCAAATAATATGACAGTTTTTCATCACCTTTGAACATGGCCGCACTTGTCTGCGTTTCATTCAGTCAATTGTGTAAATCAGCTTGTTTCTGAGTCGATCCACTTTCATGAGTCATGTCACTCCTTTGAGTCTTTCAAAATAATGCATTGTCCATTGTCGCATCGTTTTCCACCTCGTCGAGTGAATGCTGCCAAGTCTTTTTCTTTCCCCAGTGGAGTCGCCAAATTTTTTAACAGGAAAAATACACCTCTCGCGGATAGGAGTTGTTCCTCTAGTATGAATGGTTAAGATCTAGAACAAATAGTACACAACAAAATTAGAAGACTCTCCCTAGAATGGGTGGAGATCTGGAATAAGAGTCTTTGGTGTAAAGTGTGGTTATCTCCTGCAATGTTAGTGTTAGCTCTCCAAGAAACTACCTAGGGTTATAGGCTAGGTATGCTTGGTAACTTGAGAAATCATTACCTTTGAGTAAGTGGATCGAGGGGATACTAGAATGGCACAAATGAAAGAATGCTAATCCAAATAGTTTAATGAGCCAGTGCTCTTAGAAACTGCAAATCAAATGATAAATAATAGAAAAGGCATGCAGAATATTGCTCAGACAACCAAATACATTAAATGCAGGGTTTATACAACCAAGTACATACATAACGCAGGGCTATACTNATACATAACACAGGGCTATACTAAGCAATAAGAAGTTCCTCCATCAAATCATGAGCATAAGCTAAGCTAATTCAACAGAGTGCATAATAATGGTGGATGACAAAATCTGATTACAACAACAAGAGAAAACTGTGATTTTATTTGAATAGCAACCAAACATAGGCCAAGTTTCTCCAAGCTTGAACCCCCCTGTTCTCCAAATGTCTTTGGCTTTATAGCCTTACAAGATCAAATCTAGATCCATGAAAAATGGATCATATTTGCTAAAAATAGTCAAATCAACAAGTGTAGGATGAGATCCTATAAAAATGGATCTAGAATGCTAAAATTGGAAAGTCAAAACAAAATAGGAAAAGATCTTATCCAATGAGTCAAACTCTATCATGAAAGTCCTGATATCCTCCAATCTCTTTGACAAGTGTATAAAGCCTTCCAAGGCTGATGAATCATCATGAGAAATTCGAATTTGCCTCCTTTGGCAAAAATACAGTATTTCTGCTCATTAACTAGTCCACCATTTTCACTTTTCAACCTTCTTAACCATCAAATACATCAAGATAAACTCTTAAACCTGATGTATTTAATTATTATACATCATTAGAAACCAACCTCGAGAGATTAGGTTGAGAAAAAGTCAAATCTGGGCAAAAACACTAGCTTGCTGCCCTGTAACAGGTTTGCTCAGGAATTTCTGACACGTGATCTTTCGGGGCAATTTTGGATGACTTCCCAAGCTCTAAAACAAAATTTGAAAGCACCAGTGGATAGCTTATGATCTGTAGATGTCAATCGACTATTAGAACATGCAAAACGGACATTCCACGGCTGATAAAATTGATTTTTCCCAAAGGCAGTTTTTTCTGGAAATTCTACAGGTTTCGGCAGTTAAGCCTTCTGTCTGTTTCGTGCTTTAGCTGTCGAAAACGACCTGTTTCGGCAGTTAACTAACTTTTCACAAACAAGCTTAGCTGCCGAAAGCTGAAATTTTGCATTTTGAAGACTAAGACTTAGATGAATGAAAATTTCANTGATCTTTTGGGGGAATTTTGGCTGGCTTCCTGAGCTCTAAAACCAAATATGAAAGCACCAGTGGATAGCTTATGATCTGTAGATGTCAATCGACTATTAGAACATGCAAAACGGACATTCCACGGCTGAGAAAATTGATTTTTCCCAAAGGCAGTTTTTTCTGGAAATTCTACAGGTTTCGGCAGTTAAGTCTTCTGTCTGTTTCGTGCTTTAGCTGCCGAAAACGACCTGTTTCGGAAGTTAACTAACTTTTCACAAACAAGCTTAGCCGCCGAAAGCTGAAATTTTGCATTTTGAAGACTAAGACTTAGATGAATGAAAATTTCAACTATGCACATCAAAATTAGACCTCTTAATGAACTCCAAAAAAATTCTTTTAAATTTTTTTTGACCCATTCTATCATCCAAATGACGGTGGTCAATTTGGGAGATAACATCTGGCTCCTACTCGGGGATGGAATCCTCTCAGTGAGGTTCCGAAGAATCCCAGAACCAAGTAGTTCCAGTAGCCTTTAGCATTGGGCATGGAGTCATCAAGTCTTTAACACTGATCCCTCTGCAAATCTGTATCCCACCTGTAGCTTACATGCAGCCTGCTCTGCTTTTTATTCAACAACAACTAAAAAATGATCTACGCGCTCTTATAAAAGAGCTTATTGTCCTATCTACTCCTACATCTAACCAATAGATGTATATTGATCAAGTTACAGCATACTTCCAATGCAACCATGTCAGATTGTGACTTATAGGCATCTTTGATCTTGACTCAAACAACAATGGAAGCCATATCATGTAGAGAAGAGGTTCGGACAAATGATCAGACCAGCTTTCATCTATAAAGAATATTTTAACATTCACATTGTTCGTGGATTCTAGAAAATCAGCAATAGGATCATAAAATAACAACTACAACATATGGAAAATATGGGCTGCTCATAACATATGCTGCAAATTCAACCCCAAGATTCAGATCTTCTCTATTATTAGGATCAAGAGACTCATGACTAGTATCAACTACAACATCAACCCATTCTTGATCATGATTCTCATGTTCTAGCTGAAGATTGGACAGTCCTTGCAAATCTGGACTTTGTAAGCTGCCCTCATCAACCTCTGCAGATCTAAAACTGTCAGTTGTTGTCTTGTTAGTCTGCTCATCATCTTCGAAATTTTCAGAGATAAAAATCTGATCTTTGTGACAACTAACAACAGTAGATGCGTTTGATATGATGTCAAAAGCATAACTAAGATTGTCATAGTGTGAATCATTTATCTCCTTATCATGATGAG
>LPNX010443419.1:246996-267925 GCA_001517045.1 Pseudotsuga menziesii
TTTAAATTTTTTTTGACCCATTCTATCATCCAAATGACGGTGGTCAATTTGGGAGATAACAGTTAGCTTCTTCACTGATATACCTACAAGATCACATGAAGACAACACACAAGATCAAAGAGCATCAGAAAATGTTCCACTATTCTATGCTAGTGACTAAGGAATCTAACAATAAAACATATGGTATTAACACAATATACTTTATGAGAAAGGAACCAATTTTGCATTAGATAAAAAAGAAGAAGTTACAACCTATGCCTTAGTGTCAATAAGCTCCTTCACAATACCAATATCGTGTTCCCGATAGCTCCAACTTTGCTCCTCCTAAGCTCACCCTAATGATCTAGGCCAGAATGACAATGCACCAATATAACCTTTCTCTCTCCTCAACCATGGAGTATGAGCCTGCTTTTGTAGGCTTGGGATGGATAGAGATGGTTTAGAAATTGGTGGGTGAGGTGGATAGGAGATCCTCAAAGAATGGATCTCAAGCCCAATTGGCCCTAGTGAGTAGGGATAAGGGTGCCATGAAGCCTTCTTTCGAGAAGCTTCATGAGAACCTCTCTTTTTTCACTTTTTACTACAGGCATTGCTTCTTCCTCACTGAGACAGATCGGTGACAAGGAAAAACCATGCCTTGAACAAAGGGAAAAGGCAATGCCACTGCTTACTTCCAATACATTATAGGCGGTGTTGAAGAAGGTATCGATCATTGACTAAAGAGTAGAAGCGATGCTGGATTTTCATATGCAGTTTTAATGTCTGGACCAATATCTTCACTTCACAATTTGGGATTAAGGGAAAATACTAAAGTTTGGGATCTCATCATATGCTGATGACGAGATTTAGGTGTAACAATCCTTATTGGAAGGACATGGTCAAAGATCTAGTTAACACTGCCCCTAAAGGTTACAAACCTCCGAGCTATGAAAATATGAGGATAGTAGTGTTGTCTAAAGAGAGGGCTTGGATTGAAGCTAGACTTAATGACATTAAATATGATTGGAAGGACTTCAGGATATCCATTGTTTCAGATGGTTGGACAGATGCCAATCATCGTCCTCTTATAAATATTTTGATTTCTAGTCCAAAAGGGGTTATGTTTTTAAAATGTCATGACACTACAGGGAAAACAAAAGTTGTTCCATATTTGATGGGTCTCTTCAAAGAATCAATAGATGAGGTGGGAAGAGAAAATGTGGTTTAGATTGTTATAGACAGTGCCTCAAACAATGTGCTTGTTGGGGTTTTAATCGAGGATGAATATACAACAATTTTTTGGACTCCATGTCCTGTGCATTGCATCAACCTCCTACTTAAAGATATCAACAACATTGCTTGGGTTGGAAAAACTGTAACTAAAGCAAAGATGATACAGATTTTTATTATTAATCATGCAACATCCATAGCAATTTATAGAAAACATGCCAACCTACAACTTCTTCGATGTGTTGAGACTAGATTTCCATCTGTATTCATTATGTTAAAACGTCTCATCAAAGTGCATCAATCTTTGAGGGAGATGGTTGTTTCAATGGATTGGCAGAGGTGGAAGGGTTTTCATGTTGGGGATGGTCCACGAGTTGAGAACATTATTATTGGCTCTTCTTCTGAGGATTTTTGGAGGAGGGTGGAGGATATTGTTACCCTCATCACACCTATTGTTTCTACGCTTCGCATATTTGATAGTGATTGTCCATGCTCAGGGGACGTGTTTGAGAGTATGGATCAAATGAGAGAGAAGCTTCATGACATAATGGAAGATGAAAATTCTAGGATCGACGGGGACACCTGTAATGAGGTGTGGGATCTTAGTATTACAAGGTGGGAAATGCTTAATATTTCTCTTCATTTAATTGCATTCCTACTCATCCACAAATGGTTTCATAAGAAACCGTCTTCAGATGTAGAGGTGATTCAAAATTGGAACACATTTTTAAGTAGATGTTATGATCGTGATGATCGCACTGCTTTACGGCTTGAGTTGGGAAAGTTCTTGAGATCTGAGGGACACTTTGCAAATGAAGATTGTGCATATAACAAAGAGAAACTTGGGCCCATAGACTTTTGGATACAATATGGTACAAGAACTCCCTTGCTTCGTTAGTTAGCTATCTGTTTACTTTCGTAGGTATGTTCAACAATCAATACATTTAGTATGTTCTAATGTTTAAACACTTTATTTTTATTTTCATTTCAGATTTTTTCAAGTTTTCAAATATACATTCTTAAATTTTAATTACATAATATTAATTTTACTTCATAGGTGACTAGTTCATCTGCATGTGAAAGAAACTCGAGTGAATATGCTTTTATCCATTCGGCAAAGAGGAATCACTTAGCCACACAAAAGGCACAAGATTTGGTGTTTGTACACTCAAATCTACGTCTGCTATCTCGACAACAACTTGAGTACCAAATAGGGCCTAGTAGTATGTGGGATTATGGCGGTTCACACGATGATGGAGATGATAATATTCCACTTGAGGTGTTGTGAGACAATGTTGAAGACATGCTAGATAACACCATACATCATGTTGACCGAAGTGTGACCAAAGTAGTGACTATGTAATTCGCTAAGCTCATCCACCATTCTACTAAAGCGACCCAGAACATCTACTATCCTTGCTAGAAGAAAATTTTAAAAATTGCTCATAATCAATAGAATATTACATGTGAATACTACAGAATTACATGTAAACTTCAGTAAACTAATACTTAGTAAATTTTGAATAAGCTGTGAATTTCAGTACTTTAGCTGCCCTATCAAGAAAATTATTGTGTTTATGAGTTAATAGAATTTTTTTAGCTAGAATCAGTGGTATACAACAACACAAAAACACACTCAGCACAGTCATCCACTTTTGATAATGTCTACAATGATGGAAGGTTAATGGAAGCTATTAGTGAATCGAATTTAACTGGGAGTCGAACATATTTTTACAATTATGTAAGTTATTGGAAATAAAATGTATTTAGTTAGAGTTCTATCATGTTTTGAGTTTCATGTATGGAACCTCGTTCAAATAATTATTTGAAATATTCTAAAAATAGATCAAAGTTTTAGAACAATGTGACTGTCTTTCTTGACGAAAAAGATTGCTACTTAATTAAACTCCTCACCCACTCATTGTTGCTAATGTAGGACTCTCTTATGCTTCAATTTAATATATTGAAACTTTGTTATGCTTCAACTTAATATTTTAGAGAGGATAAATGAGGGTTTGCTTGATAAACCTAATTTTGTATTCAACTTTTCTTATCATTCTTTGAATTGCTTTTTGATTGATGGAATGTAATAGAGCGTTATTAGTTTACTTCTTTCTTGTAGGAAGAATAGTACTACATTATATAATCCAATGGTATATAATCCACTGCTGCTACCAGAGGTCACACTAGTAATATGAATTCAATTTATCACTGATTGGGTCTCCTATGAGTTTCCTATGAATACTATGAAATATATTTATTAATTATAATTGAATATATGTGGGAACCTTCATTTTTGTTATTTTTCTCTCCTAATTTCTTTGAATGTGAAACCTCTAAACTTCTTTCTAGTACTGGTTCCGTTTCAAGTTTCTTTTGCCGTTTCTGATAACATAGGTTTTCTTCACCTATTTCTCTACGTTCGTTTCCCGTTTCTGGTAACATAGGTTTTCTTCACCTTTTTCTCTACTTTCATCCACAATTGACGCTGGAAGACTTGTGAATAAAGAAAGCGGATGAGACACAAAGCTCTCATTGAAAGATTTGAAGGATCCGTTTGAATTTATGTTGAGCATACATTAGAGTGATTGAAGTCGCATTTGAATACTTTACTTGTCATCACAAATATTATTGTTGAGGACTGCGTTGTTGTGTTGCAAAGAGAATGCGGAACGATTCTTGGTTAGATTTCATATTGCGTTGTGAAGAGTTGCGTAGAATATTGTCAACGAGCAGCAGCTGTGTGAGGCCATTTTGAGCCACGTGATGGTTGTTTTATGTTTATGGAGCATCTCCCTTGTTGTGTCCATAATCATGGAATCCATTGTCGTGTGATGGAGTCGTTGTGGAGCTGGATATTTTCTTTTAAATGCATGGGTGGTAATATTCTATTTGTTGCATTAGAGTATTGATTGTAGAGCTGTGATACATCCCTCCGAGCTATGCTTTGAAGACTACGTCTGCAGCAGCGTTGGAATTATCACGGTGTGCCAACTTTCTCTCCAACTGCATGCCCATCCTCATTTCATGCGAGAAACCCTAATTTTCACCTAATTAGTGTTCTCTATGAATTATTCATGAATATGTTTTGAGATATAATTACGCTCATAAATCAACATTTCATGCGAGAAACCCTAATTTGCTCCTAAATAGTGTTCTCTATGAGTTATTAAATATGTTTTGGGATATAATTACGCTCATAAATCAACATTGATGCCATCTGGATTGATCATAGTCAAAGTACGATCCTGATGCCAATCTATGTTAAGTTCTAGTTCCATTAGAAATATTGAAACTTCATCGTGGGATTGATTTTTACCATCTACAACATATGAGAAATAGGGCTCATAATACAATAGACTAAAGGTTTCAATTATGTCACTATGATTTGGTGCGACACTCTGAACCAGATGACGTTCCATTTACAATGAAGTTGTGCGTACACTTATATCATTAGAGTGTTGTCTATGCATGGTATTGGCCTTTTCTCCTCCTATCGACCCGGGTTCAGATCTTTAGTTGGCAACAAAAGCTCTCAGTCCGACAGAGGGGGACCCCATCGGCAGCACTTGCGATGCAGATTCGGTCTCACTTGAGATATCGTATTGGGAATTGCCAGAACCTTGTTTATGCAGTCATGTGGGGATCTCTACTTGTGTAGTACTTTATCGGATTACTCGAGTGAAGATGGTGATTATACTTTTTATTCCTTTTTTTATATATTCAAGCTAATAGTATAATTACCAGTCGACACATATTGCAATAACCAATATAACAACCTTAACACAGCTTCATTCAAGTGGGACTCATACATATATGGGATATTCATAAAGAGATGCAATGCGACATATTCAGACCTACTTATTCACAACATACATGCATTAGATATAAACACATTTATCAATGAAACACAGACAACGGTTAACATAGAAACCCATCTAGGAAAAACCACAAAGACGCTCTTCATCTGGCATTAGAAATATGTTAGCACCTTTCTTTTGTGCACTCAGCTTGCAGATTCTTCTCTAGGTATTCTTTACAACTCATATAGATTTCTCTCCTTTCATGCTCTCAGGTTTTGAGTTTAAGTATTTCTTCTCTTCTTCTCTCAACAGTCGATCCGCACATAGCTTGAATCAGTTCCTTAGCTAAACACCTCTCTTCCTCTCTTCTTATTCGCACAGAGACTTACAACCAACCAACTAATCAACTAAGCTAGCTTAGCTATTCTAAAAACAACAACAACCAACCTACACACAACTTGGGTTCTTTCTTTTATAGGATTCTACATGTATTAATCAACTGACTCTTTTATGTTAGCTGACATGTTGTCATTTCTATTCTCGTACATTCAATTACAACAGATAGTAGGCACTATCGGCTCAAAAATACAATTATGCTTTATTACAAAAAGTTTGCTTTATTCTAACTAACTGCTTACCCACGACCAATTGAACTATCATTTACCGTTGTTTTTCTCTTCTTTTGTCGTGGTTCCTTTCATCACAGCCACTCTCGTCATCGATAGTCCCATCGCAACTTCTCTTCCATCCTTCTCTTCTGTTGTCATAGCTCTTCTTCATCGTGTAGCTGAAATATTTATCTTCACGATCATAATTCTAGTTGAATTATGCCTAACTTTTCCTAGGTCCAACATGCCCCTAGCACTCACCTATGGCTCATCCCGAGCCACATTAGTCTGAGACATCGTTTGTGACAACCTTACCTTGAAAATCCTAAAAGATTTTCACTATCCACTCAGTCTCCTCTCGGAATTCTTCTTCTTTCTTCTTCAAAATTTCCACAAGTTTGGAACTGATGTGTTCCGAAGTTGTAAGTCCTGCTGACTGTACTTCTTGTTGCACTTTTTCATATACAAGCTGAATGATTCCTATAACGTTTTCTTCCATTACCTTTAATTTTGCAACCTTGTCATTCTTCTTTTGTTGTTGCCCCCGCATTGTTGAGACCTGTTGTTGTATCCTCTTCATGCCAGCATCCTTAGCCATTTTCTCTGCTAATGGTAGTTTCTTCATTTCACTCTTCATCTAGTTCACCTCTATCTCGGCGATGCACAATTATTCTGTAATTTTCTCTAGATATTCATCATCGATCAGAGCTCCCCATGTTTGAGAGACTTGGTCGACCACTTTGGCACAAAGTTACTCTACCTCTTCTATTTTCTTTGCAGCTTCAATTGTTGCTTGTCTTCTCTCTTCCATTACTTCTGGAAGTGTACTGGGTGTCACTTGTGCTTCCAACTTTGCAACCTTCTTGCGGAGGTTTTCTGCAATCTCTCTAAGTCAAAATACTTTTGCTTCTGGAAACATCACACGCATAATTCCTTCATCAGTGAAACTATCGCAAGAAAGTGTTGCAGCTTGGTCGAGTCAGTGCCTGCTCTCTTCCCAGTTCTTAGCTCTGTGCTATGTTTCTTTGACTGTTTTCTTCATTTTTATGAACAATATTGTTTGATGCTCTAACATGATTGACCAATGTGCCTTCTCTACCCTTCATTTCTCCGACTGTGGCATTCTAAATGGCATACACTTTGTACATTGGAAATGCAGAGAAATTTATGGTGACCTAGCCCATGTTTTTCACCATAGTATTTAGCTTTGTCATCCCCTAGTCGAGTGCAGGGAAAATTTTAATGATCCATACTTATTTAAAAGTGTATAAACCTTGGTGAATCTTACAAATTATTAAAATGTGAACTATAAAATATTTGGCGATATTTTTCTAAAAATATTTCAACTTCCAAGGATTTTATATAGTTTAAAGATAATCTTGCGATTTTTAGAGTGAAAAATTGTTACCCCATCAACGTGACTTCAAAAAATGCAAATTGGTGAATCGTTTTTTGAAAAAAAACATTGAAAAATATCCCATGGGCTAAATTTTGCCCCCAAAATTTTTCCTTGTTCGAGTGCTTCACCCAACACTAGAGACTTTATTGGTGGAATGGGTATCGACACATCACTAATTCACTCCTCCGACAAGTTGGCTAATTCCTGCGACACAGGTTGTGGTATGTAGTCGACCGCCACTCTTACTTCTTTCACTGCCATATCGAGCATTTATAACAAGTCTGTAATACTACTTGTTATCTCTAATTGCCCCTCATCTATCTTATTGAGGATTTTATTGGAGACCTATGCCATTGTATCTGTTAAAAGCATATAGTCATCGTTGGTAAAGTCACCAGTTCCAACTGATTTGTCGCATTTCATCTTCTTATGACCCTTCACAGAATTCTTTGTCTGCTTCCTCTTGTCCCTTATTATTAGGTCTATTGGAGTCGTGCTTCACTCATTCTGGGTATTTTATGGGTTTTCTTCTAGTGTATTTTCCTTTGGGTTCTCCTTTGGTGGATTGTCTCCTTGTCCCCCATCCTTTTGTATCGATGGATCATCTTTTTGCACCACTTCATCTGGAGATAGTTGGTCATTTGTGACGGAACTCTCCATTCCTCTAGCCAATTTTGAATAGTGGCTTCGATTTCTGCAGCTGACAGTTTATACTGTGTTGCAAGCCATTGATGTTGTGGGTCTTATTGCAACTACAAAAAGAGATGATGGGCCCCAACCGAAAATCTGATAATGTTTCTGAACTGCTTAACAATTACCTCGATAGTTCTGGTCTACTTTTTTACATGATCTCATAGGGTTTCTCCGTGTATAAAGAACCCTATTTTGTTGTCTCTTTTCCTCTTGAAGAATGCTTGGTCGAACCAAATATTTTGTTATCAAGCTCCCCGACATGTGATGGGCACATCTACCCCCTTGTAGTTTGCTGGTTCTTTCCATGCAACAAATGAAATCAAAATAAGTAGCCATGAATAATGAAATGCGCTACATTTCTCCTATGCCTCCTTCACGTCTGATAACATTTCATTTAGAAGATACTACGACCAATTGAGTTGAACACCTGCTGCATATAATTCTGTCATCACAATCATCCTTGCGATGCACGAGTCGAGTCACATCTTTTGAAGCAACTTGCTAGATAGGACTTCAGTTGCATACCAGATAGTGTAATCATTGATAGAGGCGATAGAAAATCCTCTTGTGTCTCTATTTAGGTCATAATTTTATTTCAGCTTATTCATGAACACATTGTTCTTTTATTTTCTAGCAAAAAATGGCGTTGGGTCGACATCTGCAAGTGGGAGTCATGTAATCCCTTCTATAAGCTTGACATCCACTAAAATATTTCGGTCGAGCCATAGAAATCCCCCATGAAATGAAAACATCAATTGTTTGACACATGCACTCACCTCAATGAGGCGTCCAAAATGTGACATGTGCATCAGTGACAACATACCAACCTTTTCAAGTCCTCTTTCCCATTCCATTGGAACTAGGTGGGTAGGGCCATCCTCTGTGTCACGGATAGCAACCATGTAGTTGTTCATTGCAAATTCTACAAATTTATGTAGTTCATGGTTGACAAAGGCCATCTTCTTTAGATTTGGGAGTATGCTTGTTGTTATATGGACTCCTTTTAGTAAGTTCGATGATACCAGTGGGTACCTTGCATTCTTGGTGATTCTAATCATAGGTGCATCAACTGATCTGGGAAGAACATGGTTTGGAAGCATGGTCAAAGAGTTTGGTTCTTCTACTTCTGGGGGTGGTGCTGCTGCTTTCTTGCAATTACCATATTGTTTCCTCTTCAACGTGCAAAGTGGGTCTGCTCCTAACCTCACTTCAGGGATGAATGGTATTTTTTTAGCTTCCTCTTCATCCATGGCCATCAGTGAAACAAATGCAGCAGTGTCTTCCATGATGGGTATAGGTGAAGGTGTCTCAACACCAGATTCTACAAAGATGCTTGTATTGGAGATAGAAATTATCATAATCTATGAAAAATCACCTCAGCTCTTATAGTTGCAGACACAATATCTCAACTTACGCAATCAGATGTAAATAGAATGAACAAAACTTCGATGCGAAGATGATATACATTCATCTATTTAAGCAGTCTTTCCTTCACATGAGCGGGCAACAAAGCGAAAATGCGGGGAAATCGTTCGAATATTTACAAGGAAACCGCAACTCAACTGTCTCTTCGCTTGTCACTTTAGTGGTAGTTATTATGCAGTAATGATGAAAAGGACCAAAAAGTATGGCGCTAAAATCTCTTGTGTCCTTGGTTTAACTACGGCTAGTGTTTTTTTTGTGAAACTACTTCCATCATGTGACAACAACTTTCTTCTTGCAATCAAGATTCTATCATCACCACCTTTCTTTCCTTTGTGACCAATTTTCATCTTCGATAGGTAGATACTCGGTCGTACTTTTTCTTTTCCTAGGACTCACAGATAGTCTATGACCAAACACCCATAATTGTTTATAGAATTAACACTTATAATTCTGTATATTTTTTATCTGTTTTGTTTCCCTTTTCTATTTTCTCTCTTTTCTCTCTTTTTTTCATTCAAAAAAGTCGTGGCTATCCTAGTAAGGCTTTAGCTGACTTCCATTCACCAATCCTTTGAAAAGTGTTCCATCTAACTTTTGCAATTTCATTGTTCCTCCTTTGGTGATTTGAATAACAACATATGGCCATATCCAATGTGTTTTTAGTTTACGAGGGTGCTTAAAAACTTACTGTCGTATAAGAGGACAAGTCCTTTGACCTAAAAATGCTTATTTCTGATGTGTCGGTCATGCCATACTTTTTGTCATTCCTTGTCAACAGTTTGGTGATAACCTGCAACAAAATGTTCTTCCTCTAATTGTATTAGTTGCAACAATCTTTCTTTGAGAGCACCAACATCAATCATTTTAGTAATTGAGGCAATCCTTAGACTCGGTACAATGTATTCCATCGACATAACAACCTCTTTTCCATATACTAGTCGGAATGAAGTTTAGGCTATCAACTTCTTATAGTTTGTGTGATATGGCCACAATACCATAGAAATTTTTTGGTCCCAATCATCTCTTTGAACGTTGCAAATCTTTGTTAATGTGTTCTCAAGGATCTTGTTTAATGACTTGATAGAACCATTCACTTGTGGGTGATATGGTGTCGTCTTTTTGTGTTGTATCTGGAATTCTTCAGTTAATTCTTCAATCACCCGATTGACAAAGTGTGTGCCCTGATCACCTATCAAAATATTTGGCCATGTGAATCTTCTCACGTCCCCTCCCCTCTACTCGTCGAGAGAGGGGATGCGACTCAACTTGTTGTTACTGTCTATCAAACCGAGCAATCTATCCCCCATGAACATAAATAGAAATGCATTGAAATAAAACATATACAGATGCATAATGATATGTAGCAAAAGCATAACTCATTCAAAACATTCATAATTTTCATAATAATTCATAAGCAAATACATTGTAAAATTAAATTCACAAGAAAATACTTATCTTGAAAATGAGTTGTCCTGCAACTAGCTATGTCACTACAACGTTCCACCCAACCATAGGTTAGTTGTGCTCATAAATCTCTCACCACAACTACCATCCCCAAGCTGGGAATGATTTCAAAAAGGAACTAGGGAACAACAACAAGCTCACACATAGCCAAATACATATCAAAATTCAGCCAAGCTAAACACGGTTGGGTTTATTAGACTGCTAAGGCAGTGGAAAGGTAGAATTGCTAAGATAATGAGCTCAACCACAGAGCTATGGACACCTGAACCATATCTATCTAGCTTGGCATCCACAATACCTACACACCCAACACAAAGAAGTATTCCTTTCACTATTACAAAGTCCTGCAGGCCATACCTTCCCTTCCAGTGCTCTTCAAGGTGTGCATAGAATATTTACCAGCCCCTCTTGATCTGTATGTGTGGTTCCTCTCTTCACTAGGATTATCAAGCCATTTCTAGGCCTATTCCACTCCTAATTCTTTCAAACTAAAACATGGATGCACACAACAACAAACACAAGTGTTGGGTCTGAGAACTTTGGTAGCCAAAAACGAAAATGGTAAATGGGGAAATCAACCCTATGAGAAAATACAATTTAAGAAAATTTTCTTGGGCATTATGGGAGAAAGAAATACCTCCCTAAACACCCAAAATGTGGATCTATCTTCCCATGCATTGATCCATACCAAAACAAGTTTCCAACTTGGGGGAAAAGGATGAAACGCCAGAAAAACGTGAAGGTAAATGCACAACAAGCTCCAGCTGTGTGAGGAAAGGAAGAATGTGAATGAATAATGGAATGGGAAGCATTTATGGGTATTTACTTTCCTAATAAGTCAAAAACATGATTTTAAAAAACTGATGGGTTCCCCAATACGAATTTTAACTGCCATACTCTTCCCATCCCAAGGCATTATTAACTACGTCAACCAATTTATGGAAGAAATAAATGATTGGGTGCATAAGACAAAAAAGGTAGTTGACAACTTTATGGGTTTTCCCTTTGACATTTGGCTCAACACTATTGGCTCGAGGGTTTGAATATTTTCCCTCCCCGTTCCTTGTGAAATCATGCCCCCATATCTTTGTTCATTGACATAGCTAGTTGTGGGTATTTTTATTAAATTGCATATTTACATGATGTCTCATTTTTACTATGCATGGTCAGCACGATAACCATCTGCATCGATTTTTTTTAATTGTAGATACATAAAACACTAAATCCATGGTAGGGCCTTAGCCTTTAGCTCCTCGCCATGATTTAATAATGGTATTTACATCATATACAATGTTAATGCAATTGGGTTCAAAAATGGGATATTAAATCCCCCCCCCCCTTACATTAGCAATGTCCTCGGTGCTCTTCAAAATTGAACAGAAATGGATGTGCCACTCTCATGGCATCCTCCAACTCCCATGTAGCCTCATCGAGATTGTAGTGCTTACATTACACCTTTTCCTATCCAACGGCTCGATTCCAGAGCATTGTTACCTTCTTGTCTAGGATGCGCAATGGCTTGGTTTGGAACTCTCCCTCGGGTTCCCCTTGGGTCACATCCCAATTAATGACATGGTTAGGATCATGTACATAGTTATTAAGCAAAGAGACATGAAAAAAATTATGAGCTCTAGTGCTAGCAAGAAATGCAATTCTATATGAAACTAGCCCTATTCTTTCAAGCACTTCAAATGGCCCATAATACCTAGGTGATAGCTTGGAACTCACAATATTCAAGGAACTCTTCCTTAGCCTCACTCTAAGATAAACATGATCCCCAACACTGAAATCTCTATGCACTCTATGCTTATCTACATAGCTCTTCTGTCTAACTTGGGTTGCTTTCAAGTTCTTCCTAATCTTTGTAACCTCTTGTGCCATTTCCTTAAGCAATTATGGGCCAAGCATAATTCTATTCACTAGATTATCCCAAGTCACTATTGTCCTACACCTTCTTCCATATAAAGCCTTATATGGACTCATTTCGAGTGATGTTTGTCGTTCATTATTATATGCAAACTCTACCAAGTGTAAATAATCCTCCCACTTGGATGGTTTTTCCATTACATACATGCGAAGCATGTATTTAAGCACCTGATTTACTCTCTCTGTTTGTCCATCAGTTTGAGGATGGTAGGTGGTGTTAAATTTCATCTTTGTACCCAAATCTACAAAAAGACCCTTCCAAAAATTGGAAGTAAACTTGGTATCCCTTTCAGAAATTATTTCCTTAGGAAATCCATGCAATCTGAAAAATCCTTCATGAAAATATTTGCAATGGAATCGGCTTTATATGTGGACTTTCGATGGAATCATGTTGTCTCATAGTCATTGGCAACCCTGTAATAAAGTCCATGGAAATTACTTCCCATTTCCATTCAAGCGATTGGAAAAGGTTGCAATAAACTTGTTGGGTGTTGAAGTTCAACCTTAGAAATATACTCAGCAATGTCCTTTTTCATTCCTGGACAAAAATACTGCTTTCTGGATGCAGTAATTGTTTTATTATATCCTGGGTGACCACAATATGGAGCTTGATGGATTTCATCCATAATCTAACATACCAAGAACAAAAAATTAATTATTTATTATTTATTATTTTAGAAAAACATTATGTTCAATTTATTGTAAAGTTTTATGACCAAGTTAGTCGAGGATGACCGTTAAATGAAGAATTATTTATTTTATTAATTAAAAAGAAAAGACACTATCCAATGGAGACTGTTAAATGAGTGTTCACTGACCCACTAGGATGAATGATCAGTTGTAGAAGGCTGGTTGACAAGTGACAACACTAGCATTTCACTTTCTAGCTGTTGTAGAAAGCATAATCCCTAATTGTGGTCATGTTCCCTGAGAGGGGGGAACTGAGATGGTGGCTCATTTAATTCCAAAATTAACCCAAAGGCCTAGGAAATCTTATATATACCATCAAATTGAGTAGGAGGCTCACTGCTCATTCTGATTTCTAAGTGAATGAACCTTGTGACTGTTGCAAACTAAAATTTCAGGCACACAAGGAATTTGATGAGGGGATATATAAAGTGGAATTGTTGAGTTAAGACTGATACTAAGTGCTAAGTTGTAGCAAGTTTGTTTTATGGGATATATTCATAGATATTCGTCCTAGTGGTTCATTGAACAAGCTCGGGGTTCCTAAGCAAGTAACTTTGGCTACTTCAAGAGAAGGTTGGGTGGATCAATCTCCTTTGGATGTTTGTCCCCTTCTGCACATTAACCAAGTTCTAATTGCTTTTAATTAATGATGCTTTATTTCTAGGTATGAACTTTGGAAGTGCTTAGTATTTTGCAACTCTCACATTTATATTTTATTTTCTTATCTGTATTTCCTATTTGACAATTGTTTACAAATAGGTTATCAGCTATAGAGCTTGTCGGCCTTAGTCCTTATTACTTCTAAAGAAAAGGAATCTAAAATTAGTATAAGTTAGTTTTTAGCTTAAAACAATATTTTCTCGTGTTCTTGGAATTCTTAAATTATAAGTACCTTTATCTCAATTATTCTCGAGTCTATGTCAGTATTCCACTATTAGTATAGAGTTTAAAGAACTAACAGTTATTTCTTTTTAGTAAAGACCTCCGAAAACACCTTATGAGAACTATTACATAAGTTAATTTAATATTCATAGCTGACACAGAGACTACCATAATATAGGTATTTAATTTCAAAGATCTATAGATATAAATATATATATTATTTCAGTAGACTAATAACTTGTATTAAGAACAGAACCCCTCAATAGTTCTGTAAATTAATTAGGGTTTGAACCTATAACAGAAATAAAGTTTCTACAGAAATAAACATAATAAATTGGAATAAATACAATGTTTAGATCTAATTATCCTATTTCAATATGGTCAAGTTATGGCCTCTTAATCAAACCATAGATTTAGTTAGAAAGAAAATAAAACACTTCATATTATAATTAATAACTGAGCTAAGTTCCACGGAGATTTTTCTAAACACAATGCAGCCAGTTTCTTGAAATATTACTAACACCAAGTCAAGATTATCGATAGACCATAGCATTGGTTACAGCCTATAGGCCATATTGGCGTTGTTATCTACAGCAATGTGCATACAAAAGAAAGTTACAAACATCATTAGGGCTTAATGTTATTTACTTCTGAAACAGTATTTCATCTAAGAAGAGCTTAAACTTTAAAATATGGCCCTACAGCCTCCTTTAAACATTGTCACAGTGGAAATGTACTCACAACCTTATCTAAAGATAGTCACGAAAGTATAAAATGGTCTCACGTCCATAATATCATAAACATCTATAAATTGAAAAAAATAACAAACAGAGCAGAAAATGAAGAAAATATATTGCAACAATGATTTAAATATAAGAAAGGATTACATAGTGTTATATAAGCCCTCACAGAGTTGTAACCACGAGAAATATTTATACAAAACCAGAGATCAATATAGAGGCCTTATGGCTGCATCTTTTCTCTTTTAATACAAATAACGAAATCGTGGAGAGCAAGATAGGTTTCAAAGACTGTAATTATAAAAGCCTCTTGGGCAGAACTTTTTCTATAGAAGTTAAATAGTAACAAATTATTGATAAATGGCTCTAACGCCTTCTCAAGAAGCGAATGAAAACAGGAAAAAGGTCTCGCGGTCTCAGTACAATTTTGCATAAACAACGAATGGAAGAGTCAAGTCAGACATATAACTACACCACATTGCTAGAAATAAATAACACTCAAAATCTTTTTACATAGGCCTTACGACTCTCATTTTTCCAAATCAATCACGACAGTAAGGGCCTCATGGTCATATCTTAAATACAAAACGTAAACGATAAAACTGATATTCAAGTATAGGGCAAAGAAATTATACACAATCGTAATGAGGAACAAGCAAACCATGCTACATTGTTTTATAGATATCCCTCATGGGTCTTTACTAGATATAACCATTACATTATCAAAACTAGTATCCAAGCTGCGATAGAGTAACATAGTGGATTTCTATCCCAAAACAAATACTACATAGTAAAGGCTTTACGGTCATAAACTCAGTATTGCAGATTTGTGCACTAAAAATCCAAATAAGATGCAAATCCCTCATGGGTTCATATAAAACTAAAAAGTATTTACAATATTAAAACAAATATAATAAATCAAAATAGAGATACATTAACACCATATTTATAAAAGTGGCATAGTCGTATGACTCCATAGAAGACGGAAAAATCCCATTACAATATCGAGTTCATATTGTATCAAAGTAAATTTATCACTTTCACACCGACGAGTAGTCACAAGGATGAAACCCCAACGCTACGAGGATGAACCCACAACAAGACACCAAGTGGGGTGTCCACATATCCATAAAAGGTGAAGCTATAAGTCTTACAGGTTGAAAGATATTCTCAGTTAGTCTCTTTCCAAAACCCTCATCGTAGAGAGACAACTTAGTAATCTCCTGCACATACATTGTCCTGGAAGTTAAACAATATTTTTTTTGTATAAACCATGTACAAAGAAAAAAAAATAGTAATGGTAGTGTGGAATGATTCTTACCTTTCTCAATGTTCTTAACTCTAACTAGAGTCACACAAACGCCACCAAATCGAAAACTACAAACTCCATCGACGGATGCATCGAGCTTAAATAGATTCAAAAGGTGTCGAGGGTCGATTTTTATGGTTCCTCCAACTCTATTCATAGGAGGAAGAAAAGAGAGGTTGAACAAACAGAGGTCAAGTGCAACAATGAGAAAACAAGTAAAATTAAATGAAATCCCATCCAAATTATAGATGTGTCCTTCAAGGTGCATTAAACCCCTAGGGTTTTGCACCATGCCCTTTTGTCGCCAACTGGAGTCTTTAATCTTTAGAAGAAATTTTGGGTCTAAAATGGGCCTTATAAGAAAACGTGCCAAAAATAAGTTCTTGTGAGTTGGAATTCAAGAACCAATAGAATTTCAATAAAACGAGTCAGCCATAATGGTTGAATTGACATATTTGTCATAAAAAAAACTACTTTTTTGTTTGTATTTTTGACATATCTCCCTATGTTTTTACTCAAATTTTGATCGAAAGAGCTCGTTGGATGCAAAATTTGATTCTGCATCCAATGAGTACCCATAATGCATACTTTTGACGGACCTCTCTACCCCAAAAAAAAGAAATACCTGAAAAAAATGTGATGATGTCATCCAACGAGCTCTTCCGATTGAAATTTGACTAAAACACAGGGATATAAGTCAAAAATACGAACACAAATAGTAGTTTTTTTCTTTCTTCCTCCAAAATTAATAAATATTATTTTATTATTTTAACTATTATTTTATTATTTTCCTTAGGAGGCCCATTTTAAACCTCAAAATTCCTCTAATGACGATCACATGGTCGAAAGGTCAATGCATTTATCTCTTTTCCTTAGTAAAGTGTCATCCTCCTTTTGGTTCAAAATCCGATGTCAACTGTCGCGTCATTTTTAGCCTTACTCCTTTGCATAATGTCCCCCACCATGGAGTTATAACATATGGTATATCGTTTTTCTTGTGTTATATCTTATCCAATGTTGAGGTTTTTCAAGGCATAGTTCAGGCCTATAGTTTATGTTTTGGTTAGGACTTTGGCACGCTGACGATAGATACGTATATTATATAGTATGAAGATCAAAGGAACTAGGTCAAGGTTTAGGTTGTTTCCCCAAACATAAATCTAGCACTATATGTAATATATCAAATGTATGGATAATAGTTTAGAGGGGGTGTGGAAGGGTCAACGGCCTAGGTGGATGTTGGAAGTTTAAGTGGGGATGGTTAATAGTTGAGAGGGGGTGGGGAAGGGTCAAGGGCCTAGGAAGATGTTGGAAGTTCAAGTGGGGATGGTTAATAGTTGAGAGGGGGTGGGGAAGGGTCAAGGTCATAGGAGGATGTTGTAAATTTAAGTGGAGAAAGATGAATGGAATGGGAACATTATGGGTTACAAGGGTGAAGGGGAGTGGGGATCGAGAGAATTATTAGGGGGAGAAGAGGTGTTGAAGATGTATAGGGTTAGAAGCGGTACATGAGACTTGAGTGACGAAGGGGGATAAGGTGGAGTGGAGGAAGTGGGTGATGGTTTGATGAGAGAGAGGATTGGTGAATGGAAAGGGGGATATGGAGTATTAAAGGAGGAATAGGATGTGTGGGAGGAGAGAGACGAAGGAGGGGGAAATTGAAGAGATGGGAATGGGATGCGATAAAATAGAGAATACGGGTCATAATGAGGTAGGTGGTTGAGGAGAGGGGATAATTTGAAAGCATAGAGAAGAGAGAGAGAGAGAGAGAGAGAGAGAGAGAGAGAGAGAGAGAATGATGTGGAGAGAGTGTGAGAGAGAATAAGATAGAGAGGGAGGGATGGAGATAGAGTGAAGGAAAGAGATATAAGGGAGCGATAGAAGGTGTGTGTGTGAGGGGTGATGGGGTGGTATACACAAGGAGATAAAGGGGTAGGTTCACACATGTAGAGAGAGAGAGAGAGAGAGATGGTGTCAAAGACAGATGGTGGAGGGTTGAGATATGGAGAGAGAGGGATGTTATCAAAGAGAGAAACATGGAGAGGGAGGGTGAAAAGAGATAGGGAGGGAGGGATACAATTTGTGACAGAGAGAGAGAGAGGGATAATGGAACAGAGGGCTGGTAATTAAGGGAGAAGGGAGGGAGATATAGATAGAGTGAGGTAAATAGAAGGTGGAGAGAGAGGGAGAGACATATGGAGTTTGTGAGAGAAGGGGGGACACACACACACACACACACACACACAAAGATTATGTGGGATATTGGGGGATGGGTGAGCGACAAAGGGAGAGGGGGAGGAGTGAGAAATAGAGAGAGAGTGATGGAGGGAAGGTGTAATAACCCAAAAATTCATAAAAAAATTAAAAATTTTCATGTAACATAAAATGTCAAGGTTGTCATTGCCAATGAACCATTAGCTATTAGTGGATACTCAAACAGTTATAAATAACAAAGAGCATTTATTTTCTTTGGTTCTGTATAAATTATTAGTTAACTTAAAGTACTATGTTAGGAATGTTAAACACAACAGTTTATGTTTTTCATAAGGTGAGAAAAGAATATTGCATCTTAAACCGATGCTAAGTGTGTTATTATTTTCTTTTGTCAAGTAGAACAAAATCTTAGGTGAGATCAGGGCTTACTTAGCTTACAACTAAAACAATGGAATGGTGGTTCTTTTTATAGGTTCTAATAGGTAAGAAGTTTGTGCCAGTAAAATTCCAGATCAAGAATGATACTCCACTAGCATAGGATAAAATGCTAGTAAATAAAATGTTTGTTTGTAGCTTGACCCTGTAAGAGGTAAAGTTGGTATTGCTAATGTTATCAAACTGCATAAAGATGGTAAAAATATTACTATGAAAGGATGGGTTAAGTGCAGTTATGTTTACCACTTTAGTACTTTATCCAAGTAATTCTTCCCTCTAGTATTTTCAATTATATGCTTATATTTCATATCTGAGGAGTTATAGATTAAGATCAGTTCTACTTCTGCAAGAGCATAGAGGCCTAACAATCTTATAAAAGAGAAGATATGTTGCACGTACTTGTATCCCTAACTACACAATGTTGTGTAGAGATTGGACTATGGTATTGTTCATATCTATTTGAGTTATTTTAAATCTTTAAAATCTACATTAGTACCTACTAAACTATGTATTCTTACCTAGTTCTCTAGTGTATAAACCTAGATTTATATGAACTTTCAATCACAATGGTTATGTATTGTAATTTCTAAATGTATTATCATTACAGTAGGTGTTAGAGGAAAACTTATAAATGCTTAAGTTATAGTTAAACTATACATAAAACTCTATTGTAAAATGAACATATTACAAAATCCAAGAGTTATGGTTAAGTACTTTTATGGAGGCTAATCTATCTCCATTATTGTAATCTTATTACTATCAAATATAGACATTAATTTAATAGCAAGATGAACATAGATATTTTATAGTTAATCGTTGATACTTAGTATAAATGGATAATTTCCTATAATGCAATGATTATGTTTTATGAACCAGAAAACATAACCATGAGGAAGAAATAATGATACTATGCAATAATATAATAAGCTTTTGACTTTAAAACCTAATGATTTGTGCAGATTGGAAAACACGAATTCGACTATAGCTCCATACCCATGATTGTGAAATATTTGCTGGGACACGTGGTTGGTGATTGGTGAATAGGTTTGTTGACTTTATGTTACAATAAAACCATGTCCAAACCCTAAATTCATGTTGGTATTTGGTTTATTTTCTGTTGAGGGTGGTTAACCACTTATACTATGAAACGAGAACTCGACACAGTTCTCGTTTTTCTCTCTCCTAATTTTAGTAGCTATTTTTACCCCCGTTTCAAAAATGGTTGATGCCAGTATCACACATTTTCATTTTCAGACATTTTTTGGGGCCTTTGAATTATCTTTGTTGTAAAATATTTTTAATTTCTATTTTCAAGTGTGTTTTTTGAAATTTAACAAAATAACATACATTTTTAAGCAATTTATAATGAAAAACATATACATTTTACGATTTTTTCTATAAAATAAGACATTTTTATGTACAAAATAAGGCATTTTTATTGACAAAATTGTAAATAATTCCATAAAATAAAGACATTTAAAACCATTTTCAATGAATTTTGAGAGAATTTTTCTCTAAAAATGATCATATTTCATATTAGTTATCGAAAAGTGACGACTCACATAAAGTCGAGAAAAAATATACAAATTATTTATAAAAAACATATTAAAAACATTATATTTAGAAATTTTATTTCTGAAATAAAGTCTGAAAGTCAAAACATTACTAATATATCTGATCAAAAAATTGTCAAAAATTGTCAAAATTAACATTTTCTTCAAAACATGAAAATATTCAACAATATCATGCATGCCAAATTCTTCATCGACATTGGAATTTTCTGGAGCTTGAATTTCCTCGGGGACATCAATGTCCTCTTCCATTGGGTCTTCTATGTCTGCAAGATCCCCAAAGTGCTCCTATTACACTTAATGTTATTTTAACAATAAAAAACAAATGTTATAATGAAAAAATGGATGGCCAAATCTTTAGTGATCGTCACTTCAAAATTATGGATTGATGAAGGACTTGTAAATGGATCCTTTCAAAATTATGGATTGATGAAGGACTGAACGATTTCTTGTCTTGTCTTCGCCGCTTGGGCGCCAAAGGGCAGCCCTCACGGCGGCCCTCGATGCCGGGCATCAACGTGGACGCAAGGCGCATCAACGTTGATGCCGGGCATCAACGTT
>LPNX010443419.1:273351-285722 GCA_001517045.1 Pseudotsuga menziesii
TGAGCTATAAGCTAGTGGTCGCCATGGTCGCTGTCGAACCTCCCTTAAAATGTACTCGGCCCTTGTGAGCCTTAACGAGCTGTGGAGAAGGTTGAGCAAGAAGTTTACTGTCCAAAGTGAGGTGGTTTTTGACTGTGTAGAGGATAAAAGTGTTTGGGCTGTCTTTTCCTTCGTTTCATTGTGAGATTTGAATCTCTGTGTGAATGTAAATGACTGTAACCAGCGTGAAAGAGTTGTTGCATGAAGAGTGTTTAGTTCTTGTTTACTGTTGTTTTTTGTGTCGAGGGTTTGAAACTTCCTCATCGTGGCTAAGGATTTTCATTTGAATGTTGTTTCTGCACTTTCCCTCTTTATAGTGCTCCATTTTAACTTGTGTGCAAACAAAAGAACTCAGTTTGGATTTCCACGACTTCCCGGTTGCTCAACTCCACAAGGTAAGAACACAATTGTTTTTCCTTATAGTTTATTGGCACGGTTTCAATTATTATTTTGTGAAATAAAATTAACTAACTAAACTCAGTTTTCTTCTCTTTGCGCAGGCTCTCCAGGCCCAATTTTGAAGCTGCAAATTTCTACCCACCGTCTTCAGCAACGACATTTCCCCTAGTAAGCCTCGATGACACCTGGGGTTTTTTCTACACATAAAGTATGGTGGAAAGTAGATAGCACTGCCATGTGTGGTGGTTGAGGGCTCAGCCGTGGTTATTAGTTATGTTGTTGTTCTTTTACTTTGCGAGTTTTAAAATCCCTCGTGGTTGTTTGTATTAAATGGATATGGCTTTCACAGCCACGACTTGATGATTTTGGTTTTGAGCCTTCTCGACCTTAAATGAAATAGATGATGATAATTTTTAAACTTTGGATTTAAGTTGTGATTTTACTTGTCAAGCCACTCAGTGGTTTCTTGAATATTTGATTAGGGTTTTTACAAAAGATTGAATGGCCGTAGTTATAGCAACTCTCTTGATTTGAGAAGAGCTCTAGTAGTTGTGAACAGATAGATGTTTTAAATTCGATTTTGTGAGTTCTGTATAACTTGAGAAATACTTTTTTAACAGGATTTTAAGCCTTGAGAGTTAAATGAAAAAGGTCGCAGGCCTAACTATGTCTGTTTAGTTTGCTTTTAAAATACTTAAGAAATTTTTATAGCTTACTATTGAAATTTATAGTATTGTTGTTGGGTCTACATTTATGTAAAATTTTGTTTAGTGAGCTATTCTTATTATTATTTGGCTTATTGATGTTTAGGGTTAGATTGATTAGTAAGAAAATATTGTGTCTTATTTATAAGAAAAGAAAAGAGATTTGAAGATTCTTGGAATAGAATAATTTGATAGCAATGAACTGAATAATGCTGCAATGATATTTGAGAATAGGACTGAGATTGATAATATTAAATAATTATATTCCTTTTCTGAAATTTTCTGGAATAGTCTGTGCTAGGTGTTGATATTATAAGCTTTTACTTTATTCTGTTGTGAAAACATATCTTTTGTAAACCCTAATTATTCTTAATAGTTTACAGAGTTAGTGGTTTTATTTTTAGTAAACCTAGTTTACATGTTTTTTTATAACTAAGTTAACTAGATAACTGTTTTTTTAAATTTACTATTTTAAATATTTAACCTAGTTTTAAAAAGAATTACTGATCCTATATTATTTATTTATGTTTACCTATTGGATTTATAAAATGTACTTTACTAGTTTTGACTGTGTAAATATTATGCATATTAGTATATACTATCTAAATTTGTTTTTCTACCTGTACTTAGATAATTTAAATTCTTTCAAAAGATAATACAAATACGACTAAAGTTATGTGACTAAATTACACAAAATCCTATGGAAGTAATCATTTGCATATGCATTCAATTTTATTTGAATATACTTATGTGAATTAAATATACCTACTGTACTAGAGTACTGCCTTGCAAGAGGTGTGGAAAAATACAGCTTAGGTAATTTTCCTATATTATCAATTAAACTCAGTAATGTTTCGACTAATTTACCCTAATCTAACTAGTTACTAACTTCCACAACATAAATAACTTTTCCTAATTATCCCTAACAGTAATAAGACAAAAATCTTAAACTTTTTTGATGCAGTAAATAAAATAATAACTGAACTTAAACAAGTAGAACCTGTCAAATAGATGAGGTGACAACAGCTTAAGGAGGCTGTTACTCCCAACCAACTCCTGGAGAAGAGATGAAAAGTAGTTCTCAGGACCCCTGAGCTTGTCTCCTGATCCTCCTAGTAGAGTACTAGGTGAGAGATGTAGCCTTGAGATCCTCTGCAACTCCACTAAGTGTTCAACAGTAACTTAGTCCTACTTACAGCAGTAAGAACTTCAGCTTAGAATAGCTGCACAAGTTCAGTATTTAGCACTTATCCCCTCAAACTTACTTCAGCTAGTCGCCTCCATCGAATTCACATGTGCACTTCATTCACTCAAAATGATCACAAATCCAGAATGAGTAGCCTCAGCTGTCTTCAATGGGAATTTTTATTAGCATTCCTAGGTCTTTTGGGTCAGTTTTTACTTAATAAGCCACCTACTCCTGTTCCACTTTCTTGGGGAATCATGACCACAAATATAGGGAAGTTGCCACCTACAACAGCTAGAAGTAGTTTGAGGATGCTGCCACATGTCAATCTACTCTCAACCCAGTCTCCTCCACTAAGTGATTAGTAAACACTCATTTAACAGTTTCCCTAAGCTGTTGTCTCATATGTTATTTATTTATTAATAAAATATTCTGCAATACATTAAATTATCCTTGACCCCACTTGGTCACTAATTACAAACTTTAACATAAAATATAATATAATGTTCCTCAATAACATAAAATTGTTTTGCAAATTGGGGCATGTGACATACACACCCCCTTAATTTACAACATCATCCTCGATGTTATTTATTCATTGTCCTCAAAATTTCCCTAGAATAGAATTGGATATGCATCCCGCATATGACTTTCCAATTCCCAGGTGGCTTCTTCTAGACTAAGGTGCTTCCATTGCACCTTCACCTGACCAATGGTGCGATTCCAAAGTGAGATCTCCCTCCTTTCGAGGATACAATCCGGTTCCACCAGAAAATATCCTTCGGGTTCCACCTGCACATCATTCAAGTTAATAACATGAGTAGCATCATGCACATATTTTTTTAATACAGATATATGAAAAACATTGTGAACCTTTAAATTTGGCGGTAAAGCTAGCTGATATGCTACTTGTCCTATCTTGGACAGTATTTCAAAAGGTCCACAATATCGGGGTGCTAACTTAGAACAACTACCTAACCTCAGAGAACTCTTTGTAGGTCTCACCTTAATAAACATTTTCATCTACCTAGAACTCCTTTGGAGTTCATTTAAGATCTACTTGACTTTTTTGTTGATCTTGTGCAACTTTCAAGTTACCTTGTACCTGTTTTACAATTAACTCCATCTCTTTTAATAATTCAGGTCCTAATACTAGCATGTCAACTGGATTACTCCATGAGATGGGGGTATTGCACTTCTGGCCATACAAAATTTCAAAAGGACTATATCTTGCTGAGGCTTGATAGTGATTATTGTAAGCAAATTCTACTAGGTGTAAGTAATCTTCCCATTTACCTGGCTGTTCTTTTACATACATTCTAAGCAGATCCGCCAATACCTGATTTACTCTTTCAGTCTATCCATCTATTTGAGGATGAAAAGAGGTACTGAAGTTTAATGTAGTATTTAATCCTTTAAACAAAGACTTGCAAAAGTTTCCTGTAAACTTAGGGTCTCTATCTGAAATTATTACTTTCAGTATTCCATGTAACCAAAAAAATTGTTTTAAGAAAATATCAGCAATATTTGCAGCTTTATAAGTAGTTTTTACCAGTATAAAATGAGATGCCTTACCTAATTTATCAACCACTACCATTATTGAGTCATTTAAGTTCTGATTTCCAGGTAGCGCTGTGATAAAATCAAGGCTAATTATCTCCCACTTCCATCTAGGAATAGGTAATGGATGAAGTAACCCAGCTGGATGCTGATGTTCAGTTTTTACTTACTGACATTCAAAGCACTTAGCAATGTATTCTGCTAATTCATTTTTCATGTTTGGCCAAAAATAATCCTTTCTTAGCATAGTTATAGTTTTCTAATAACCTAGATGCCCTGAATAAGGAGTTTTATGAATTTCGTTTAAAATCAACAACTTAATCTTAGGTACATTAGGTATGTATAGTCTATCTTTATATAATAATAATCCTTTTTCGTTCAAACTATACCCTGTACTTAAACTTTCAATTACATTTTCTCTTACCTTTGCTTGTAATTTCTGATAATTTTCATCTAGTTCTATTCCTTCTTCTAGTTGTTCTTCTAAATCCGTTTTATAGGTGTTGACTGCTGCTGTAAAATTCAGTTTTGCATTTCTACTTAATGCATCAGCAACCTTATTTTATTTTCCTTTAATATGTTGGATTTCAAAATCGTATTCACTAAGGAAAGCTAGCCATCTAGCTTGCCTAGCATTTAAGTTAGGTTTATCCAACCGATATTTTAACCCTTTATTATCCATCATTAATATAAAATTTCTTCCAATTAAATGATGACACCACATTTTTAAGGCATGTATGACAGCAGCTAACTCTAATTCATAGGTCGTATAATTTTTCTCATGAATCTTCGGCTTCCTAGACTCATAAGCAATGACGTGTCCTTCCTGAGTTAAAACTCCACCTAAAATGTCATTGCATGCATCAGTACATACTATAAAATATTTATTAGGGTCAGCAATTCTTAAGATTGGTGCAGTAGTTAATAACATTTTTAACTTTTTAAAATTGTCTTCACACTTGTAACTCCACTCGAATTTATTCCCTTTCTTCTGTAAAGAAGTTATGGGATTTGCAATTCTTGAAAACCCTTCGATAATAGCCAGTAATCCCCGTGAGTGATCGTATGTTAGTTACATCTTTTGGGACTGGTCATACTTTGATTGCATTTATCTTTTCAGGTTCAACAGAAATTCCCTCTATAGTCACTACATGGCCCAGATACTGAATTTTATCCTTAAAGAAATCACATTTACTAAATTTTGCATAGAGTTGATGTTCTCGTAACTCTTGTAAGACAATTTTTAGGTGTTCTTTATGTTCTTCTTCAGACTTTGAGTAAATTAATATGTCATCAATAAATACAATGACAAACTTATCAAGATATTTATGCATTACATTATTCATCAGACACATAAAAACAACTGGGGCATTAGTAAGCCCAAATGGCATAACAACAAACTCGTAATGGCCATACTGGGTCCTAAAAGCAGTTTTAAATATGTCTTCATCTTTGATCGGCGGACCTGGTGGTAACCAAATCGTAAATCAATCTTCGAGAATACCATTGCTCCACGTAGCTGATCAAATAGATCATCTATGTGGGGTAACGGATATCTGTTTTTGATAGTCATTTTATTTAGTTGATGGTAATCTGTACATAGTCATAGATTTCCATCATTATTCTTAACAAAAATAACAGGTACTCCCCATGGAAACACACTGGGTCTAATATAATTCTTATCAATAAGTTCTTTTAACTGTGAATTTAGTTCATTTAATTCTAGTATATTCATCCTGCAAGGGGATTTTGAGCTGGGCACTGCACCAGGTACCAGCTCAATACTAAAGTCTAACTCCCGTTTCGGACGCAGTCCCAGAATTTCTTTCGAAAATACATCTGAATACTCCCTTAGGATCATAATGTCTTCCAGGTTCAATTTATCCTTGTTATTAGTAATTTCTTCATTAATTACTGTTACAGCAAAGGATTTACATCCCTTCCGAACAACTCTCTTAAGCTGCAAAGCAGAAATCTGTCTTATGGTTGTTTTCCTAGGGATTCCTTTTACATTTACTATTTCTCCATCGTGATTTACACAAGTAAAGGTTTTATTGAAACAATTCAGGACTACCCTATGTTGTTCTAGCCAATCCATACCAATTAACATATCATATGAACCTAAAGGTAAAATATTAAGCTTAACAGAGGTTTTAAACTGATGCATTTTTACTGTACAATTCTTAACAAAGCTAATTACCTTTCTCTTTGCACCAGTAGCTAGCTGGACTAACCAAGACTTTGCAAAATTTTCTACCAATAGCTTACACTTTTCTACTAAATTAGGAGAAAAATAGCTTAAACTAACTCTTGGATCGATTAAAATAGATATATGTATTTGATTCAGCTTACCTTCCACTTCCACCATGGAAGTTTGATAATCTGCTTGCATGTTCTCCAATGCTGCATTGATCCTGGGCATTGTCCACACTAGGTCACCAATAGTCATCTCCTCCTGTATCATGTGTATGTTGCTAACATTCTTCTTTCGATTGGGGCAAACTGATGAATAATGCTGACCATTTCATTCCCAGCACTTTATTGGTTCCTTTCGTTCAAAATTCTTGGTATAATTACCGTGATTATTAACAGATTCTTTATTTCTTTGACCATTTGGATTGGTATGTGAATTACTTTTGTTCCCTTGGAAATTTTTACTTGGAAAATTTCATGTGTTATTATTCTTAAAATTTTGTTTAGGTACAAAACCTTTCTTCTTCTGTTCAAAATTATTAGTTCTTTTTTCCTTCCAGTTTATCATACTTTTCTTTTTGCAATTCTATTCATAACAGATATTCTCCTTTCTCATTGCTTCTTCGAAAGTTTTAGGATTGTCATACTCAATTATGTCTTTTATATGATAGGGTAAACAACTGAGAAACCGATGTACCTTAGGCTTCTCTTCCACAATATATGGAACATACCTGAGCAAACTTAGAAATTTACTATTTAGTTCTTTCATATTCATTGTTCCCAATTTTAGTTCATAAAATTCCTTAGCCCTCTCCTCATAGTACTGTTCAGACAGAAATTTCTTCTTGAAATATTTCTTAAATGCACTCCAATTAATGTTTTTCTCCCTAATTCCTTTTACTCTTTTTAGGTCCTGCCACCAAATATCTTCTTTCCCAGTTAGATTATAAATAGCCATTCTAGCTTTCAGTTGATTAGAGTAGTTATAAATTTGAAAATATTTCTTCATCCCGGACAACCATGATTCTGCCTCTTCTCCCTTCTCAGTTTCACCATTAAAGGTTGGTGGCTTGATTTTCTTGAATTCTCCAGAGTTTTCTTCATAAGGTTTAAAATTTATTTTTTTGTTATGATAATTATCTTCACTAACTATCACTAGTATATTGATAATTCTCTTTATGTGGATTTCCATAAACCTCAGAAGATGAGCTACTTTCGATTTTAAACTATTTAGTCTTTTTATCTTTATGTTGGTAAGGCATATATTCAGACTCTGTTCATTTATCTTTTTCCTCATTCTGAAATCTTTCCATCAAAATCTGATTTAGCTCCTCTTGAGCTCTCAGAATTCTCTCATTTTCTTTTTTGACCGTTTCCATCTATGTTCTTAATTCCTTAACTGTTTGTAGTAGTTCAGAAGAGTTATTTCTTCTTGTATAGGTTCTCTTTGAAAATTATTTCGTTTAGTATAGGGAGACTCCTCATCTTCATATTCTTACAATCTTTCCATACTTGCAGTTAACTCAGAAAAATTCTCTCGAAGTATAATTCGAAAGAAAAATAAAAAACAATCAGTATACATGTTTTAAATCTATTATTCTATTTATGCATGTTGAGCCACGTTCTGGCCTAGTGTCTGAACCTTGCGCTCTGATACCACATGTATAACCCAAAAATTCATAAAAATTTAAAAATTTTCATGTAACATAAAATGTCAAGGTTGTCATTGCTAATGAACCATTAACTGTTAGCGGATACTCAAACAATTATAAATAACAAAGAGCATTTCTTTTCTTTGGTTCTGTATAAATTATTAGTTTAACTTAAAGTACTATGTTAGAAATGTTAAACACAACAGTTTATGTTTTTCAAAAGGTGAGAAAAGAATATTGCATCTTAAACCGATGCTAAGTGTGTTATTATTTTATTTTGTCAAGTAGGACAAAAATCTTAGGTGAGATCGGGGCTTACTTAGCTTACAGCTAAAACAATGGAAAGGTGGTTCTTTTCATAGGTTCTAACAGGTAAGAAGTTTGTTCCAGGAAAATTCTAGTTCAAGAATGATACTCCACTAGCATAGGATAAAATGCTAGTAAATAAATTGTTCTTTTGAAGCTTGACCCTGTAAGAGGTAAAGTTGGTATTACTAATGTTATCAAACTGTATAAAGATGGTAAAAATATTACTGTGAAAGGATGGGTTAAGTGCAGTTATGTTTACCACTTTAGTACTTTGTCCAAGTAATTCTTCCCTCTATTCTTTTCAATTATATTCTTATATTTCATATATGAGGAATTATAGATTAAGATCAGTTCTACTTCTGCAAGAGAATATAGACCTAACAATCTTATAAAAGAGAAGATATGGTGCACGTACTTGTATCCCTAACTACACAATGTTGTGCAGAGATTGGAATATGGTATTGTTCATATCTATTTGAGTTCTTTTAAATCTTTAAACTCTACATTAGTACCTTCTAAACCATGTATTCTTACCTCTTTCTCTAGTGTATAAACCTAGCTTTATATGAACTTTCAATCACAATGGTTATGTATTGTAATTTCTAAATGTATTATCATTACAGTAGGTGTTAGAGGAAAACTTATAAATGCTTAAGTTATAGTTAAACTATACATAAAACTCTATTGTAAAATGAACATATTACAAAATCCAAGAGTTAT
Organism: Pseudotsuga menziesii; assembly: GCA_001517045.1. Taxonomy (NCBI): domain Eukaryota; kingdom Viridiplantae; phylum Streptophyta; class Pinopsida; order Pinales; family Pinaceae; genus Pseudotsuga; species Pseudotsuga menziesii. Next base: position 282,114 of record LPNX010443419.1, read on the forward strand.
GGTTAAGTACTTTTATGGAGGCTAATCTATCTCCATTATTGTAATCTTATTACTATCAAATATATACATTAATTTAATAGCAAGATGAACATAGATATTTTTATAGTTAATCATTGGTACTTAGTATAAATGGACAATTTCCTATAATGCAATGATTATGGTTTATGAACCAGAAAACATAGCCAGGAGGAAGAAATAATGATACTATGCAATAATATAATAAGGTTTTGACTTTAAAACCCAATGATTTGTGCAGATTGGAAAACGGGAATTCCACTATAGCTCCATACCCATGATTGTGAAATATTTGCTAGGACATGTGGTTGGTGATTGGTGAATAGGTTTGTTGACTTTATGTTACAATAAAACCCTGTCCAAACCCTAAATTCACGTTGGTATTTGGTTTATTTTCTGTTGAGGGTGGTCGAGCTGTGAGCTTGCGGCCGCCATGGTCACTGTCAAACCTTTCTTGAAATGTACTCGACCCTTGTGAGCCTTAACAAGCTGTGTAGAAGGTTGAGTAAGAAGTTTACTGTCCAAAGTGAGGTGGTTTTTTACTGTGTAGAGGATAAGAGGGTTTCAATTGTATTTTCCTTCATTTCGATGTGAGAGTTGAATCTCTGTGTGAATGTAAATGACTATAACCAATGTGAAATATTTGTTGCGTGAAGAGTGTTTGGTTCTTGTTTACTGCTGGTTTTTGTTTCGAGGGTTTGAAACTTCCTCATCGTGGCTAAGGATTTTCATTTGAATGATGTTTATGCACTTTCCCTCTTTACAGTGCTCCATTTTAACTTATGTGCAAACAAAAGAACTCGGTTTGGATTTCCACGACTTCCCGGTTGCTCGACTCCACAAGGTAAGAACGCAACTATTTTTCCTTACAGTTTATTGGCACATTTTCAATTATTATTTTGTGAAATAAAAGTAACTAACATAACTCGGTTTTCTTCTCCCTCTGCAGGCTCTCCAGGCCCAAGTTTGAAGCTACAGAGTTCTACCCACCGTCTTCAGCAAGGGTGTTTCCCCTGGTAAGCCTCGGTGACACCTGGGGTTTTTCCTGCACATAAAGTATGATGGAAAGATGATAGCACCACCATGTGTGGTGGTTGATGGCTCAGTCGTGGTTATTAGGTATGTTGTTGTTCTTTTACTTTGCGAGTTTTAAAATCCCTCGTGGCTGTTTGTATTGAAAAGATATGGTTTTCACAGCTGCGACTTCATGATTTTGGTTTTGAGCCTTCTCGGCCTTAAATGAAATAGATGATAATAATTTTTAAACTTTGGATTTAAGCCATGACTTTACTTGTCAGGCGACTCGGTGGTTCCTTGAAGATTTGATTAGGGTTTTTACAAAAGATTGAATGGTCGTAGTTATATCAACTCTCTTGATTTGAGAAGAGCTCTTGTAGCCGTGAATAGATAGATGTTTTAAATTCAATTTTGTGAGTTCTGTATAACTTAAGAAATAGTTTTTGGACAAGCTTTTAAGCCTTGACAGTTAAATGAAAAAGGCCGCAAGCCTAACTATGTCTGTTTAGTTTGCTTTTAAAATACTTAAGAAATTTTTACAGCTTACAGCTAAAATTTACAGTATCGTTGTTGGGTTTACATTTATGTAAAATTTTGTTTATGAGGTATTCTTATTATTATTTCAGCTTATCAATGTTTAGGGTTAGCTTGATTAGTAAGAAAATGTTGTGCTTATTTAAAACAAAAGAAAAGAGATTTGAAGATTCTTGGTAAAGAATAATTTGATAGCAGTAAAATGAATAATGCTACAATGATATTTGAGAATAGGACTGAGATTGATAATATTAAATAATTATATTCCTTTTCTGAAATTTTCTGGAATAGTTTGTGCTAGGTTTTTATATTATAAGTTTTTACTTTATTCTGTTGTGAAAACAGATCTTTTGTAAACCCTAATTATTCTTAATGGTTTATAGATTTAGTGGTTTTATTTTTAATAAACCTAGTTTACATGATTTTGTTATAACTAAGTTATCTAGATAACTATTTTTTTAAATTTACTATTTTAAATAGCTAACCTAGTTTTAAAAATAAATATTGATCCTATATTATTTATTTATGTTTACCTAATATTGGATTTCCAAAATGTACTTTACTATTTTTTACTGTGTAAACATTATGCATATTAGTATATACTATCTAAATTTATTTTTCTACCTGTACTTAGAGAATTTAAATTCTTTCAAAAGATAATACAAATATGACTAAAGTTCTGTGACTAAATTACACAAAATCCTATGGAAGTAATCATTTGCATCTGCATTCAAGTTAATTTGAATATACTTATCTGAATTAAGTATACCTACTGTACTAGAGTACTACCTTGCAAGAGGCATGGAAAATTACAGTTTAGGTAATTTTCCTATCTTATCAATTTAACTCAACAATGTTTCTACTGATTTACCCTAATCTAACTAGTTACTAACTTCCACAACATAAATAACTTTTCCTAATTATCTCTAACGGTAATAAGACAAAAATCTTAAACTTTTCTGATGCAGTAAATAAAATAATAACTGACCTTAAACAAGTAGAACCTGTCAAATAGATGAGGTGACAACAGCTTAAGGAGGCTATTCCTCCCAACCAACTCCAAGAGAAGAGCTAAACAACAGTTCTCAGGACCCCTGAGCTTGTCTCCTGATCCTCCTGGTAGAGTACTGGTTGAGAGATGTAGTCTTGAGATCCTCTACAACTCCACTGAGTGTTCAGCAGTAACTCAGTCCTACTTACAACAGTAATAGCTTCAGCTTAGAATAACTGCACAAGTTCAGTCTTCATCACTTATCCCCTCAAACTTACTTCACCTAGTCCCCTCCATCGAGTTCACATGTGCACTTCATTCACTCAGAATGATCACAAATCCAGAATGAGCAGCCTTAGCTGTATTCAATGGGAACTTTTATTAGCATGCCTAGGTATTTTGGGTGAATTTTTACTTAATGAACCACCTACTCCTATTCCACTTTCTTGGGGAATCATGACCACAAATATAGGGAAGTTGCCACCTGCAACGACTAGAAGTAGTCTGAGGGTGCTGCCACATGTCAATCTTCTCTCAACCCAGTCTCCTCCACCAAGTGACCAGTAAACACTCATTTAATAGCTTCCCTAAGTTGTTGTCTCATCTTTTATTTATTTATTAATAAAAAATTCTGCAATACATTAAATTATCCTTTATCCCACTAGGTCATTAATTACAAACTTTAACATAAAATATAATATAATGTTCCTCAATAACATAAATTGTTTTTACAAATTGGGCCATGTGACAAAAGGATAGTGAGGGAGGTATAGAGAAGGCGGAGAGAGATTATGAGATATGGGAAGTGAGGGAGGGACACACACACACACACACACACAGAGATTATGTGGGAGAGAGGGAGGGAGGGGTGAGTGACAAAGAGGGAGGGGGGGTGAATCATATAGAGAGTGATATGGAGGAAGGGATAGTGAGGGAGGTATATAGAAGGTGGAGATAGAATATGAGAGAGGGGGGTGAGGGAGTGAACACACACATAGATATATAAAGAGAGAAGGGGGGGAGACACACACACTCAAAGAGAGAGAGGGGGG
>LPNX010443419.1:285926-415819 GCA_001517045.1 Pseudotsuga menziesii
GGGGAGGGAGAAGAAATAGAGAGGGAGGGATAGTGAGGGAGGTATAAATAAGGTGGAAAGATGTTTTGAGATATGGAGAGTGAGGAATGGACGCACACTCACATAGATATAGATAGAGAGAGAGAGAGGGATATTGTGAGAGAGAGAAGGGGAAACACACACACACACATACACATAGATAGTGAGAGATGGAAATACAAAGGCGGGGAGGGCCAGTGAGTAAGGCACAGAGGGATAGTGAGTAAGGAACATGTGTATCCATAGATTCCAAAAATATTATTTAGGGATCGAGTCTTGGATTTCCTCCCTTGACCATGTTGAGGCCTTAATACCCATATCTAATGCTCAAAATTTCTTAAAGGCATGTGCATATTTTCTTGGAGACCGATCATACCTTGAGTAGGTAATATGTGGTGCTTCAAGGAATTGTTAATTAACATGGGTGCCTTAAATATTCCATTATGGTATAAGGAATGAGCATATTCCCTCAATCATGTCCTAGAGGTCCCATACCTGCTGCTCAAAACCACCTAATTCTACTAACATCCATATTCATAGTACAAATATATCTATGAGATGCCATGTGTGATTTTTGAAGGCATCCTTCCTATCCCTAGAATCCTAGAAGCTTTAGTTAGGGCCTAAGGCCACATTTTCCTCCCTTGACCATGTCCATGGCCTTGAGATACATACCTAGTGCTCAACAAATGACGATGGCATGCATGTACCAATTAAGACTCAAATTATTCACTTTCAATGTCATGTGTGGTGGTTGGAGGAATCAATTTTGGCCATAAATGGCTAACAACTTCCTTTAAGGCCTAAGGAACAAGTGTTTCCCCCTACCCATGTGAAGGGGCCTATCATATGTACTTAGTGCTAACAATGTTCTAATGGAACCAGTATCCCCATTTCAAAGTAAATGAAACCATGGAAGGATCTATTGAGTTTGTTCAACACATAATTCTTGGCTCTTAATGGATAGAAGAATATTCTAGGGGATAAGGCCTAGGTTTCCTCCCTTATTATGTCCAAGGTCCCAAGACACACACATAGTACTTAGAAACCCCTAATGGTTTCCATATCCCCGTTCTAAACAAAACTATCAACATGAGAAGTCATCTATGGTGATTCAAGGTGTCGTTCATGGACCTTGAACCCTAAAAGCTCGTTTACAATCGAAAATTAAAGCTTTATGTACCAACCATGATTAACACCTTATCCTCCATATCTAATGCTAATAAAATCCTAATCATGGCCATATCCCAAGTTAAAGGTTGAGGATACCCTTCAAGGATCATGTGTGTTTGTTCGAGGTGTTGTTCTTGGCCCTATATGTCTATAGGATTCCTTTAGGGCCTAAGGACTAGGATTCCTACTTCAAGCATGTCTATGGATATGTTTCCAATGCTAAGAGAATTCTAATGCACTCCATATTCTCTCTTAGATGAAAAATATCACAAAAGGAGGTCCTATGTGCAGGTTCGATGCCTTGTTCATGGACCTCAAGCCTTAACATCTACCTTTAGGACATAATTCTTGAGTTTCCTCCCTCAAGCATGCTCAAGGGACTATGACCCATACTTAGTTCTTAAAACCTTCTAATGGTATCTATATTACAACACAAAGAAACATTATGCTCTTGGAAGGTTAGTCATGGTTGTTTGAGATGTTTTTCTTGATGATACTAAAATATTACTATAGGTCCTAAGTCTTGATGATGCAAACTATTGTTTTTATCCATTTCCCTAGCCATGCACTAAAACCATTTTTTGTGGTTCTGCATAACGCGTGTGTGTTTTGCTTCTCCAAAATGCGTGCGCGTTTTGCTTCTCCATAATGTGTGCGCATTTTGCTTCTCCATAACGTGTACATGTTTTGTAACTATAAAACGTGTGCACATTTTTCCTAGACTAGCCTACGTGTCATATGACATGTCAAGCTCGAGATTAACCAAATGAAGCATTACATAACATGAGTGCGTTGTGTTTTTATGTATCATGAGCGTGTTTCCAAAAAGTAGGATTGCATCTAAAAGGTCCCTCAACTTCTTTCACACACCCATATGCTTTAAGTATTTTTCTTTAATCACCTTCCCCCATAGACCACTTGAGAAGAAACATCTCCACAAACTTTTTGTAGCTAAATCTTGTCCAAATTTGAAAATATTCTTCAACTCCCAACCTCCATCTTTTTTAGGAGAAGCAGTCGTATCGTATTTCACCATATAAACTCCCTCTTCCTTTTTGTTTCTTTACCAAAGAAAGGAAAAACATTTTTCCCATTTTATCCAAAATTGATCTAGAAATCTTGGCAAAGGAGAGTCAGCACACAGAAATATTATCCATAACAACTTTATAAGCATAAGTCTAACACCAAGAGACAACTACTTGTAAATCCAATTTTCCAATTTCTTATCGATTTTTTTCATAATCCAATATCCAAAGAAATCATTAAAAAAAAGAGAATCTCATTAATATATCATTAATATGACCTTTAAAATATCCCTCTACCTTATTTCTAGGAAGGATGACTTTAACACACTTATGTCCATTCCTAAAGCTTCACATAACATAACAGATTAAGTAATTCCTTGAAAAATGACAATTCCATAAATAAAAAAACCCTTTATAAACCTATTATAAATTTGGACTTATCTTTTTCACTAATAAAGAAGAACTACCTTATAAGACAATACGAGTCATATAAATTGAACCTCAATTAAAATACCACTTTTTTCTTCTTGAAAACCAACCTATTTACTGTTTGATTTTAAATTGTAATTCAACATTTTGGCATCAAGTTGTGGAATGAACCACTTGGGTAGCTACGAGGTTGGTAGGTGTACTGTTACGCTAGCTTGATGTGAAATCAAGGGAAAGTTAAGTTTAACATTGATAAACCATGGCGGTTACAGTGACTGAGTACAAGAAAAGTTCAAAACTCAGAAAGTTCATATGAACACCAAGACTACTCTACAAGAAGATTCGAGCAAATGCATATGAAGACCAAGACTAATTTACAAAAAGATTCGAGATAAACAATGAATAGTTACATGAGAGTGATTCTCTACCTAATTTGGTGTGCATAGCTTACCAAGCCCACGAGTGTGGAACCTCACCAACGTGTTGGTAGGTGGTGTACGATTGTGGTATATTTTCTCAAACTCTCTTTCACTCTCTTCAATTTTTTCAAATTGTGTCCACTCTCTACAATTTTTTCAAATGGTTTGTTGTATTTTATTCCAGGTACATAATCCAAAAATATTTGAGCATGTGCGAATCTCTTATGGATTGTTATGGGCCATCTTGTAAACTTAAATTTATGTTATGCAGTCGACATCTACAGGATCTCGAACTATCATGATCTTCACAAGTATTATTTAAAGTGGAAATTAAACAATCATCATTTACTTACCTGGTTCCATTAGCGTAGAAATATGGACACAATCAAAATCTTGATTAATCGCTGCTTCAACTTCCAGAGTAGAAAATGGTTTCTCTCTCTTACCCCTTTCTTATACATTCTTTCAGACTTACAAGATGGGTATTCTGAAGGTTATTTTATGGGTGGAGAGAGGACCGGTTTCCCAAGATGGTTATACTCCACTTGCCTATCATAGAAGGAGTTTCCATTAGCATTCAAGAATCGTAACTACCTACCACATGCATCTCTTCATGTGGACCATTAAACTAATAAGATATTAGTCTTACATTCTCCCACTTGGCACATATGATAACTTAATTTTAGAGTTTAACAAGGTGGACATTAGGCACGCCATAAATCATATCCATCTTGACTTTCAGTTGGTCATCATAATACTATAATTAAACAACTCAGTAATGCAAGTCATGGAGGTTCTATGTCAATAAGGCAACATAGTCCCTTCCATGTACCACAACATTAGTAACCTATTTAATATAGTCTATAAACAAGAAGTGTATTCATAAGGTACAACAATAATGTCCCTCGTCAGAGACTATTCCCATCATCATACATTTATTCTCATACATGTGCGTACATATTTAAAACGAGATTTATCAAACAGAAACACCTTTATTAAGATCTCATAATGTCAAATAAAACAAATAACATAATGCAATCCATTACATAAAAGTAGCAACTGTATTATGTGCTACGTTCAATACCCATTCTATTGGCATGTTCCTTAAATGTCTTTGGTGGTAATCCTTTTTTCAATGGATCTGCAACCATAAGTAGTGTGCTTATGTGTTCAATTGACACTTGTTGTTTCTAAAATTATTCCTTGATGGCAAAGTATTTCAATTCCATTTGTTTAGCCCCATTAGAATACTCATCATTCTTAGAGAAGAATACAGCTACAGAGTTATCACAATAAATTCTCAACAGCTTGGCAATAGAGTCGACAACCCCAACCACAATCCTTGAACTATGGCCTCAAAGCATGCCACAAATTTAGCTTCCATAGTGGATGTAGCAGTGATAGTTTGATTTACACTTTTCCATGATATTGCTCCTCCAGCTAATAGGAACAAATAACCAAAAGTGGACTTTCTACTGTCAACGCATCCAGCAAAATCCAAATCTAAGTAGCCAATCACCTCTAGATTATCAGACCTCCTAAATGTGAGAATGTAATCCTTTATTCCCTGCAAGTACCTCATCACTTTCTTTGCATCTTTCCAGTGATCCAATCCAGGATTAATTTGGTATCTTCCCAACATACCAACTACAAAACTGATGTCTGGTCTGGTGCAAGTCTGTGCATACATTAGGCTTCCTACTGCGGAAAGCATAAGGAATTCCTTTCATCTGTTTTCATTCCCATTTATTCTGCGTACATTGCATAAGGCTGAATTTATCCCCTTTCTGAATAGGGGCATCACTAGCAAAACATTTCTTCATTCCAAATCTCTCTAGAACTCTTTCAATATAATCCTTCTGAGACAATCCTAATAATCCATGTGATCGATCCCTGAATATTTCAATTCCTATCATGTAAGATGCCTCACCCATATCTTTCATTTCAAAATTCATAGAGAGAAAATATTTGGTTTTGTGTAATAAACCAAGATCACTGGTGGCAAGCAATATGTCATCAACATACAAAATCAGAAATATAAATTTACTCCCACTAACCTTCAGATATATGCACCGATCAACAGTGTTTTCCTTAAATCCAAAAGAAGTAATGGTATTATGAAACTTAAGATACCATTGTCGAGAAGCTTGTTTAAGTCCATATATTGATTTCTTAAGTTTTCAAGCCAGGTGTTCTTTTCCTTTAACGAAGAAACCTTCAGGTTGATCCGTATAGAATTCTTCCTCTAAACTCCCATTTAGAAAAGCATTTTTCACATCCATTTGGTCTAATTCCAAATAAGAATGAGCTACCAATGCCATAATGATTCTAAGCAAGTCCTTCTTGGACACGGGAGAGAAGTTCTCTTTATAATGTATTTCTCTTTTCTGAGTGAAACCTTTGGCGACAAGTCTATCTTTATGTCGTTCGATATTACCCTTAGAGTCACGTTTGGTATTAAAGACCCATTTGCAACCACATTTCTTATATCCTTTGGGCAATTCAACAAGATCCCAAACTTCATTCTGGTCCACTAATTTCAATTCATCATTCATGGCATCAATCCATTTAGGAGAATCATTACTTTCAATGGCTTGTGAAAATGAAACCAGATCCTTACACGTCCCTACATCAATATCAAATTCTTGTAGATGAACCACATAATCATCTGAAATAGTAGACCTCCTTTCCCTTTGAGATCTCCTTAATGATACTTCTTTTGGTTCTTCTACCATTGGTTCATTGGTGACAGTCTCATTATGGAGTGGTGGCTCATTAATTTCTTGTTCAATGTTGTCAGGTTGTTCAACAATGATAGGAACAACAATTTCCTTTGAAGCCATAGGTACAGGGACATGTACCCTAAATTCTTGGATAACCACACTTTGTGATTTATTACTCCCACTGACTTCACCATTTTCAATGAATCTGGCATTACCGGTCTCTACAATTCTCGTACTATGAATAGGACAATAAAACCTATACCCTTTGGATTTTTCAGGATAACCAATAAAATAACCACTGATTGTTCTAAAATCCAATTTCTTTTCATGTGGATTATATAATCTAACCTTTGCTGGACTGTTTGATTTTTATCATTCAAGCTAGCATTATCTTAGGATCTTTAACTGAGAGAATAACAAGCACATCAATCAAACACAAGAGACAATAGACACAAAGATTTTCCTCAGGGAAACCATAAAGGAGAAAACCCCGCAACTTCCTCAGAGATAGAATCAGCCCCAAAAGTAAAACCCCAAAAAAATAAGATGATCTCTCGACAGTAGTAGTCTCTTTCTCTGATCCCAGCTTCTTCTCTCTCACTCATGCACCCCAGTGAGTGAGTGAGTGTGTGATAAATAGAGAGGCTAATTCTCTATTTATATTCTTTCCTTCACTTGATGTCCACTTCAACATGTCAGCCACACTTAACAATTACTTACTAGGGTCGACATCTCTAGGAGAGTATAATAAACCTAGTTCCCCACAACTATGGGGACTTTGCCCTCCGATCAACAAGGAGGGTTAACCTTGACACAATTGTGGGGACTATTGCCCTGACTTACAATGGAGGGTTAACCTCAATGACTTTACATCATGTGTTTACATTATTGAATCTCCTGATCAAAACATTGGGGCATGACATGACTCAATTACATTACAGATACTTCCTAGAATAAACATCGGGGTACAATACATAAGATGTACAAGTGAATGCATTCCAAAGTTACAAATACATCAACACTCCCTCTTAACTAGGAAGGTATTTTCTCGACACAATTTATCAGCACAAGTCTTCTTCTTTGTATCATCTGGATCATCATCAGGTCATTTTCATCTTCAAGTCATCTTCATATTCAATTCATATTCATCATCAAGTCATCTTCATCAAGTCTGGATCTGGATCATCTCTCTATCTGGATCATCACTGGATCATCATCATCATTGCTTCCGCTATCTCAATAAAATGGTGCTCTATCTTCATTATTCTTGTCATGGGAAGTTCTACAGAGCCAGCCCTTTTTCATGCTGGTTGTAGGCCTAGCCTCCTTGTAGGTATTCTTCAGTGCTTGTATCTGACCTTAAGTCAAAATGGCCCACCCAGCACTTACATCTGACCATGAGAGGAACACATCCAACACCATGACAAAAAGGCCTAGCACTCACATCCGATCATGGGAGGAACACATCCAAGAACCATATTAGAAAGGTTCAACACTCACATCCGACCATGGGAGGAACACATCTAAGAACCATATTGAAAAGGATCAGCACTTATATCTGACCATGATAGGAAACTTTATTCACACATCATGATAGGAAATGTTATTCACACATCATGATAGGAAAATTTTATTCACACATAATGTCAGAAAGGCTCTGCACTTATATATGACCACGATAGGAAACTTTATTCACACATCATGATAGGAAACTTTTATTCACACATCATGTCAGAAAGGCCCTGCACTTATATCAGACCATGATAGGAAAATTTATTCATGCATCATGATAGGAAAATTTATTCACACATCATGATATGAAACTTTTATTCACACATCATAATGGCTCAGCACTCATATCTGACATGGAAGGAACCAATCCTCTCACCATGACAGAATGGCGCAGCCCTTACATCTGACCATGGAAGGAACTAATCCTCTCACCATGTCAGAATGGCTCATGGACTCATCACTTCCCCTTGGAGGGAACCTCGATCTGGAGAACACCAAGCTTCTCCCTGAAGTAATAAAACTTCACTCTCGCTAATGGCTTAGTCAACACATCAGCTATCTGTTCGTCTGTCGCAACATACTGGAGCTTCACTGCTCCTCTCTGCACCATATCCCTGATATAGTGATATTTGATCTCGATATGCTTCGACTTGTCATGGAACACTGGGTTCTCAGGAAACTTCACACAACTCTGGTTTTCACAATATATACAAGTAGCATCCAACTGGAGATCAAATAAATCAGACAGTAGCTTCCTCAGCCATACTGCCTCACAACTAGCTAAACAAACTGTGACATACTCTACTTCAACTGTACTCAGTGCCATGCAAGATTGTTTCCTGCTAAACCAAGAGATCATACCAAATCCCATACTGAAGCAACACCCTAAAGTGCTCTTCCTATCGTTGGCACTGCCTGCCCAATCCAAATCCACATAACCTTCTAGGTTAATCTTCTGGTTCGCCTCATACTTGAGCCCATAATCAACTATACCCCTAATGTACCTCAAAATATGCTTTGCAGCAATCAAGTGAACATGTCTCGGATCTATGAGGAACTGGCTCAAGGTGTTCACAGCAAAGAAAATATCTAGTCTCGTATTCATCGGGTACATTAAGGACCCAATCATCTAACGATACATCGTAGCATCAACTGCTTCTGATGAAACATCACTCAATAGCTTTAGGTTCAATGCCATAGGTGTGGTCATGGCCTTGCAGTCCATCATCCTAAACCTCTTCAGGATCTCTACTGCATACTTCCCTTATCAGAGGAAGATTCTGCCACACCTCCATGCCTATAAAGTAGTGCATCATATCCAAGTCCTTCATCTCAAACTCGGCAGCAAGTGTCCTTCTTGCAACTTTGATGAGTTCCTCTTTTCTGTCAAGAACAAGTCATCGACATATAACAGGAGCATCACTGGTCTTCCGCCTTCAACCTTGAAGAAAATTTTGGAATCCACTTTACTCTTAGTAAAGCCTAGAGTCATCAGTAATCTGTCCATCCTGTCTTACCATGTCAAACCTTAGGATCTTCTGTAGTCACTCCCTCTGAAGCAGAGCATCATTCTCGCTTTGTCTTTCGTACTCTATGCTTGAAACATTCTGTACCAGAATGACAAGTAGCTTCCTTTGCTACTAATATTCTATGTATCCATCTAGAGTCACTGGATACCAAGATCCTGTATATTGAAAACATTCTTCTCGCACCCATCTGTGAGATTTTCATCCTCTTCAAGCTCCTCATGTATGTATTATCCCATGGGTGTCTTCTGAGCTCGTACAAGGTATTATTTAATTTTCACAGATGAGTCTTCCTGCCATGTGCCTCAAATCCCACTAGATGCAACTGTCTCTTCATATTCTATGCCTTCTTTTCATGAGAAGCCTCGTGCTATGAATTTTGCCTTGAATCCCATGATGTTTCCATCTACTACATGATGGAACTATGAACTTCCCTTCATGTATCGATACTGCAACCTAGACAACATTCTTCTTGAACTGGCCTTCCATTTCTTCTTGGTTACTTCTTCATAGCTAGAAGGTTCTGCATCAGTGATGTTGCTGCATTCATCATATTATTCTTCATCTTGAACTGTCGTCACTTGTTCTTCGAAACAAGTCTCATCCTTCTTTGCTTGTAGGTGATTTTACGCGATCTTTCCTACAAGTCAAATGCATTAGTTGTGTGGTTAGAAACATTTCATCAGGTATATTCATAATGAAAAATTATTTTGCGTCAAGATATATGATTATGCAACTATTTTATCCAATACAACATTCATCCATATCTCACGGAAACTTTCTAGATGCCTTCCATATCTACCAGGACAACATTGAGATTGTGCACTAATCCAATATGTCAGCAAAGAGGTTTCATTCTAGATAAGTAGCAAGGGAGAGTTGTATAGCACCATGAGCTACTTACCCATTACATGCATATTAGTAGTATACTATCATTAATGCAAACATTCTATCATGCATAATACATTAACTGGATATAAACAAATGCATAACAAAACAATATCATGAAATGAAAATTGAATACTTATCTTTATTTGTTTCGTGGGTAGACTCCTTCTTGAGCCTTTAGCTTCATCGTCTTCTTCATTCAACATTTCTTATCCAAATGCTAAGGTGGATAAGAGTTTCTTCAAGAGTTGAGTCCTTCGTATTCATCATCGCTTGAGGGATCTTCTTTGGATGGTGAGAGCTTGATCTTCAGTTGCTCCCATCTTCTCTTCTCTTATTATAAGTCAAGATTCTTCTTCTTCCCAGAGTCTGCTGAAAGTAATCACTTCCTTCTGGCACACATTCCTCGCATGAATGAATCCCATGATCCTGGGAGGAAATTCAAGGTGGCTCTCACCACTTATACATTCTCCACTTATTCTTCTACTGCTACAAGTTGTTCTTTGATTTGAGAGACCCTCATAAAGTATGACTGTATGGTCTCTGCATTCTGGATCTTCAGATTCTTCAAGTGTTTTCTCAAAGTCATATTCTGATTTATGTTCTTCCCTTCAAATAACTTGGTCAAGGAATCAAACATCTCTTTCGGTTTCTTTAGGGAAGACACTTGTGGTATAAGGTGATCCATGATTGAATCAGCAATGATCTTCTTGGCCTTGACCAAGTTCTTCTAGTGTAAGGCTTTTAGCCTCATCTCCCTTTGGAACTGGAACCTCTCTACTTATGTAGGTGTCCAATTCATTTTATTTAGAGAGATCATATATTTCCATGCTTGGAAGTTTCCAACTTCACCAAGCTTATCATCAATCTAATGTGATATATCAATTTGAAATGAGAACCTCAAATGAAAATAGCAAAATGTTAGATCTTACCGATTTGAGGTGTCCATCCTAGTTCCAGAGCTCGCTGATCTAGGGTTTGTCAGAGAAACCCTAATTTTCAAAACTTGGAATATTTCAGATCTGATTGTCTAGAAAGATATACCTCTTCAAGGTGAGTTGTCCAATGTACTCCTTTTCTATAAACAGTGGAGAGAAGCTCCCGGAATAGGAAGCCCTGGTTTTCCAATTTCTTCTGCAGAAATGCCTGATACTGTTTCTATGGTATCTCTGAAATTACTATTCCTCTATGTCTAAAACGTTGTACTAAGTTAGCCTCACCTATATATATTCCAACACCATGGGTTTCATTAGAATTGGTTTCACCAATTGGGACTTATGAGCATTTTCCCAATATTACCTGTTTCAGGATTCTTCAGCATAGCGAAGTTGTACGGACTACCACATGTCACTGTTTCATATTCTGGGTATGAAACTTGGACCACAAAAACTAAATTCCATTCCCTTTCTAGAACATCTTCAAAAAATTCATTGGGACCTTCGTACCCCTGATATAGAAATTCTCCCCAGGTGTCCTGTTTGGGGATGAATCCTGGGAGAGCCTGGAACCCTAACTTGGAGGAATCATATCTCCTAGAACATAGAGATTCTAAGGCTGAAACTTGGACACAGTGTACATCAGCATTTTATCTTCGAACTTTGAAATTTTCAGCCCCTAAGACTTTTGTAATCCTGAGATATAGCAAATGTAACAAAACTTATAAGTATTAGTATTTAGGGTTTTTCCAACCCGGGGTCAAACTAGGGTTTGACTTTCCTTAAGTTTCACCCAAAAAAAAATCTATACCTAGGTCTCTAAACTTTGATTTTGATGAGGAGAGAAATCCTATGCCAGGCTCATTCAAAAATTCCTCTTCTATAAGAAGCCCTAATTTCCCGCACCAAAAACTGAAAATGTCTGGAATCGAATTCCTCTTCGACAAAAAGATGTGCCCTTCAATGGAGAGTCAGCCTAGCATAATTTTGTTGATGGATTGTGGAGAGAGACCCAAAATCTAAGAAGCTCTAGCTTCTGCAGCTGCACAATGTCTTCTTCTCAGGTTAGCTTTGATACCATGTTTTATTTTTATCATTCAAGCTAGCATTATCTTAGGATCTTTAATTGAGAGAATAAAAAGAACAACAATCAAACACAAGAGACAATAGACACAAAGATTTTCCTCAGGGAAACCATAAAGGAGAAAACCCCACAACTTCCTCAGAGATAGAATCAGCACCAAAAGTAAAACCCAAAAATACTAAGATGATCTCTCGACAACATTAGTCTCTTTCTCTGATCCCGGCTTCTTCTCTCTCACTCATGCACCCCAGTGAGTGAGTGTGTGTGTGATAAATAGAGAGGCTCACTCTCTATTTATATTCTTTCATTCACTTGATGTCCACTTCAACATGTCGGCCCCACTTAACAATTATTTACTAGGGCCGACATCTCTAGGAGAGTCTAATAACCCTAGTGCCCCACAACTGTGGGGACTTTTCCCTCCAATCAACAAGGAGGGTTAACCTTGACACAATTGTGGGGTCTATTGCCCTGAATTACCATGGAGGGTTAACCTCAATGACTTTACATGAATTGTTTACATTATTGAATCTCCCAATTGAAACATGGGGGCATGACATGACTCAATTACATTATAGATACTTACCGGAATAAACATCGGGATACAATGCATAAGATATACAAGTGAATACATTTCGAAGTTACAAATACATCAACATGGACAACCCCAAACATGTAGGTGTCTTAAACTCAGTTTCCTTCCTGTCCATAGTTCAAGAGGGGTCTTTGGAACTGACTTACTAGGAACCCGATTTAATAAGTATACAGCGGTCTTAAGAGCATACATCCACAATGACTTGGGTAAATTGGAATTACTTAACATACTCTTAACCATATCCATTAAAATACGATTACGCCTTTCAACTACACCATTCTGCTATGGTGTTCCAGGTGTAGTATACTGTGCACATATGCCACACTTTTCAAGGAGTTTAGAAAATGGGCCAGGCACTGCTCCTGATTCATCATACTTTCCATAATATTCACCACCTCTATCATATCTGATGATTTTCACCTTTCTATCTAATTGTCTTTCAATTTCAGTAATATACACTTTAATGGCATCCACTGATTGAGATTTTTCATGCAGCAAATAGACATAACCATAACATGAGAAATCATTAATAAAGGTGATAAAATACTTTTCTCCACCAAAAGATGGATTGTCAAAAGGCCTACAAATGCCTATATGGATAATTTCAAGAAACTCAGTACTTCTCATGGCACTTTTTCTGGTGTGTTTGATTTGTTTTCCCTTAATACAATCTACACATACCCCAAGATCAGTAAAATCTAGGTTTAAGAGAATCCCATATTTTACTAATCTCAGTAACCTTTCTCTAGAAATATGTCCCAGTCTTTTATGCCACAAGTATGAGGAATTTTCATTCGTGAGGATATGTTTAGTACCAACATTATGATGCAAGGTAAGAATAATTTCAGTAAATTGATCATCAAGGTTTAATTTGTACAAACCATCACAAAGAATACCCGAACCAACAAAAGAGGTACTCTTATACAAACTGAAACTTTGATTTCTAGAATTAAAAAAGTAACCATCAATATCAAGTCTAGGCAAGGAAATTAAATTTCTGGAAATAGAAGGAACATAAAGAGTCTGAAACAAATCCAAATGATGACCAAAATCTAGAAATAAACGATAAGTTCCAATGGCTTCAACTAGAGATTTAACCCGATTTCCCATTTACAGAAAGTTTTCATTTGGATTTGTGATCTGGGTTGTAAGGAATCCCTGCATTGTATTTGAAACATGAGTAGTATCCCCAGAGTCAATCCACCAAGTATTAGAAAGAACTTCAGTTAGGGCTGATTCGAAACAAACAGTAATTAAATACATACCTTTCTTTTCGAACCATTCTCTATGTTTTGGATAGTCTTTCTGATAGTGTCCTGACATTTTACAGAAGTGACACTTATCACTATTCTTTTCCTTCTTATAATCCTAAGGACCATGATTAGGCTCATATGCCTTGGGTGGTATTCGCTTCATGCCCTTTCTAGGATTTTTCCCTTTCCTTTCGACTCCTTGAGTTCTAAAATGAACTGAATGTTGTCCATGTTTCTTAAGTCTTTCCTCTTCTTGATTGAGTATACTGACCAACTCATTCACATTCCATTTATCCTTAATAGTGTTATAGTGAATCTGAAATGGTCCATACTGAGGAGGCAAGGAGTTCAAAATAAATTGCACAAGAAAGAACTCATCCTCTTTCATCTCAAGAGTCTTTAATTGAGCAGCCAAATTTGTCATTTCAAGGACATGCTCATGCATCCCATGCGTACCATCAAACTTCATGGTGGCATGCTTAGCCATCAGTGTCCCAGTAAGGGACTTGTCTGCAGTTCGGAAATTCTCTCCCATAGATTTCAGAAATTCCTTAGCATTGTCAGTTACAGGAAGAGTTGACTTGATGTTGTTTTGTACAGTCATCCGCATAAACTTAAGGCTCAGTCTGTTCAATTTTTCCCATGCTTTGAATATAGATTTTTTTTCCACATTGTTGTCACTAGTAATAGTAGCCAATTTCTCAGATTCAAGTGCTAAATCTAGATCCAGAACATCGAGGTGAAACTGAACCTGTTCTTTCCAATCTAAGAAATTCATTCCATTCAAGATCAAAACAGAAGAGGCATGCAAATGTAGAGAAATAGGAACTGACATTGCAATCATAAATTCATTCTAACAACATTAATGCTAAGATTTATAAATAATTGTACAATAAAGCAACATTAAAAAACACATGGTTAAACAATAAAAAATAGTATTACCGCGACCTACCTTTGGGCTAATCTTATGGTAAACTATTAACAATTATGGTGATTTCCTTTCACCTAATAGGACTAATTGATAAAATATTCACAACTAAGAAGTCCGTTACCTTTGAGTATCCGTGCCAACCTCAATTGTGAATACCCACCAACCATCCTACTCCAATTATTCAATCTCTCAAAAAATGGTGCACCTTTGGGCCAACCTAATATTTTTGTGATTAAATAATTGCGATTTGTAGAGTCATTATTTGAACACCAGGGAAATGAGTATTGAATTTCGATAATTTGACTTGATATCTACGTGTCATTCCAGTTGGACCACTTTGGTGGCTACCAAACCGTATCTTAATATAGACCTTAAATCAATATAATGACTTTGCATATTAAATCAATAGTAATATGTTTAATACCTTTCCATTTAAATGAAAGCACCACTATCTTCAAAAAGAATTAAAAATTAAAAATAAAATAAACACGGCATATTCAACTCAATTTATATCTTTTCTATATTGGTTTCTCTTTGCATCTTTTCTGTCTTTAAATAAAATTCATTTAAAGTTCCATGCATCCGAACTTTAAAAAAAAAATAAACATGCTAAAGATGCTGATAATCATACTAAAGATGTTGCAAACTATGCATCTAATACAAAGTATTTTTTTTATTGTTATATATAAAATTCTAATTATCTCATGGCCCGGTGAGGAAATGAATCAAATTTCGTGCAAGTCAATGAACCCGTGAACCAAGATAATTTTTTACACATTTTGTACAATTCAAGATAAATTAATACTCAGGAAAATGAAAAGCGATACAAAATCTACACATAAATAAATAAAGAATACAGCTTCAATTAACATTTAAAAGAAAAGCACAGAAGATAAATTAGGATGAATGTAATCCATCATTAACATTTTTGTTACAGAGAAAACTTCCTATGGCTTCGGGTACCACAACAGACAGAGTAACCGTAGAAATCAATCCCTTCCCAATATGCAAGAGAAATAAACATCTAACACTAAAGGATCTTGAAACATACCTTATTTCGGATGGTTGATGTAGATCCTCGTTGAGCTTTTCCAATCTCACTTGTGTTAGCAATTTGCTCTCTCAACAATCAACAAACAAGACAAGCATGCTATATAATTGTGTTAGACCTACTCTAGCATATATAATCAATAACTTATAAGCATTTAAAATCATCCATGGATTCAATATTCATTTAAATACACATTATTGGACAGGAAAAGACATTTCTATTAATATAAATCAAAGATTACAAGAATGACAACCTCTGTCGGCACGTCTGTGAACTGGAAAAAATGAGTCCTCCACCTGGGCCTCCACCACTTCAATCCTCCATCTCTCGATAGCTAGCTCACAAGAAAAGGAAAGCTTGGGAAGAACACAAAGTGCTCCAAGGGAAAAAGGGATGCAAACTCAATTATAAGCTCCGGCAACAATGGACTATAGTTTTCTTGCTCTTCAATTCCCCTTCCTTCAATGTATCCAAAGGGTTCCTTATATAGTGCCTCAATGGGGTAATGGAAGGTCGAATCCGAGTGATATCAAGGCATATGTAAGGCCAAGATACAAGTGACTCGGCTCCACATCAAGGAAAAATCCAAAACTATTTGGCCTTTTGCACACATCCCGATGTACGCAGGTTTGAGGGTCATATCCGCATATATACGCAAGAATAGGTTTAAAAGTCATGTATGGAAAATAATGCATGTTTTTAGGGATGATCTTGGAAACATAAAAGGTACAAAAATGGTCCATGGGGTCCAAAGAGTCTACAGAGGGACATGGAAGGCCATAAATGTGTGATCCACCATGTGTGGTAAAATCAGTTGTAACAGATGCCCCCTAATATGTGAGGTTAGAGGGGTGATACGATGGCTGAAATACATTATAAGTCCATCCCAAAAGTGGAGTGATGAAGAACCAGGTGGAAAAACCAGCCATCCAATAGTATAATACAATAACCAAACTCTGCACATGACTGCAAGTACATACAGCAGTCCTGGATACATAAGAGTACAATGGCCATGAATAGGCATGATACCAAATATGACATGTGTGGTCATCACCACGTACAATATAGATAGATCAGAATCTCCATGATGAATATATATAAAGGATCATGATCTCCATGAAAGATGAAGATATACAATGGATCAAGATCTCCATAATGGCTGAAGATATCTGACATACACTGGAATCAAGTCACGAGAGTTGAAATCTCATGAACATTGACACGATCAAGGAGGTAGAATATATGAAATTCCACCAATATGGAAGGTCTTCTACATAATCTGCTACAAGTACATGCCCTACTATGTGAATAGAGGTGTTGAGGTCGAACATAGTATTCCATAATTTGATTACCAGTCATTGATGTATACCGTTAACAAACGCGAGATCACCCACCGATAATGAAAATGGGAATCAAGGTACTATAGTGCAAACTAACAAGTGTGAATAAATGTGTTGAGGTCAAACACTTGAAAGAATCCATTGATCAGGGGACATTGATGTATTCCCAAAACTGTTGATGGCGAGAGAACCTGCCACTGATGACTGCAAATCTCAAGGCACTCAAAATGACTCTAGACTCCTATCCCAGAATAAATGATCTGAAGTCGATGGGATGAAATCTGCTGGAAGGAGGGCATTAAGGCATCCCCCATCATCCAACACAAGGTACTTAGCAAAGCTGTATAATGTGGAAGAACTCGATCATAATGTGCATGAACTAGTATTGGTATCAGGAATGGCCGACATGCAAAGTCAAGAGAACCGAGGAATGGCCAACTCAGGTTTCAACTTCCATCAAAAAAGAGCATAAAGGCAAATGGTGACTAAATGTAGGCAGCATAGACTCAATATACAAAACTGGGACATCTCTATGACACAAGAAGCATCAACAGAGGCTCCATAGGAAATGGAAGCTTAACCAGTGGGTGGAGATAAACTCAGAGAAACGAGTATAGCTCTTAAATTGAAACTATTAACCCAGCGAATGGATGTGATATACAGTGCTTTGTTCAAAGGCGACACGACTGTATTGCTTCCAAAGATAACTTCTTTTCCTGTCAGTATTTTTGGTTTTTTGGTTTTTTTTTTGGACTTTTTCAAATATTTTGAAAAGCTTGAAAAAGAATAAAAGTGCTTTATAGTTACAGAATAGGAGGAGATGAGTGTCAAGGGGCAAACAAACTAGTTCTAAGTAGTGGAACATACCTATGCTCAATGCAAGGACACATGTGTAGTATAACGACACTCAGGGGACAGTCCCCTCCAAGTAAAAAATGGGGAATCAAGCTGCAAAAGATATGTAAAACGGCTCTACTTGGCTAGAAATGAGACAAGCTTGGGCTATATGGCTGATAATCAAAGTCAAGGAAGCCGGAATAAGGCTCAATAAGGCAAGAAAAACTCATGATAATGCAATTACAACTTGACATAAGGGAGTCCTAGGGAAAAGGCCATCAAAAAGATCAAGAGGAGTATGAGGCTCTTGTGCAAAGTCATGGCGATACTATACAAAGGACTCCCACACCCTAAAGGAAAAATGTCGGCATGGGCATCAAATGCAAAATAGGAGCTAACTAGGGCACCCATGTATGGTCAAGCTCTACCATTCACATCATGTCACTTATAAAAGCAATAAGAAGGTTCAATGAAAAGATAGAATGGGTTCATACCTAAGGTTATAATGAAACAGTCATAAGGTCATGCAAAGTGCAAATGGATGTGAAGCCTAACCTATATGCCAATTTAGACATAATACCTGAAATCGGTATGAACGGGTCAAAACCACGGTCAAACCGCGCTCAAAATGGACTCCTACATCATCAAATTAGTCCAAAACGGTCCAAAATGGTTAGAAACAGTCCAAAACAATAGAAAGTGGGTAAAATATTTAAAAATTTTCAAAAAAAAATTTAAATAGTAAAAAATTCAAAAATTTCATATCATTTGAAATTTTTACCCATTTGAGCTCAAAACTTCCAACGCGAATTCTGGGAGCATAGTCCGGCGAAATTCGACACCATTTGTTCTAGGTAACTCCTCATGTCCTCCTCTTCCCATTTCATGCAAAAAAATTTAAGTTTCCATGGTCAATTTCATTTTCTAAGCCAATCTAAAGTAGGCATTTAGGTCCATGCGGATATCAGGGTTTTTTCTGCATATAGGGCTGGCCATACGCAGAAAAACCTCCCAAAACCATGTACATACACGGTTGTTTTGCAAACAGTCATGTATGCGGCCACGAATAAGGATTTTTAAGGCAAATAATTATCAAAAATCATGTTTTATGTGCAGGATGGTTCTAGAATGGAGAGAGAGGGAACATGGTGATGTAGAAGAGGCTGTACAAGGTGGCTTAATGGCCCAACAAGCTCTACGTGCATGCGGTTTGTATAACTTTTGGTGTCTTGGCAGCCTGAGGGCCAAACCAAGACTCCTGCAAATGCTAGTGGATTACTGGGATCCAAACTCTGAGTCTTTTCACATTGATGGGATGTCGGTTAGTATAGAGATTGAGGACATATACTTATCATTGGATTATCCCGAAGAGGAGAGGTGGTAAATATCCGATCTCAAGGGCCAGGAGGTGGCCTGACTATTGATGAGTACATTGTGGTGTACTGATTTCCAGACATGGAAAAGGTTGGGATTCAAATCTCAACAAACTCGATCCAGGTGCTGGGACTGAAGGCCATACTATTGGCACTTGGCAGGATAGCTAGACTAGCTTCACTCCACCAGGCCTCGCGACCATTGATGTTCTATGTGGTGGAGTGTATTAGACCCACAGTGTATGACTGGAGCACTGCGCTATTGAGTAACATGAAGCAGTAGCTCAGTGACTGCAATATGGGCCAGGTGAGAAACTTCAGTTTCAGCAGCATACTGAGCATGTTCTTCTTTGAGCATGTATCAGGGCTAAGCCCTAGAGTGGACATTCCTCTACATGGAGTTCGAGATCTATCCCAACGACGTTGGGCAAATGTTATGTGCAGACTGGGCAGAGGTAGGGTGGCTAACCCCTACCTAGCAAACTTATTTCCATGGTGGTGGCGGCAAATCATTGCCATCAATGACTACCCCTATGCAGGGATAGATTTCCAGGGAGATCCGTACATGCCCCTACCACCAGGAATGGCATATGGCAACATAGGTAATGAATCCCAAACCCTCTTTTTAAGTTTTTTGAATTATTAATTTTTTTGTGTTTTTGATATATTGACTCAAAAGACATGTTTTGGTGTGACGACACATAGTCACAATCTTTCATGTGTATGCATATTTTGGACCACGGTGACCTAATGGTTTCCCTCATCATAGACAGAGGGGAAGAGGAGATGACATCATGGGTGCGGATGCAGAGCGGACGCTGCAAATCATCCACACAAACTTTGTATGCTTGACACATAGGGTACCCATGGCGCAAGTCGAGGACTATCGTGAGGCCATGTAGCTCTAGGTGGTTGGTGTACCACGGGTATGGGTTTGATTATTTTGGCAGCTAGCTAGAGCCATGGTGTGCTACCACAATCAGAACCCCCCTCGTCCTCCTCAGGCTTAGAGACCTGAGAGTATTTCTTTTTGTACTACCATGTATTATAATTTGGTGGCTCAGAAGCCCCAATTTTGTATTATGACACTTATGTATTATGACATCACATTTTGGATGTTTAATGAAAATTTTTTATGATGATCAATTTTATTTATTTACATGTGTGTAAAAATGTATGTTTTTTATATGCTTATGGTCTATGAAACAAATGCCAATCTAACACATAGTTAGCATATGAGTCAGAAACTTGATAAAAAATTCTTGAAACATGTATGTATGTTATGTTCTCAAATTGTCGTTCTAGCAATCTCACCCGTAAGAATCTTCATAATAATGTTGGATCCCTAATACGATACAAGCCATTAAGCGGTGAAACCACTAACTGCAACTCAAGACATACCTCAAGAGAGAGAACACCATGTGAAATGGCATCCCGCAATAACTCGATAACGGCACTATATTCAGCAACATTGTTCAAAGAAGGCCGTAAACATATGCCTCCTAAATACAATACTTAACCCATAGGAGTATAAATCACCCATGCATCCAAAGCTGAGTTTTGAGTGTGATGGCTAGAAACATCAGTGAATCCTATGTAAGAAGAAGACTCCATCGACATCTACCATAAGAAACGAAAGCTAATCAACAAACCCAATCACCATAAGAAAACCTAACTGTGCAATTCAAAAATTGTACAATAATATACAACAATCAGCCCTGGTTGAAGATCATGCATAGTATTTTTTAAGATAGAGCCCATTTCTAGGCTCCGCCAAGGTTGTCCCTTCATAATATACCAACTCATAGGCGCCCTTCTCTAACACACGTTTAACTATGTAAGGACCATGCTACATGGGATTAAACTTCCCTGCCCCCAAGGGTTCTCACAGAGACTTCACTTAGTGAACCTCTCACATAGCACATGAAATCGTGGGATATTAAAGAATACCCTTAATTTCCAGAGATATTGACCCAAACTCTTTTTGTTGAAACTCCCTCTAAATACTTAAAACCTCCTCCCCGCCCCCTTTTATACCTCAATCCTTATAAACCACCCTACCCAACCCCACCTTAAATCCCTCATCCCCCCCAATAACTGCAATATATTGGTTCAATTTTTGATAATTTTAAAACCCACAATATGAACTAACGTGATAGGATATTGGTCAACAAGTGAAGCCCCTGTGAGGGTTCTTTAGCGTGATCCCACAAAAGGACCAAATCACCTTCACTAAACTTCCTTGGATGGACAGACTTATCATATTGGACCTTAATGCGATGCTTATTTACCTCTAGAGCCACTAAAGCATCTCGATGCTGCTCATCAAGCTGCTCTAAGTGGACCAAACGTTCCTCCAATGCGAAAGTGTCTGGTAAAATATCTATAGCTAGCTTCAATGAAGGGATTTTGCATTCAACCGGCAAGATAGACTCCACCCCATGTACGAGCTGATATGGAGAGAAACCGGTGGCAGTCTTAACCGCGATTCTATAGGCCCACAAAGCAGGATATAACATGATATGCCAATTTGTCTTGCTTTGTGCGATGGTTCATTGGAGAATAGACTTAAGTGATTTATTCACTGCTTCAACCTATCCATTCGCTTGAGGGTAATAAGAAGAGGAGTGCTCCTGCATATACCCTAACTTTAAAGCCAACTCTTCCATCATTTTATTCTGAAAATGCCTACCATGGTCAGTGACAATCTCTTTCGGAATGCCAAACTGAGTAATAATTTGGTTGAAAATGAAATGCACGGCTGTCTCACCATC
Source organism: Pseudotsuga menziesii (assembly GCA_001517045.1). NCBI lineage: Eukaryota > Viridiplantae > Streptophyta > Pinopsida > Pinales > Pinaceae > Pseudotsuga > Pseudotsuga menziesii. The sequence goes on from LPNX010443419.1 coordinate 307,813, forward strand.
GTATTTAATCGTGGGCATATCCTCTACCCATTTCATGAAATAATCAATAGCCACTATAATGTGATGATTCCCCCCAACTGAAGCTGGATTGTAATCCATGAATTCAAGCCCCCACTTGGTGAAGGGACTGATGGTGATAATAGGATGTAACGGGGCAGGATGCGAGCGCATATTGCATGCAAACACCTAGCAAGGGTGACACTTCTTGACCGCATTGACACAATATTTGAAGATCGACAACCAAAAATATCCCGCTCTCAAGATTTTTTGGGCTGTAGAAAGCCCAGATAAATGACCACCACACACCCCTCCATGGCAATCATTTAGTACAACCTCAGCCTCATCATGGGTTAAACAATGATGCAAAATGGAATCTACCCCACGACGGTACAAAGTGCTATCCACTATAAGGTAGTTCTTAGCTACATGAAGTAATTGTCTCCATTCTTATCGTGAAAGCTGAGTAGGGACCTTCAATGTTTGCAAATATACAATGATATCCCCATACCATGAGTCCAAAGTTGAGATAAGGAAAATTTTCTCATCGACAAACGTATCCTCATAAACCTCCTTCTCCTCCACACCTGGAAAATCAAATATGAGCTCTGCAAAGATCAATGATTTCTTCGATTTTGTCGAAACAAATTCGAGATCGAACTCTTGCAAAATAACAATCCACTTATTGTATTTTCCCCCGATCATCCTTCTAGTGAAGACAAACTAAAATGGATTGACATGAGCTACCACCAAGGTCTAGCGAAGGAGAATGTAATGTCTCAATCTCTGAACCACATGAACGGTGGCCAAAGCAAGTTTCTCCACATGGGAATAACGGATTTCCGCATCAACAAGGTTTCGGCTCAAATAATATATCACATGCTCATGGAGCTCCTCATCCAGCTGAACCAAAACCATACAAACCATCTCGAAGGATGCAACCACATAAATCAAAAAATCACGGCTATATTCGGGTGGACTAAGCACGGGGGCCGATGCTAAGGCTCGCTTAAGAGCATCAAAGGACTCCTGGGGTCGCTCATCCTAGCAAAAAGTAGTTTCCTTATTTAAAATACGCATAAAGCCTTTAGTCAAATTAGCAAAATTAACCACGAATCTCTGCAAGAAATTTTCCATGCCTTGCAAACACTGAAGATGTCTAATATTACACAGGGGAGACAATTGAAGTATTGCCTCAACCTTTAAGGGATCGAAATTTTCCATCTATAGTGTTTTGGCCACTTCAATCCAAATTTGTCCTTTTTTGTACCAACATGAGGAATGTCGGTACTCAAACAGAGAAGTGCCATTTTGGCTGATAACAATACAACCCCTAGTCCTTCTCCCAAAGACTCACACTCCACCATGAACAACTGAGAGAAATCCAGTAATGCTAAAATTGGATAAGAACTCATGATTGTTTTTATCTTCTCAAAAGTTTTATGTGCCACTTATGTCTATGTAAATGCCCCTTTCTTGGTAAGATCATTGAGTGGTGCGAAAAATTGAGAGAACCCTTTCACGTATCTCCTGTAATATGTGCAAAGACCTAAGAATCCTTTAAGTTCTATCATTGTCTTTGGTGTGGGCCAATCTAAGATAGCTCAAATATTTTCCATGTGAAACTGTACCCCCTCTGCATTGACTATATGTCCTAGATACAACATCTCTTTAATGCCAAACTCACACCTTAGACATTTTTGCGTAAAGCAATTGTTCTTCTAGAATTTTCAGTATCTCATCCAAGTTTTTCAAATGTTCCTCCCAAGTTTTCTTGTAAATCAAGATATCATCACAGAATACCAATGAATATTTCTGTAACTGATCCCTAAAGGTGTGGTTCATATAAGTTTGGAAAGTTGTTGGAGCATTGCTAAGTGAAAAAGGCATGACTAGGAACTCGTAGTGACCATAGTGGAAAAAAAGGCTATTTTGGAAATGTCATGATCCCTTACTTATATCTGATGGTACCCTGATCGAAGATCGATATTTGAAAAATATTTTGCACCCAGTAGATCATCCATTAATTCATCAATCATAGGGATGGGATACCTATTTTTGATGGTCTTCTTATTGAGTTCTCTGTAATCAATACACATCCATAAGGTGCCATCTTTCTTTTTAACCAAGACCACTAATGATGCAAATGGACTAGAAATTGGCCGAATATATGTTAGTTCCAGTAATTCCTTGGTCGTTTTCTTGATCTTGTCCTTATATCTTTTGGGATTTCTGTAAGGAGTGGTGATGACTTTATGTGTCCCCTCTTCCAACTCAATAATATGCTTGAATCCCCTATCTGGTGGTCGACCTGTTGGAAGATCCCTAAATACCCTCTCATGTTTCTACAATAGTGCCTGAATATCCGATGGATGTTGGGTGTTGTTGTCAGGAGGTTTTCTAAACATGACAAGGCACTTCACTGACCATTCTATGTCTCCCTGTCTGAGTATGGAATCCATTCTTTGTGATGATACTGGTTTGGGGGTATAAGTGTTCATGCCCCTCAAAACTACACATTTTCCATCCTGCCCCTGGAATTCCATTTCCATTTCCCTCTAATTTGTAGTATAATTTCCTATTTAGTAGAGCCATTGAACTCCTAATAATACATTTGTATCATCCACATTCACCACATAAAATGAGTCTGTCATATTATAGTTCCCTAATGTGACATTCAGTTTGGGAATCCAATAGTTGCACTCCATGTTAGATTTTTTATCATTTAAGCAATATGATATTAGGATCTTATCTGAGAGAATAACATGCACAGCAATAAACACAAGAGACAAGAGACACAAAGAATTTTCCTCTGGGAAACCATAAAGGAGAAAACCCTGCAACTTCCTCAGAGATAGAATGAGAATCAATAGCAGCAGTAAAACCCGAAAACATAAAGATGATCTCTATTGAATTTTCATATGCTAAGCTAGATCATTAGTATTTCATTTCAATTTCATAACAAAAGCATATAAACATGATCATTGAAAGATAGAAAAGCACAACCATACAAAAAGAACACAAAGATTTATCCTGGGAAAATCCTAAAGGGAAAAATCCAGCAAAAGTTTCCTCAATATAGATGCCCAAAAATATAAAAGGTAAAACCAAAAGGGAGATCAAAGACTGATCCTCCTCCTTCTCCAGCTACTTCTCTCTCCTCCACTAATGCGCTACATAAGTGAGAGTGTTTGTTCCAAATGAGGAGCGCCACACCTCTATTTATATTCATCTGTCCACTTTAATAATTAAATCCGACATGTAGGCTCGAGTTACACATGTAGGCCCAAGTAACCACACTAGGGTGCTAATGACCCACCTTTACAATTAGAGGGGACTACCTCATGACTCTTATTAGCTCTTCCGATTAGAAGCATCGGGGTACAAAGTAATACAAGTGGTTCTCCCGGTAGGACCATCAGGGACCACAAAAAGATACATATAGAATATTCTTCGAAGTTACAATATTTCAACACTCCCCCTTAACGAGAAGGGTATTCTACAACAACATCAACAACAACAATGGTAAGAGAGAGATAGAGGACATCATCAACATCATTAGGGTAACACATCTATAAATCATTGGAAGATTTTCAACATAATATAGTCTTTGTCTTCAATATTCAACGATAGCAACTCTTTGATCAGCATCAACATCTTCAGGACTTTGACATTTTGATTAGCAACAACATCTTCAACACTTTGACCTTTCAATCAGCAACATCTTCAGCACTTTGACCTTTCAATCAGAAACATCTTCAGCACTTTGACCTTTTGATCAGCAACATCTTCAGTGCTTTGACCTTTTGATCAGCAACAACATCTTCAACACTTTGATCTTTCGATCAACAACATCTTTAGCACTTTGACCTTTTGATCAGCAGCATCTTCAGCACTTTGACCTTTCGATCAGAAACATCATCATCATCATACTCTAATCTTTCGATCATAAACATCATCATCATCCAAACATCATTCTCATTAAAGCATCATCATCATCAAAAAATCATCATCATCAAAACATCAACATGATCCTTCCTTTTGGAATTACGGGATCAACACATTTGTGGTACTTAGATGATCCTTCCTTTTGGAATTACGGGATCAACACATTTGTGGTACTTAGATGATCCTTCCTTTTGGAATTATAGGATTTATGTCTTTACGGAGTTACCAATGATCCTTCCTTTCAGAATTACAGGATCAACACATTTGTGGTACTCAGACGATCCTTCCTTTCGGAATTACGGGATCAACACATCTATGGAACTCATACAATCCTTCCTTTTAGAATTACGGGATCAAGTCTTTATGGAGCTACCAACATCCTGGACTATCCTTCCTTTCGGAATGATGGGATCAACACATTTGTGGTACTTAGACGATCCTTCCTTTCGTAATTATGGGATTTAGGTCTTTACGGAGTTACCAACGATCCTTCCTTTCAGAATTACAGGATCAACACATATGTGGAACTCAGACAATCCTTTCTTTCGGAATTACGGGATCAAGTCCTCTTACATCAACATTTAAGAAAATCCTTCCTTTCGGAATTATGGGATCAAGTCTAAGGATGATTAATCCTACCACGTTCTTGAGTACCGAAGTCACTGAATCCGTTCTGAACTGAATTTCAAGGATGATACAATCCTGCCACCTTCTCAATGAACGAAGTTCACCGAATCCATTCTGAACCGAAGTTCAAGGATGATAGAATCCTACCACATTCTCGATGACCGAGGTCATCGGATCACTTCTGGACATATATCCCAAGATGATACAATCCCTCTTTATTCTTGGGGACCGAGGTCCCCAGATCACTTTAGGGCAAGTTCCCAGGGATGATACAATCCCACTGCAACACCACTACTCTCCATTTTGAGGAAGGTCTTTCCGAACAACACCAAGCTTGTCTCGAAAGTGTTTGAACTTTACCGAAGACAAAGGATTTGTCAGCACATCATCATCTAAACCATCATCATCTACATCTTCAGTATGTGAATGTTGAACTATCACCATCCGTATCTCTAGTATGTGAATACTAAAAGCATCATCACCTCTATATTCAGTATAGAAATACGAAATCACCATCATCTGCATCTACAGTATGTAAATACTGAAACATCATCATCTGCATCTTATCTCGTATGTAGAAATACCAAAATTCTATGTATTACGACGGAACACAGGGTTCTTTGTCATCACAACTCTGGTTATCACATAGAATCATTGTAGTATCCATCTTCAGGTCAAAGAGACCTGATATCAGCTTCCAAATCCATATGGCTTCACAACTTAGCAGAGCAATCTGCTATGTATTCTGCTTCAGTCGTGCTAAGAGAAACACTAGATTATTTCCTGCTAAACCATGAACTCATAGCAGACCCCAAACAAAAGCATCTACCTGATGTGCTTTTCCTGTTTGAGATACTTCCAGTCCAATTTGCATCTTTAGTCATGGTTTCCATCATAGTATAGACCAAATTCTATAGTCCCTTTCAGATATCTCATCGCATGTTTTGCAGTGATTTGGTGAACACGTCTAGGTTGAACTAGATACTGACTCAAGGTGTTCACAGCAAAACAAATGTCTGGTCTAGTATTTGTTAAATACATTTAACGACCCAATAGTATGTCTATATTGAGTCACATCCACTAACTCTGATGAGTCATCAGCTAACAACTTCAAGTTGGAATCCATGGGTGTTTCCATGGCTTTGTATTCCAACATATCGAATATTTTCAATATCTCTACTACATACTTTCCCTAGCTGAGAAAGATTCCTTCTAAATTTTTCCATACTTCCAGACCTAGGAAATAATGCATTAACCCAAGGTCTTTCATCTAAAATTCTTCAGCGAGATTCTTATTGCATTCTACAATTTGTTTCTCATTCCCTGTTAGGAATACATTATCCACATACAGTAATAGTATGACATGTTCATCTTCTATAACCTTGAAGTAAAGGTTAGGATCGAATTTCGTTAGGAAACTATCTATCCTTCCATACCAGGCTCTGGGAGCTTGCTTCAGGCCATAGAGGGCCTTCTTCAACTTGCATACGTGAGTCCATCTATCTTCAATTTCAAATCCTTGTGACTATTCTATGTATACTTCTTCTTCAATCACACCATTTAGAAAAGTTGTTTTCACATCCATCTGGTGTAAGTCCCACTTCATCATGGATGAAAGTGCCATGATAGCTCTAATCTAAATATACCATGCTACTAGGGCAAATGTCTCTTCATAATTAATTCCCTCTTTTTGATAGAAACCTCTAGCCACAAGTCTTTCCTTACTTCTATCTGCAACATATTTTATCTTACAAATCCTTTTGGAAGATACCACATTATTGCTTTCTGGTTTGAGTACTATATCCCAAACATCATTCTAGTATTCTTTCATCATAACATGTTCCATGAGTTCATCTTGTCGGGTCATCAACATATCCTAGTCTTCTGCATTCAACATTGAAGGTTGGAACCCACTTTACTCTTGGTAAAGTATCGATCCATCAGGAAGCTGTCCATCATGTCATGCCATGTCAAACTCGAATATCTTCTGTAGTCACTCCCCCTGAAGTGGAGTATCATCTTCCCTCTTCATTCTGTACAGGTGGTTCTATGCTTGATATATACTTGTCAATAGAGTATGTTATTTCATAGTCTATTCTTTTTGAGGCAAATCACGAACCTTTCTTTGTACACTTGTTCTTGTAGATCCATATGGAAGATACTACATACTTCCCTTTATGTCTCGAAACCATATCAAATACATCATTCCTCGTGATCAATTGTTACTCTTTGATCATAGCTTATTTCATAGCCATGGTGGTCTTCATCCTTCGAGGTGGATCTACCGCTCTCTGAATCTCTTTCCTTCGTCATGATGTCTCTAACCCTGGGAGCTTCAGATTCATGTTTATTGAATTGTCATCACTTGTTCTTTGGAACAAGTCTCATCCTTCTTTTCTTGTAAGCGGTTGTATAGGACCTTTCCTACAATTCAAATGCACCAATTGCATGGTTAGAACTATTTCATAAAACATATGCATAACAACAAATTATTATGCATCATGCAACTGTTTAGCCAACACAACATTCATCCATATCTCACTACTGTCATTAATGCAACCAATCTATCATGCATAACACATCAACTGAATATAATCAAATGTATAACAAAACAATATCATGAAATGACAATTGAATACTTATATTTTATTCGTTTCATGGGTATACTCCTTCTTGATCCTTCTACTTCATCGTCTTCTTCATTCATGATATCATCATTTCTTATCCAAATGATAATATGGATAAGAGGTTCTTCAAGAATTGAGTTCTTCATATTCCTCATCGCTTGAGGGATCTTCTTTGAATGGTGAGAGCTTGATATTCAATTACTCCCATCTTCTTCTTCTCTTCTTATGATTCGAGCTTCTTCTTCTTCCCAGAGTCAACTGAAATTAATCACTTCCTTCTGGCACACATTACTCGCATGAATGAATCCCATGATCCTGGGAGGCCATTCAAGGTGGCTATCACCACTTCTGCATTCTTCACTTCTTCCTTTACCTATTTATTAAGTTCATATTCTGATGTATGTTCTTTCCTTCATATAGCTTGGTCAAGGAATCAAACATCTCTTTCAGTGTCTTTAGGGAAGACACTTGTGGTACAAGTTGATCCGTGACTGAATCAGCAATGATCTTCTTGGCCTTGACCAAGTTCTTTTGGTGTAAGGCTTTGAGCCTCATCTCCCTCTGGAACTGGAACCTCTCTACTCATGTAGGTGTCCAATTCATTTTCTTCACAGAGATCAAATACTTCCATTCTTGGAATTTGTCAACTTCACCAAGCTTATCATCAAGCCGATGAGAACCTCAAATGGAAATAGCAAAATATTAGATCTTACTGATTTGAGGTGTCTGTCCTGGTTCCAGAGCTGGCTGATCTAGGGTTTGTTAGAGAAACCCTAATTTTCAAAACTTAGAATATTTCATATCTAATTGGATATAAATATATATCTCTTCAATATGAGCTATCCAATGTACTCCTTTTCTGAAAACTGTGGAGGGAAGCTCCCGGAACAGGAAGCCCTAGTTTTCCAATTTCTCCTGCAGAAATTCCTGATACTATTTCTATGCTATCTCTGAAATTTATGCTCTTATATGTATAAAAATTTGTATTGAGGTACCCTCGCATGTCCCTGTTCTAACACCATAGGTTTCATCAGAATTGGTTTCACCAATTGGGACTTATGATCATTTTCCCAAGGTGACCTGTTGCAGGGCTGTTCAGAACAGCAAAGTGGTATGGGCTACCACATGTCACTGTTTCATCTTCTGAGTATGAAACTTGGACCATAGACATTAAAGTCCATGCCCTTTCTCTAAAATCTTTCAAAATTTAATTTGGACCTTTGTATCCCAAGATATAGCGATTCTCCCCAGGTGTCCTATTTAGGGATGAATCCTAGAAGACGCTGGAACCCAAACTTGGAGGGATCATATCTCCCTGAATATAGCGAATATAAGGCTGAATTTTGGAGACAATGTACATAATGATTGTGTCTTTGACCGTTGCGATTTTCCGCTCCTGCACCTTTGCAAATCCTGAGATATATCGAATGTACCAAAACTTATCTGTTTTAGTATTTAGGGTTTTTTCAGCTCAAGGTCAAACTAGGGTTTGACTTTCCTGGAGTTTCACCCACCCAAAAATCTTGATCTAGGTCTCTAAAATTCTATTTTGATGAGGAGATCAATCCTATGCTGGGCTCACTCAAAAATTCTTCTTCTGTAGAAAGCTCTAATTTCTCGCACCGAAAACTAAAAATGCTCGGAATCAAATTTCGCTTCGACAGAAAGATGTGCCCTTCAATGGAGAGTTAGCCTAGCCTTCTTTTGCTGATTGATTGTGGAGAGAGACCCAAAAATAAAGAATCCCTAGATTATGTAGCTGCACAATGTCTTCTTTCAGGGTGTCTCTGATACCATGTTGAATTTTCATATGCTAAGTTAGATCATTAGTATTTCATTTCAATTTCATAACAAAAGCATATAAACAGGATCACTGAAAGATAGACAAGCAAAACCATACAAAAAGAACACAAAGATTTATCCTGGGAAAACCCTAAAGGCAAAAACCTAGAAATATCTTCCTCAGTATAGATGCCCCAAAAGATAAAAGGTAAAACCAAAAGGGAGATCAAATATTAATCCTCCTCCTTCGCTAGCTACTTCTCTCTCCTCCACTAATGCGCTACACAAGTGAGAGTGTGTATTCCAAATGAGGAGCGGCACACCTCTATTTATATTCATCCGTTCACTTTAATAATTAAATCTGACATGTAGGCTCGAGTTACACATGTAGGCTCAAGTAACCACATTGGGGTGCTAATGACCCACCTTTACAATTAGAGGGGACTACCTCATGACTCTTATTAGTTCTTCTGATTAGAAGCATCGAGGTACAAATTAATATAAGTGGTTCTCCTGGTAGGACCATCGAGGACCAAAAAAAGATACATATAGAATATTCTTTGAAGTTACAATATTTCAACAATCTCCAACATCTTGTTCTCTCTCTCTCACTTGACAGAGCTTCTCCTCTCTCACTCATGCGCCCCAATGAGTGAGTGTGTGTGTGTGATAAATAGAGAGGCTCACTCTCTATTTATATTCTTTCATTCACTTGATGTCCACTTCAACATGTCGGCCCCACTTAACAATTACTTAATAGGGTTGACATCTCTAGGAGAGTCTAATAACCCTAGTGCCCCACAATTGTGGGTACTTTGCCCTCCGATCAACAAGGAGGGTTAACCTTGACACAATTGTTGGGACTATTTCCCCGACTTACAATGGAGGGTTAACCTCAATGACTTTACATCACTTGTTGACATTATTGAATCTCCCAATCAGAACATCAAGGCATGACATGACTCAATTACATTATAGATACTTCCCAGAATAAACATCGGGGTACAATACATAAGATATACAAGTGAATACATTCCGAAGTTACAAATACATCAACACTCTCTCTTATCTAAGAAGGTATTCTCTCAACACAATTTATCAACACAAGTATTCTTCTCTGTATCATCTGGATCATCATCAAGTCATCTTCATCTTCAAGTCATATTCATCGTCAAGTCATTTTCATTGTCAAGTCATCTTCATCAAGTCTGGATCATCACGTGATCTAGAGCATCACTGGATCATCATCAAGTCTGGATCATCACTGGATCATCATCATCATCACTGCTTTTTCTATCTCAATCAAATGGTGCTATCTATTCATTCTTCTTGTCATAGGAATTTCTACAAAGCCAACCCTTTTTCATGCTGGTTGTAAGCCTAGCCTCCAAGTAGGTCTTCATCTTCTTCAGCACTTATATCTAACCATGATAGGAAACTTTATTCACACAATATGTCAAAAAGGCTTTGCACTTATATCTGACCACGATAGGAAATTTTATTCACACATCATGATAAGAAACTTTTATTCACACATCATGTCACAAAGGCTTTGCACTTCAATATCTGACAATGATAGGAAACTTTATTCACACATCATGATAGGAAACTTTATTCACACATCATGATAGGAAACTTTTTTTCACACATCATGTCAGAAATGCTCTGCACTTATATCTGACCATGATAGGAAACTTTATTCACACATCATGATAGGAAACTTTATTCACACATCATGATAGGAAACTTTTATTCACACATCATGTCAGAAAGGCTCTCAACCACAGGCTGAGTATTCCTGGTAATTGACCAGGTGCCTCCATTCTCCCAAAGAATGGCATTCAGCACTTGTATCTGATCATGTAGGAACCAATATTACAGTAACATCAGAATGGCTCAACACTCACATCTGACATGGAAGGAACCAATCCTCTCACCATGACAGAATGGCTCAGCCCTTACATCTGACCATGGAAGGAACCAATCCTTTCACAATGTCAAAATGGCTCATGGACTCATCACTTCCCCTTGAAGGTAACCTCAATCTGGAGAACACCAAGCTTCTCCCTAGAGTACTCAAACTTCACTTTGGCCAATGGATTCATCAACACATTAGCTATCTGTTCTTTTGTTGCAACATACTGGAGCCTCACTGCTCCTCTCTGCACCATATCCATGATATAGTGATATTTGATCTTGATATGCTTCGACTTGTCATGGAACACTGGGTTCTTAGACAACTTCACACAACTTAGGTTGTCTCAATATATACAAATAGAATCCAGCTGGAGATCAAATAAATCAGATAGTGTCTTCCTCAACCATACTGCCTCACAACTAGTTGAACAAGCTATGACATTCTCTGCTTCAGCTCTACTCAGTGCCATGCAAGACTATTTCCTACTAAACCAAGAGATCACACCTGATACCATACTAAAGCAGCACCTTGAAGTGCTCTTCCTATCGATGGAACTGCTTGCCCAATCTGAATCAACATAACCTTGCAGGTTAATCTTCTGATTTGCCTCATACTTGAGCCCATAATCAACTGTACCCCTTAGGTACCTTAGAATATGCTTTGCAACAATCAAGTGAACATGTCTCAGATATGTCAGGAACTGGCTCAAGGTGTTCACAGCAAAGCAAATATCTGGTCTTGTATTCGGTAGGTACATCAAGGACCCAATCATCTGATGATACATCGTAGCATCAACCACTTCTGATGAAGCATCACTCAATAGCTTCAGGTTCGATTCCATAGGTGTGGTTATGGCCTTGCAGTCCATCATCCTGAACCTCTTCAGGATCTCTACTGCATACTTCCCTTGTCCCAGGGAGACTCTACCACACCTCCATGCCTAGAAAATAGTGCATCATATCCAAGTCCTTCATCTCGAACTCGGCATCAAGTCTCCTTCTTGCAACTTTAATGAGTTCCTCTTTTATGTCAGGAACAAGTCATCGACATATAACAGGAGCATCACTGGTCTTCCACCTTCAAGGTTGGAATCCACTTTACTATTAGTAAATCCTAGAGCCATCAGTAAGCTGTCAATCCTGTCCTACCATGTTGAACCTCAGGATATTCTATAGTCACTCTATCTGAAGAAGAGCATCGTTCTCCCTCTGTCTTTCGTACTCTATGCTTGAAACATTCTGTACTAAAGTGACAAGTAGCTTCCTTTGCTACTAATATTCTATGTATCCATCTAGGGTCACTAGATACCAAGATCCTGTATCTTGAAAACGTTCTTCTCGTACCCATCTGTGAGCTTGTCATCCTCTATAGGCTTTAATCTTCAACCTTGTAGCAAAGTTTAAGATATTCATCAAGCTCATCATGTATGTGTTATCCCATGGGTGTCTTCTGAGCTCATACAAGGCCTTCTTTCATTTGCACACATGATTCTTCCTATCATGTGTCTCAACTCCCACTGGCTGCAAATGTCTCTTCGTAGTCTATGCCTTCTTTTCATGAGAATCCTTGTGCTACGATTCTTGCCTTTTATCCCACGATGTTTCCATCTACTACATGATGGAACTACAAACTTCTCTTCATGCATCGATACTTCATCCTAGACATCATTCTTCTTGAACTGGTCTTCCCTTTCCTCTTGGTTACTTCTTCATGGCTAGAAGGTTCTGCATCAATGATGTCATTGCATTCATCATATTATTCTTCATCTTTGAACTGTTGTTACTTGTTCTTTGGAACAAGTCTCATCCTTCTTTTCTTGTAGGCGATTTTACGTGATCTTTCCTACAAGTCAAATGCATTAGTTGTATGGTTAGAAACATTCATAAAGTATATTCATAATGAAAAATTATTTTGCATCAAGATATATGATTATGCAACTATTTTAGCCAATACAACATTCATCCATATCTCACGGAAACTTTCTAGATGCCTTCCATCTCTACCAAGACAACATTGAGATTGTGCACTAATCCAATATGTCAGCAAAGAGGTTTCATTATAGATAAGAAGCAATGCAGAGTTGTATAGCACCATGAGCTACTTACCCATTACAGGCATATTAGTAGTATACTATCATTAATGCAAACATTCTATCATGCATAATACATTAACTGAATATAAACAAATGCATAACAAAACAATATCATGAAATGATAATTGAATACTTATCTTTATTTGTTTCGTGGGTAGACTCCTTCTTGAGCCTTCAGCTTCATCATCTTCTTCATTCATCATTTCTTATCCAAATGCTAATATGGATAAGAGTTTCTTCAAGAGTTGAGTCCTTCGTATTGCTCAACGCTTGAGGGATCTTCTTTGGATGGTGAGAGCTTGATCTTCAGTTGCTCACATCTTCTCTTCTCTTATTATGAGTCGAGCTTCTTCTTCTTCCCAGAGTCTGTTGAAAGTAATCACTTCCTTTTGGCACACATTCCTTGAATGAATGAATCACATGATCCTGGGAGGCCATTCAAGGTGGTTATCACAACTTCTACATTCTCCACTTCTTCTTCTACCGCTTCAAGTTGTTCTTTGATTTGAGAGACCCGTGTAACGTATGACTGTATGCTCTTTGCATTCTGGATCTTGACATTCTTCAATTGGTTTCTTAAGGTCATCTTCTGATTTATGTTCTTTCCTTCAAATAGCTTGGTCAAGGAATCAAACATCTCTTTTGATGTATTTAGGGAAGACACTTGTGGTATAAGGTGATCCGTGATTGAATCAACAATGATCTTCTTGGCCTTGACCAAGTTCTTCTCGTGTAAGGCTTTTAGCCTCATCTCCCTCTAGAACTAGAACCTCTCTACTTATGTAGGTGTCCAATTCATTTTCTTCAGAGAGATCATATACTTCTATGCTTGGAAGTTTTCAACTTCACCAAGCTTATCATCAAGCTGATGTGATAGATCACTTTGAAATGAGAACCTCAAATGAAAATAGCAAAATATTAGATCTTACCGATTTGAGGTGTCCGTCCTGATTCCGGAGCTGGCTGATCTACGATTTGTCAGAGAAACCCTAATTTTCAAAAATTAGAATCTTTCAAATCTGATTGTATATAAATATATACCTCTTTGAGTTGAGCTGTCCAATGTACTCATTTTTTGAAAACAGTGGAGAGAAGCTCCCGGAACAAGGAGCCCTAGTTTTCCAATTTCTTCTGCAAAAATGTCTGATACTGTTTCTTGATTATCTCTGAAATTACTACTCCTCTATATCTATAACTTCATATTGAGGTACCCTCGCCTTTCCCTCTTCCAACACCACAGGTTTATTATAATTGGTTTCACCAATCGGTACTTATGAGTGTTTTCCCAAGGTGACCTGTTTCAGGACTATTTAGCATAGTGAAGTTGTATGGACTGCCACGTGTCACTGTTTCATATTCTGGGTCTGAAACTTCAAACACATAAAGTACAGTCTATGCCCTCTCTGGAACAGCTTCATAAATTTCATTTGGACCTTTTTAGCCTGAGATTTAACAATTCTCCCCAAGTGTCCATTTTGGGGATGAATCCTGGGAGAGGATAGAACCCTAACTTGGAGGAATCTTATCTCCTAGAATATAGAGAAACTGAGGGTGAAACTTGGAAAAAGTGTACATTAGGATTCTATCTTTGACCTATGAAATTTTTGGCCTCTGGGACTTCTGAAATCCCAAGATATAGCAAATGTACCAAACCTTATCAGTTTTAGTATTTAGGGTTTTTCCAGCCCGAGGTCAAACTAAGGTTTGACTTTCCCAGAGTTTCATCCAATCAAAAATATCGATCCAGGTCTCTAAAATTCAATTTTGATGAGGATATCAATCCTATGCCAGGCTCACTCAAAAATTACTCTTCTGTAAGAAGCCCTAATTTCCCGCACCAAAAACGAAAAATGTCAGGAATCGAATTCTGCTTCGACAGAAAGATGCACCCTTCAATGGAGAGTCAGCCTAGCATACTTTTGCTGATGGATTGTGGAGAGATACCCAAAAAGTAAGAAGCCCTAGCTTCTACAGATGCACAATGTCTTCTTCTCAAGTTAGCTCTGATACAATGTTAGATTTTTTATCATTTAAGCAATATGATCTTAGGGTCTTTTCTGAGAGAAGAACATGCACAAAAATTAACACAAGAGACAAGAGACACAAAGAATTTTCCTCGGGGAAACCATAAATTAGAAAACCCCATAACTTCCTCAGAGATAGAATGAGCACCAATAGCAGTAATAAAACCTGAAAACATAAAGATGATCTCCAACAGCTTGTTCTCTCTCTCTCTCACTTGAGAGAGCTTCTCCTCTCTCACTCATGCGCCCCAATGAGTGAGTGTGTGTGGCCATCATATCATCCTTACGCAATGAATGACATTTCTTAAAAATCATGGTTGTAGGTTCGGCCGTCAAGGATTTGGGATTCAGTTTCATAGGTAAGTTTTCATATTAAACTTTGGTTCTTTCCCAATCTCCGTTTTGAAGGAGACAATACACTTTAGTTCTTCGGTCATTTCATCTGCATGCGCAGTTGAGGGTGGCTACTTTGTATAGCCTCGAATATTGATTTGGTTTGTTCATTTTAAAATATTTACAGTTGGGGTTGACGTTCTAAAGCCATCCGGATTCCTCGTTCATGGTAATCTCTAGAATTCTTATTCTAAATGTTGAAATGCCTTTCAGTGCCATTACAGTTTTGGGTTTTGTTTAATATTTTCAAATACCACCTTGACTCAGTTATAAAATCCGTGTTGGGTTTTGAGTTTGTTTTTAAAGGATTTGATTATAAAATGTATATTGTATTTCCTATTCTTTTGATCAACTCGGTTCTTTTAAAAATAGTTTCAATAGTTCCCATGAATTCTATTGAGCTCGTATGTTTAGTAATGTCATTTCGTTTTGGTTTAGGGTTTATTGTAACGAAAGGTGTTGTTAGGGTTTGAACTGGAATTCATTTTTATCTATGTCCACATACTGTGTTCCATCTAGCCAAGAATATGGTTAGGGTTTTATGATTATTTACTTCATTGGTTACTGTAATGTGAAGAGGCTTAATATGGCCTAGGTTTGTTTCTTTATTATACAAAAACCTAATCTGTTTGTTTCGATATTGCAAAGAATATTTCTATGTTTGAATACCATTTTCTTGATAATAATACCTTACAGTTTAATTTTTCTTTAATTATGCCATTATCAACAATAAATAATTATTATTAAAAAGAAAGGGTAATATCCCAAGTTGCATTCCTTTGACTGTAAATAAAATACAAACTACTCTAGCAAATGTTTACTTTCTATTCATAACCGTAAATAAAGTAAGATTAAAACAATGAAGGAAATAACTCAAGTCTATGACTGTATAGAAATATAAACTAAATAATAACAAGATTATCTTCAGAACTATAACTGAAAACAAGAATTTGTTTAAAGGAACATATCTGCACAATCTGGAAATGGTAGTGTCAACAACTACACACCACCCTGCCATTGGAACCTTGTAGCAAAAAAAATTTTTTGGTTCCACCCCCTTTCCCCAGACCCTTGGGTTTAAAATAGTTCCCCTGCAACTTCAAATTTCCACCAGTAACTAAAGAGAGTAAGTTGTTCCAGAACCTATTATTCTCTTATGCTCACTAGTGGTTCTGATACAGAGCCTAACATATTCAATATGTTCACTGGAATCTCTGTGATAATTCATGAGTTCATTCCATAGAGCATTCACCACTAGTGATCCCTGGAAGTTCTTTCTATCATTTTTTTTTTTTCATAATAATTCCTTCCAAGGACTTTTATAGAAAAATAACCAATTAGTACTGGCCACTTGTCTCCGTAGAGAATGTTGAAGGTTTGATAACTATTTTTAAACCCAGGTTTCTGTTAATTAATTGTGTAGCTGTTAAAACTCTCAATTTCAAATTATATTCATATAAAATTTAATTCACTTGTTTCATTAAAAGTAAATAACAATGAAATATCAAAATTAACTAGGGTGTATTACACAATGTGTAAATAGTAGACATGTTTTAAATGAGCAACATAAATTAGACCCCAAAGCGCTAGCAATTCTTCCCTTGTATTATAACTTGGGCCACAACCCATACACATCTTAAAAATATGACCATCTTCCATACTCAAAACCATCCCAACACCTCCTCTCTCTTGATTATCTTGAGGAGATTTATAATAAAAAAATTATAGGGGTGTTATTAAAAAGGATAGGAGTAGTAAATCGTCTATATTTTTTAGGCTTGCGGTCCATAGACCACTCCTTAAACACCCCAATAATGTTCAACACAATTGTATGAGCATTTATAGGGATTTATTAAACAAACCCCTATTCACGTGCTTCTCAATTTCCCAACAAACAAAACAAGGAAGCTGTAATGTCCCAAATTTTGCATTGGGTCACAATGGAAAAATCACATTTTTCCATATTCATGAAATTTGTCAAATGGATGCTAAAAGTCAAATAATTGCCAAGGAGGAAAATCACTAGTTTCCTAGGTTGGGGGTGGAAGCTTTGAGATTTGAAATAAGGGGGATAATAAATGATGTTTATAAATTATAAGGGGATAAATATTTAATAATATAGCTTATTAAATAAATACAAAAGAAAATTGAAGTGGCAATGGAGCATGGAGACACATGGAGACTATGGGGCCCACACAAGCTAGAAAATTGGTGCCACATGGCATCCTCCTCTTGCAATATCGAATCTATGGGAAGCCTAATGTTTTTTGATGGATTATAAGGTTAATATACTTGTCCATATACTTCATAGGTCGAATTTGGGATGAATTGTAACTTATATGAAAGAGGAAGAGCCAAATTGGAGTTTCATGGACACTTGGCTAGATTCCCCTTACATTTATGACATCTATGACACCAATGATGGAGATTCTATGACAGTTATGACACAAGTCAGATATGAAGGATGAAATTTGACATATATGACATGTCAGGCCTGAATAGAGAATCTTATAGGGCACTCATGGGATTTGGAGAAGGCCAAGCGGCTCCTATTCAAATTTGGGGGAAAATGGAAGAGGAAGAGAAAGGCCACATGGCAAAGCATGAGCAACCACACCAGTTCGACTTGGATTCGGTTTATGGATGATTTGAGGCACCTTAGAAGGATAAGGATTTTTATAAAATACAGTAATAAACCAGAGAATGGATTTTGATCATTTGATGAATTTGGTTTTGTGAAGAGAGAGCTAGTGGATGACTAGTTCCTTGCCTTAGCCAATTTTGAGGGTGAAAGATTCCCATCCTGATTGGTGATTTGGAGATGCAACTTAGGTATTTAAAGGAGATTAAATGGAGTCATAAGTTACAGTTTCATGCTATAGGAATCTCATGGACATCTCAAGATCAGCTTGTTCTTCCATTCATCTCAAGTTTCTCACCATCTTTCAGCTCTATGGAGTGAGGCGCACTTGGTGAGCTATCCATATCTTTGAGGGGCATTCTCTTGCTCTAGTATTATGTATTCTGATTTAAATGTCCTGTTATTTAAGTTCATAAATCTGTCAGGTCGAAATGCCAAGATATATCATGTATTATTGTCCAATATTGAAGAAACGGTGCCATTTCCCCAATACCTGCTCTGAACCTTGGACCTAGAAAATTTTTCATCTTTACCTTCATGCTTGAAGGCTAATAGAAGCTGAGTAGGTACTTAGTTTCTCTCTGGTTACTACCTTTTTCAACATGTTTGCAAGATTCTGGCTAATATGTATCTTTTCCAACCTTAACAGTTCATATTCCATAACATATCTTATGAAATGGTACTTGAATTGTATATATTTAGTCTTTAAATGAAATATCTAGTTCTTTGAAATATTAATGGCACTCTATATGTCACTATACAACCTGTTATTCTCATGCTTTTTACCCAATTCCTCCATGAACCTCTGCAACAAAATCATTTATTTACTACCCTGTGTAGCAGCAACATACTTTGCTTCCATTGTTGAAAGTGAAACAACCTTTTGCTGTTTCAAAATCCAACTTACTGGTTTTTCACCCACAGTAAAGACATACCCTGTGGTGCTCCTCCTGCTGTCTTGATCACCTGCCATATCTGCATCAACATTTCCTTGTAGAAAATTGTCTAAACCCCCAAAACATAATGCATGAGAAGTAGTACCTCTCAAATACCTGATAATCCAATGTACTGCCTTCCAATGATCTTTACTTGGATTGTTAATTTACCTACTTAGAACTGCCACTACATGTGCAATATATGGTCTTGTGCACCCCCTAACATACATCAAGCTTCCAACTGCTGATGAATAGGGAACCTTGGACATGTAGTCTATCTCTTCATGTTTCTTGGTACACATCTCCTTAATTAGTTTGAAATGGTTGGCCAAATGTGTACTAACTTGTTTTTCATTCTCCATTCTAAACCTCTCCAACACCTTTTCTATGTACTCACCTTGAGACAATTTCAATTTGCGATTTTCCCTGTCTCTTGTTATTCTCATACCAAGGATTTGCTTTGCAGTACCCAAATCCAGCTTCATCACAAATAGTTTATCTAGTTTCCTTTTGAGCGCATTTATATCCTATATGTTAGACCCTGCAACAAGCATGTCATCCACATACAATAACAGGATAATATATATTCCATTATCTAGCCTCTTGAAATAAACATAGTGTTCATAATGCCATCTACTATAACCATGTTATATCATAAACTTATCAAATTTTAAATGCCACTACCTTGGATCTTTCTTCATTCCATACAATCTCTTCTTCAACATGCAAAACAAATTCTCCTTCCCTTTGACCCCATACCCATGTGGCTACTGCATATAAATCTCTTTCTCCAAATCCCCATGGAGAAATGTTGTTTTTACATCTAAATATTCAAGATGAAAATATTCTACCTCCATTAGACTTAAAATAGTCCTAATTGAAGTCATTTTAACAACGGGAGAAAATATTTATCAAAGTCTATACCTTTCTTTTGCGCAAACCCCTTCACAATGTGTTTATCCTTGTACCTATTCTTTCCTCCATATTCTTCCTTCAACCTGTAAACCCATTTATTATGCAATGCTCTTTTCTTTAGGCAACTCAACCAAACATGTCTAGTTTCTTACCAATGATTCCATCTCCTCATCCATGCCTTAGTCCCACTTCTTTTTAGATTATACCTGCATTTCCTCTTCATAACGTTCTTGTTCACCAAAATCAATCATCAATAAATATTACAATGAAGGAAAGAATCATTTAGGGGGTCTACTTAACCTGGTAGATATTCTTACATTTGCAAGAGTTTGAGGTACCTGCTACTGCTCTTGATTTTCTGGTGCCTTTGGAACTTCATTTTCTTTAATTTCATCAAGCACTATGTACTCTGTGTTTTCCTTTTCCTCTTTCTTTCCCTACAACTGATCTTTGTATAACATCATCTTTTCATTGAATACTATATCTCTACTTGTAATGATTTTGTGATTTTTATAATCCCATAAGCGATAACGAAAATCATCAACCTTGTATCCAATAAAGGTACATGTCTTCGATTTAGCCTCAAGCTTTGTTATATTTTCTTTATCAACATGGAAAAATGCTTCACAACCAAAATTTCTCAGAAATGAGTAGTTTACCCTTTTACATGTCCATGTCCATATCTACAACAACAACCCAAAGCTGTAAGGGAAACCCTACATGCAATCACATACACCTTGCACACTCCATGATCGTTCTATTCATCCTTTCCAACACACCATTTTCTTGTGGTGTTCCAAGGACTTCCTTCTCTCTGTGAATCCCATTGTATGAACAATAACTATCTAAATCCTTGTTGCAAAATTCATCTCCATTATCAGATATGAGAAATTTTAACTTTTTCCTATCTCATTCTCAACCAAACCTTTCCACTTCTTAAAAGTAGCAAACACATCAAATTTATGTTTAATGCAATAAACCCAAGTTTTTCTAGTTTCATCATCAATAAAAGTAACATAATAACGAGAGACACCAAGATATTGTACCTGATCCAGTCCCCATATATCTGTATGTACAAGCTCTAACCGTTTCACTCTTCTTTTGTTTCCCAACCCTGAGAAATCTAACTCTATTTTCTTTTCCAAAAACAAAGTTCTCACAAAATTCCAAACTTACCTACTTCATATCTGGAAGCAGTTTCCTTGAGTGGAAAATCTGCATCCCCTTTTCACTCGTGTGTCCAAGCCTATGATGCTACAACACTGCACCTATTTCGATGGAAACTAAAGAGATATAATAATCAGTCTTATGATGACATAAATACAACGTACCTATCCTATCTCCTTTTTTATTACCAGTAATACTTTAGTTATTTTCCACCACATTTTTCCAAACATAGACAAACAACCATTATCTCCCAACTACCCTGTTGACATCATATTTCTTTTCATAGTAGGAATATTCCTTACATATTTTAGCTCCCATTCATTTCCATTATTTAACTTAATACATACCTTACCCATTCCAACAATTTTACATGGTTCATCATCCCCCAATAAAACATGTCCAAAATCATGAAAGAATTCTTTACGGGGTGTAGCATCACATGAAGACCCTGAATCTACTACCCAGTAATCACTAGTATTATCTAATGCAGGAAAAAAACATCTTGTAACACATCACATGCTACATTTTCTTCCTGAGTAGTCTCATGTTTCCCATCTCCTTTCTTCTTTGGAGCTCTGCAGTCTTTCTTCAGATGTCCTCTCTTACCACATTTCCAGCACTCTATCTTTCCAAATCCAAAATAGACTTGCCGAGATTACCTGGGCTCCTTCCTCTCTCCTTTTATCTTCCACTACTCTCCATGGTCAACACATTACCTAATGTCTCACCTATTCTTTTTCTTTGCATTTCCTCGCTAAGAATAACACCAAGAACATCATTAAATTTAAGAGTGTTTGAACTAGGACAAAGTTACTTACAGCCATGAACAAGTTGTTCCAACTCAAATATCTTCGTCTCTACCTCTGTTCAAATTTGAAGCCTTCAGGGCCCGTCATACAATACCCATTCAAACTACCATAGGCAACCCTGTCAAACTACTAGAAAGGAGAGGTAACATTAGACAGAGGCTTACCCGGTAATGGTTAATGGTTTTCTAAGTTTGAAGGGAGTTACATTTAAGATTATTTTCTGTGAACCAAAACCCCTACAACTACAAAATTAATATTTAGCAGCGATACCAAATTGAAGGAAGAGTAATTAATTTAAGGAAAAATTAAACTATGAAGCTTACCCTTCCAAACTACACCAATTCATCCAAAAATGCAGTTCAATGTTGCAACTGAGGATAAAATGAAACAGGAAGACATTGATTTTGACTTCAACGAATATTTGTGCATAATGCATTTTATTACAACCCTCACTTGTATCTAGAGATTCGAGACTTAACAGAATGGAACCAATTGGAGAAGACCGGTCACTGGAGAGTCTCTTACAAGTCCAAAATAAAAACTCCTAGACTGTTGGATTTTCACCAAGTAAAAAAAAATTCCACGAAAGTAGAGTACTCAGTATTTAAGGCTAATTATTTCTAGGAAAACCTTTACATTCCAAGTGTCATTGTAAGTTGGCTTAGCTCGATCCCAATCTTCCATCACTATATATATTGAACAATCACCAGAGACCACCCTACCTGCATTTGTGAGGGGTGATTGTTAGCAAATGTGCTAAGTAAGCCCCTAATTTTAGTCTCCTACAGTCTAGTAATGTGATGGGTATGTCCTTACATTTAAAATCCACCTGTTGTTTCGCTAATGTATGTATTAATGCATCAGAATGGAGTTTGATGGTGACCTTAAAAATGGATGCATATTGGGAAGAAAGATAAACTATGGAGAGAAGTCCTGGAATTTGGAACCCAAATCTAACACGCCAGTCTAGTAGTGTGACGGGTAAGCCCTTACATTTAAAATCTAGTTGTTTTGTCAATGTATGTATTAATGCATCAGAATGGAGTTTGATGGTGACCTTAAAAATGGATGCATATTGGGAAGAAAGATAACTTGTGGAGAGAAGTCTAGGAATATGGAACCC
Organism: Pseudotsuga menziesii; assembly: GCA_001517045.1. NCBI lineage: Eukaryota > Viridiplantae > Streptophyta > Pinopsida > Pinales > Pinaceae > Pseudotsuga > Pseudotsuga menziesii. The sequence continues at coordinate 330,811 of LPNX010443419.1, forward strand.
AAAACTTGTAAGATGAAGAAAAATGATCATGTTAAGAAAAGATTTGAACAATTATCATATGTATATACATAAGTCTTAGAGCTATAAATTTGTTCATACCATAAATAACCTCGATGGAACAATGAAGGTCCTGGTATGACCTAGACGAAATGCCAAGGTTAAAATTGTTAGCTAAATAACCCTATTGATATGTGAACAAAGGAAACTTATACAGAAATTTGTGAAAGAGAGCATTCAATACCTGAAATGAGGGGATTTTACAGAATCAACGCCCCCCCCCCCCAAAACAAAATGGAGTAATGGGAACCTAAAATGTCAGGGATTCACGCATTCAAAAATATTACAGGAGCCCTAGACCGATTCAAGCCTGATCAAAGTTGAGGTCGGAACCTTCACGGCTTCAACTAATTGACAAAGATCGAGGAGGTTAGGGCTTCATGCATTCCAAAAAAATTCTAGGATCCCTAGATCGGTTTGAACTTGACCAAAACTGAGTATGGAACCTTCTTGGCTTCAACTAATTAATAGAGATCAAGGAGGTTAGATGTTAGGGACTGGATTGACACACTTGCAGAGTAATGAAGAAACCCTTGTCCCATTCGCAAAAATAAGTACACATGGAGTAAAACTTCGATAAGGTGAAAGCGGACCAGGTCCCTAGGTTGATAGCTAAATCACATTATAACAATTAATCCTAATTACGGTAGGTCAAGCTTGTATGCATAAATCGTTCCAACTTCTCGGTTGAGCAAAATTCTAACCCTTAAATATTGTAAAGAATGTTAATTAAATAAAAACCTTAAGATAATGTGTTAACCCACACGAATGATTGTTACACATAAGAACCCGGTCTCCGTCTTCGGATGTGAAAAGGATAAACGAATAATATGAATGATTGTTACACATCGGAACCCGGTCTCCGTCTCCGGATGTGAAAAGGATAAAAAAAATAATTGACATATGGTTTTAATGGACGGGAAAATTTTGGAGCTAAACTTCTGCTGCAAATTTACAAAGACTTACTCAATTTTATTGTTGACGGGTTACACATTAAACTAATTTTTTTTTTGCATGCTAAAAATTTTTGTAGCCTTCTATGACGACCAAAATGGCCTTGGACTAGCCCTGAAGGCTTCAAATTTGAAACATGCTTCCATCCACGAGGAAATGAACTGATGGCACTCCACTTTACTTCTTCCCGAATGTTAACACTTAAATCTTCTTTTCCCCAATTTTTAAAAACATTATAAATGATATATAGAAAATCAAAATTTATAAAGGTGTGAAACTTTATAAGGTAGGTTGGAATGTGTTGGGAAAATGTTTGATGAAACCAATTTGGATTTTTAAACTTTAATGAAAATGATAAACAAATAGATTAAAACAATCAAATTTGATGAGTTGCTCTTACCTTAATTAATAGATATTTATTCACAGTGTATTTCAAAGTCTTTGATACAACAATATACATTTTCCATCAATATATTATAGCATATTTAAAATGTACCTAATGTGAATTCAACTTGCAAAAATGGGTAACAAAGAGACAAATAGGAGTATTTAACATTCATAAATCCTTAGGATTGACATTCAAAAGTTAATTATGATCATTAAAATTCAAGACTTGACTTTGTTGGTATTGTCACATACTGTTATCTACCGTGTAGGATAAAGTCTAACTAAAATGCCCCACTTTTTCAGTTAATTTTTTATTGAATCCGATCAAAATTTGACTGAAAAATTACATTTTCGCAATTTGAGCAATCAACCATTGCCTATCTACACTAAATGGCAAATTCTGGAGCCATCCAAATGATTTAAATTACCATTTAAACAATAGAAATTACAATTTTAGCAATTTCTGGTATGTTGAATTCCAATGACTATGAGGCATTTTGGTCATTCTATATACTGCTCCATTATCTACATCTATTATTGTTCTCTTTAGAAAATCATTATTATCTGTAAAACATTATTAAAAATGATAAAATTATATACTTATAATTTTATCAAAAAAATATATTTTTTAATTTTTAAGATTTGCAACTTCAAAGCCCTCTATCACAATGTCTTTCTTTTTTTCAATATGGAGGTGCCAAAGATGCAAATTTCTTCTATCTTATGGGAATCTTTTATGTATGAAATGTTTTATTAATAAAGGAGTGACTGAAGAAGTAAACAAATTTTTTGTGAGTTTATTTATTTTTAATTTAAATAATAATAAAAATTCCAAATTTTGATAATAAATTATTGAAAGAATTATGAACGAAAAGAGATAATTTTGTTCACTTAATTTTGTCTACTTATTAACTTATTGTTTACTAAAAATTTAATCATCATTTTCTAACAAATACATAAAATTCATATTACATGATACTTAACCAAAAAAACGTTTGGCATACAAAACATACATCCTCTTTCTATAAGTATATACTTTTAGAAGCGTACTCTCATATCCTTGAAAAGAAGTGTATCCTCATAAATAGAGTGTAAAATTATTATGAACACATGTGTATAAAAAATACATTGATTAATGAAAGATAATAAACAGTCAACATAAATTATGTAATGAAATTTATTTATTATTTTAAATTATAACATATTCAATAAATATAAATTAAAAATATATATAATAACGTTTAACAAAAATAATATACTTATTAAAAAATACATAATTCATATTTTTTTACCTTTTGTTTCTTGTTATAGTGGAAGCTTAAACAATATAGACTTCAGACAAACAAAAACAAAAACAAAGAGTAATGGTAAACACATAAAATTGAACATAGATATTTTACGTGGTAAGACCCTCGAGAGGGAAATATTCACATAGCAAGTGTATCGGGCTTCTTGTTATTGAAATATAGAGATTACAATCTTCTTTATAGTAGCATACAACTATTCTTCTCTTCTAGATTCACATCAACTCTTCAAAAAAATCAATCACCTCTATGGGATTACACATAGTCATATACAACTGTTCATTCTAATTTTTGATTCATATACAAAAAAACTAGATAATGTTAAATCCATAAACCAGAAAAAAGAAAAAAAGAAAAAAAAAGTCAATTGTTGCTAAACTGGAAGATGTCAACTCCTATTGTTTTGGGAATTTAGCTTCCATCCTTATCAACAATGTCCACCTTGAAAAAAAATTACCTGATACATTTCTCTTGCTCTTTCATCACCTTTCTTGTAAGGCAAGAGAAGTTATGCACCACAGCAACTTCTCTAATGTGATTGGTTTCGTGAACATGTATGCACAATTATTTGAGTGTGGACCTTTTCAAGAAGTACTCCATCTTCAACAATAACATGTCTTACAAAATGATACTTCATAAATGTGTTTTGTTTTATCGTGATAAGCTGAAGGTTTAGCCATATGAATAACACTTTGACTGTCACAATTTTTTTTACCTTATTCTGTATCCTTTCAAACTCACCAAGAAAACCTTTCAACTAGATTTCATATTTGCCAGCATGTGAGGAAGATACATATTCTTCCTCTGTAGTGGATAAATCAACAAAATCATGTATCTAAATGACATCCAACTTATAGTACCACTTGCAAGAGTAAATACATAACCTTAAGTGGATCTCCTGTTGTCCAAGTCACCTGCAAAATATGAATCAACATAATCACAAATGTCATCACTTGAACTATCAAAGGCGATACAATAATTGCTTGTACCTTTGAGGTACCTAAGCACCCATTTCACTGCTTCCCAATGCTCTTTTCCTGGATTTTCCATGTATCTACTAAAAACACCAACCACTTGTGAAATGTATGGTCTAGTATAGACCATAAAATAAATCATACTTCCTACTTCATTATAATATGGTACATGAAACATATAGTGTTTGTATTCATAATAACTAGGACACAAACTTGAAGAAAACTTTTAATGGGAAGAGAAAGGGATGTTAATTGGTTCCACCTTATTGATTCCAAATCTTTGAAGTATTTTCTTCGCCTAATTCTCTTGTGATAACCATATCTTACCATATTTTTTTTCTTTGTGTATCTCCATGCCTAAGATTAGTTTTGTTGCTCCTGGATCCTTCATATGAAACGTCCTAGTCAGTCAAGCCTTCAAACTGTTAATCTAAATCATGCTCTTGCTTGCAATGAGCATATCATCAACATATAACACCAATATAATGAACATGTCAGTTTCCATCATTTTAAAGTAAACACAATGATCATACTCACTTCTGGTAAAATTTTGGCTCGCCATGAAGGAATCAAACTTCTTGTACCACTGCCTAGGAGACTCCTTTGGGCCATACAATGACTTTATGAGATTACAAACAAATATGTCTTTCTGATGTTGAACAAACCCTTCTGGATTCTCCATGTAAATGTGCTCATCCAAATATCCATGTAGAAATGTAGTTTTAACATCTAGATGCTCTAACCCAAGATCAAGTAAAACAACTAGTGATAACACAAATCAGATAGAAACAAGCTTAATGACTGGTAAAAATATTTTATGGAAATGAATACCTTCCTTCTGAGAGTATCGTTTTTCCACCATTATTTCTCTTTGTTTGAAACCTTGTCATCAACACCTTTCTTAAGCTTGTAGACCAACTTGCAACCCACAAATTTTCTATCCTTTGGAATTTCCACCATGTCCCATGTTTTATTCTTTTCCAAGGAATCTATTTCTTCTTTCATTGATTGTTTCCACTTATCACTTTCAAATACTTTCATTGATTCCTGATAAAAACTAGGTTCTCCATCATTAGTAATCAAAGTAATAGATGTAACAAAATCATCACACCTTTTTGGAAAAGTTCTGACCTGTAGAATTTTGCAAAGATGGTTGCGTCAATTCCTCAATTTCTTAGAAGTTTTTTTGTCTCATGATATTCTTCCATGGGAGTTCTTTATGAACACCTTCATGAACAATTTCATGTTCCTGTTCTCTTGAATAAGACTGAGTTTGCATTTGAATTTGTTGATCTATGGTTCTTCTACCTATTTCATTTCATCGTCTTCCAAATATGACTTCATGAGTGGCATCTCATCGAATGCAACATCTATGTTAATGATGATTTTGTGGGAAGTAGGATCCCACAATATTTCATTAACACACTCACCATATCCAACAAATATATACTTCTTTGATTTCATATCTAACTTAGAACGCTGACTATTTGGAACCAAAGCATAACCATCAGAACCAAAAACTTTAAGATTTGAATAATCACAAGGGTGTCCTGTCCATACCTCTTCAATAATCTTACAATCTATTGGAGTTTATGGTGATCGATTTAGTAGATAGCATGCTATAAGAACTTCCTCTTCCCACAATTCCTTCTGCAACTTGGCATTACTGAGCATACATCTTGCTCTCTCTAGAAGAGTCATGTTCATGTGTTTAACAACACCATTTTGCTATGAAGTATAGACTATGGTTTCATGCCTCTCGATCCCAGATTCCTTGCAATAATTCTCAAACTCCATAGATGGGAACTCACCTCCATTATCATCCCTTAAGCACTTGATTTTTCTACTTGTTCTCTTTTCAACCAAATTCCTAAACTGCTTAAATACATTAAACACATCATCTTTTCTCTTTAATAAATAGATACAAACCTTCCTGGAATAATCATCTATAAATTTCACAAAGTATGACGATCCTCCATAGGAAACGGTAGGGGATGAACCCCAAACATCAAAGAGAATGTAATATAGGATACATTTTCTAACAAGCATTCTTGTTTTAACTTCTATCTAGACTATTTACCAAACACATAGTGCTTGCAAAAATTAAAATTTAGAAATTTTTAGACAAGGGAGTAACTTATGATCCATAACTGCCCTCAGGCCTTTCTCACCCATATCATCCCGAGCGCTGGTGCCATAAATGAGCATACTCACTTACATCTTTAGATGCAATCACTGCTTGACTTATATCAAAAATCCCTTCTAGCTTTACAGGTTCTCGAACCTTATTTCTTTCATGACCATTAAAATTCCCTTGGACACTTTCATAACTCCTCCTTGAACCACAAACTTGTAACCAACATAATCCAAAAGTCCCATAGATACCAAATTCTTTGTTAGTTCAGTAACCTGCCTCACCTCCATCAATATTTTCATAGTGCCATAATACATCTTTATTTTTACGCTTCTGACTCCGACAATTTAACAGGAAATATCATTTCCCATATAAAGAACCCCTTCATCAATTGATTGATACAGTATAAACCAACTTCTTTGAAGACACATATGGTGAGAGGCACCAGAATCCAATAGCCAATTATTTTGATGTTGGTTGACAATGGAAATAGATAGTACCTCATCAATCATTTCTGGACTTGCTTTTTCTATGTTCGGTTCCTTCGTGGAACAATCTTGGGATGAATCATCCTTAGGTTATTTTATCTTCCAACAATCTTTCCTCAAATGACCTGATTTGTTACAAAACTAACACCTAAGCTTACCCTTCTTTGTTTTTGACTTAGACATGGATGTATATATCGAAATCTTCTCTCGTTCACTCAATCGACCTCTAGTCACTACTTCTACTGATAAATAAGTTTCTTGATTATTCTTCCTTCGTCGCTCTTCAAATGACAATGCTCCAACAATAGTGTCATACTCAAAGGATTTTGGATTACTGAATGAGATAGAGGTAATAAGGTGATCCCATGAATCACGAAGAATACACAACAACGCTATTTCCTTCTCTTCATCATCAAGATTTCTATCCACACTAGCTAACTGACATACCATATCATTAAAGATATTTGGATGATCATGGATCTTCGTACCATCAGTCATTCTCAGGGTATATATCTTCCTATTCAAAAAGATCTTGTTAGTTAGGGACTTGGTCATATATAGGCTGTCCAATTTAACCCATAATCTTGTTGTCAATTATTCTTCAACAATGTTAAACAAGACCTCATCTACTAAACATAACCGAATGGTACTGATAGATATTGAATCTAGATCATCCTAGTCCTCATTTGATATGTTCGTTGGCCTTTTCTATTCTCCCAACAAAGCTTTCTCTAGCCCTTGTTGCACACGTAAATATGTCATCTTGAGTTGAACCATAACTCATAATTGCTCTTCCTGTTGAACTTATCTACCTCAAACTTCGCACTATGTACTTTTGTCATTATCTCAAGCAACAAAAAAAAACACCTTATATCTCCCACCTTATAGTTTAATAACCCTTTTTTTAAAAACAAAATGATCCACCCATTTAAAAAACCATCGTGAGATTTTAAAAACAGAATCCTTTAAAATATATTATAAAATATTATCCTTTAAAAAAATCCCTTTTTAAAAGATGTATGACTCCTTTAAAATTTATATCCAAGTTCATTCATAATAATAAACAAGGGCCACAAGGTGGCAATGTCTCTGCCCAACTATTAATAAGTTTTTTTATTATAAGAATATTAAATATATATATCAAAAGCAAAGCAAAAAATAAATATTAAATATTTACATGGATATACATTTTTATTTGAGATTAGGGGTGGACTACAACCTATGTTTTTTATTCTATGGCAATCGTTCAAAATTTGAAATAAACAATTATATATATATATATATAGTAGTTGATTAATAGATAACTAGTAGCGATGCATGGATAACGCATAGTTGATGAATGGATAACCAAGAGTTCATTGCAGATAATTAGAAGAATGTGAGATAAAAAAGAGAATTGTAGTTGATAAATGGATAAAATGAAGAATGATGGTGATAACATGTACCTAGACATGGACAACTTAGAGTTTAACCTGTTTAACTAAAAGAATATGAGGAGTAAACAAAAATCTCAAACTGTCTTCCTTTCCGTCGTTATCTCTCAACCATTTGACCTCTATTGACATGATCCAACCACAAACTATGTGGGTGTGCTAGTTTATAAACTAACATATACTCTTTTAGCTTGCACATGTCACATGGCGTTTACTTTTACCCATAAGTTTTTTATTACAGCTTGCACATGTCACGTGGCATTTACTTTTACCCATAAGTATTTTATTACATTTATCTTTAATTATTTTGGTAAAAATTTGGAACTTGATTCAAACCAAACATGATCTTTACTTTTACCCATAAGTTGTGACCTTTACTGTTACCCATAAGTTTTTTATTACATTTATTTTGGTAAAAGTTGAAGCTTGCATTCAAAGCAAACTCCAAGTTTTGACCATGACAGGTATGGCATGAAATCTCTTAATTCTAAGTGTCAAGTACCAAGGGAGGAGGCCACGAGGGCTATGTTTTGCACTACGTGTGCATCAAAGAATTGTGTAACTATAATCAGATATGAAGAGAAAAATCAAGTTCTATCTTTTAGAAGTGGGATAATTGATACCAATCTAATACAAAACACACTCTCAATGCTCTGCCTGAAAGCTGGCGAGTCCAAGTTTTTAGAACATTCAGATGCTTGCGATTGGAATTTTTTGTGAAAAAAAAATGGTGATTGAGGGAGACGTGAAATTTTGACTGCTAATGCTTCATCAAATATAAGACTTGATATTTCAAGTGTCGGCATCAACGTTGTTTTCAAAGTGAATTTATTCACTTGCTCTGTTCGATTCTCATCCGACCAAAGCCCGCCAAGCTCGAATCCTCAACTCAATTGGTTATCTTCTAATCCATACGTCATCAATTGGTTAACCAATCAAATGCATTATAATTCCACAGTTTAAAAAATAATTTAATTACTTTTAATTTATTTATGGTTAAACATTACTATGTAAGAAAATATTACTTTGGTACGGACACAAGTAATATGGTTGAACAATTCATATATATCTCTGCTCCGCAGTGACATAAAAAAGGTGCCGCACTTTTCGATACGTGAAGGTTGTGACATGTTGCACTTTGTGGTTGTTGTAATTTGTCGCACATTCCAAGAGGCGAGGGTTGCGACATTTAATAATTGATTGTCGCTCTGGTTTGTAGCAAAAATTCCAGGCTTTTTCAATCTTGAAATTTCGTTTCACTTTTTTGTCTTGATTTCCTAGTAACTCGATTCTGATACCATTTTTTTTAATAGTGAAAGCTTAAATAATATAGAGATCAGATAAAGAAAATAGAGAATAATGATAAACACATAAAAATGAACACAAAGATTTTATGTGGTAAAATTTTCGAGAGGGAAACATCCACGAAGCAAGTGTATTGGTCTTCTTGTTATTCAAAGATGGAGATTGCAATCTTCTCTACAACAACATACAACTATTCTTCTCTTCCAAATTGATGTCAACTCTTCAAAAAAACTCAAACGCTTCTATAGGCTTATACATAATCGCATACAACTGTTCATTCTCATTTTTGTTACCTTAAAACAACAAAAAAAATCAAAAGACAAAAAACTAAATAATATTAAATCCATAAACCAAAAAAAATCAGCTATTATTAAACTCTAAGATACAAACTCGTATATTTTCAAAAAAATTGTTATCATCCCTATCAACACTTCTTTCATCATTTCCATCTTACTTATGTTAATTAAAAAAACTTAACACGATATACATTTATATCGTAGAAGAAGAAATGTAGGATAAACATACAAATTGAATGCAATTTGGCAAGGACTTTTTAGATTATTTAGAACTTTCTACATTATTAAAAGACTATTAAATGGTTTTTAAAAACATTTTAGATTATTTAGAACCTTTTAGATTATTAAAAAATTATTAAATGATTTATTTATAAAGCACTTTCTAAATTATTTAAAACGTTAAATATTAATTGGTTTTAAAAAGAATTTTTGTATAAATGTTTTTGTTTTTCACAATGTCACAAAAAAATATTGTTAGGGAAGTTTGGTATAAATATTTTAGTTTTTAATGGATTAAGAAATATAAAAGATGAAGAAACAAAGTACATAAGTTCAAAACAAACTTTATATGATTTAAAGTAAACCTAAAAACATGCTAAATTAACTTTTATTAGTCCCTGTCCATGGCATGCAGGGACTCTATGAAACGGCTTGCCGTTGCCGTTTTCTATTAGATTGCACAAAAAACTAAGTATACATTACCTTTTATCCAAAGTTTTTTTTATTCGTTCGCACAAAAACCAAGCATACATTAATTTTTAACCAAAGTTTCTGTAAGTTTATATACCACATCTTTGTTTCGTCCAATCAAAGAATTCTTACTCATATTTGGCCTCATCCCGAGGATGGACACAATTGATTTTAACATTTCTTATGTTTCAAGTTAGGAGGATCATAGCTATTTATGATATGTATAAAACAAGTGGATTAATGCTAACTTCACGTTAACATTACTTCATAAAATTAAATGTTAAACTTGGATGGACACAATTGATTTTAACATTTCTTATGTTTCAAGTTAGGAGGATCATAGCTATTTATGATATGTATAAAACAAGTGGATTAATGCTAACTTCACGTTAACATTACTTCATAAAATTAAATGTTAAACTTGGACACAAATTTATTGTTGATCACTGGAAACTCATACGAACCGCCTCACCGCCCTTCTTATAAGGGTGAAAAAATAGAATTATCCAAATGTCAAGACCAAGACCAGGCTCAATTCGCATGCTTGAGTTGTCGATAAAATGTGCAGCCAAACACATTGCTGCTAAGCGCATTGGTTCAAGTGCAATTTCTTCATGTCCAGTACATGGCACTTGAATAGCTGAGTGATAAGAATACCATACCTACAATTTTTCAAAGTGTAAGCTATACCTGGAATGAAGAAACAGGATAGAAGGCCATACCTGGTTACCATATATTTCTCTCTAAAACTAAGTAAGCACCGAATCAGTTCAAATTGTTGGTCCTGCCTATGCCCTTGCTACTGATGGCTCTCAAAATGGATGATATGGTTGTGCCTCAGCTTCGCTATTGATGAATCAACAGGTGCATAAAAGACTGAATATAATAATTTTTTGACTTCAACTGCCTTTATACCAGCATCAAATATCTTATATTAAATTATACTTTATCGGTAAGCTAGTTTTTTTCTAAGTTTGTTTCTGTGATTTTTCCAGCTAAAATCCTAGTGCTGAAATTGTTTATTGAATCCTTACTATTGAAATTACAAATAGATTGTTGAAATTGCAAAATCATACTGCTGAAATTGTTGAATCCTACTACAGAAATTGTTGAAAATTTTGTTGAATTACCTATATATCATAAATTTATTTATCTGATAGAAAGGGTAACAATGTCACTACACCAGAGATGTCAAAGAAGTAAAGCTTTACATTCTCATGAAGTGTATTCTTTTTTCTGTCATAGTCATTTAAATGATCCTAAGGAATCATCCAAGATAGCATAACTGCTTCCGGCAAGGTTCAATAACATATCAAACACATTTGAATGATTTGACAACAAAAAATGAAATATTCGTCTTTCATTCTCTCCAGTTTTCTACTATTAATGAATTTGAGGAAGAAAGTATAAGAAATAGAACAAATACAGGACTGACGGAATCAATTCGAGGATAAAGTATAAGAACTGAAGGAAACACAGGGTTGAAGAGTGGAAAAGCAAAAGAGAGAACCATAATAGATTGGTTATGTCACAAAACAATCAGATATATTGAAACTCCAAATGCACCAGACAATGAACACTAGCAACGGCCAACAAACACGCCTTCCACAAAACTGCCAGGCTGCTAAGATCAGAGAAAACGAATACTTCAACACAGAGGGCGTATAGACCATATGGATAACAATTTAGAGAGAATGATGCATGACCCTTCTATGAATAAGAATCATGGCACCAAGACACGCATGAATTCTTAAGCAATGTTTGAAATGCAACAAAGCATGCAGGAATTTTCAAGTTTTTTTTCTCTCATATTGAAGATGTCAAGATGAGTGTTTCTTAGATGCATTGATAGACACAAATTTTAGGAGCAGTAGCACATGCATGTACTCCACCCATAATGCACAAGAGGGCTAGGTTATTGGAAGAACTGTCTTTCCCCACAAATCCAACCAAAGTATACACCCAGGCCATCGACATTGTAACCACAGTATACACACAGGCCATCGACATTGTAAGAGAGGGCAGAGCATTGAGAATGACTCTAGGTGCCCAAAGATATTTTAGCAAACATTTAATGTTGCGTTTCCAAAAATAAATAATCAAAAACATTTAAATCTTAGAACAATTAGTTCACTCAGTTTTCTAATATTCACTGTTTGGTTTTTGAAGAAGATGGCATTACTATTTTGTTGTAAGACCTTTTGCCAATACATTTTAAGCCTGTACATCTATACAAATCTCTTTACAATAATACCCAATTAACATTAAATCTTGGGACTATTAGGCCCAGGAAGTCTCTAGATGTACAGAAAATGAAAATAGAAAAGATCCGTAGTACATTTACAAGTTGTTATATAATAGTATAAGTTGTCGAGACCTGCAAACATTAAATGCAAATTCTTACAAAATGGAAACTACTGAAACACCAGTTCAGCTCGAAGGGCTTAACGATCGCTGGTCCTGGAGGCGCATTCGCTGGCCCTAGAGGCGCATTTCCCTCTGGAATTTAACAATAAACTCCTAGAATTTTCTGTTGAGTTCACTTGTCCTACCTCAATCATCTCACATTCCAATTCACACTAAATTTTGAGGCTTTTCTAATATTGTTGTTGAATCAATACAGGTGCCCAAAGATAGTTGAGGCTCTATATTTCATACATAGTAGTAACGAAGGGTGTTCATGTACTTTCGGAATCAACCTACATGGATCACAGGTGGCTCAACTTTGTAAGTGCCAAGTGACCTTCATTGAGAGCACGCATGCATTAGCTTGTTGATAAATATTTTTTAATGTTATTAATAAAATAAATATTATTTCATAAAGCGAAGTTATAGAAGATTATAGCGAAAACCAAAATCTTGTATAGCACGCTGTTGTATAGCACGCTGTCAAGAACAATGATTCTCGCCTTTTTACTCCATTTAACTTTCATCCAAACCCATATATTGATCTTTTCGAATCCCAAGCAATTTGGTGTTCAATAAATGAAGCCATTAAAAAAAATTGTAATCTTCCACAAAGGTAAATGGGTTAATAAGAGCATATATTTTTCCAAATTGTGTTATTTCTTTAGATTTATCAATACATTAATGAATATCAATCAGTGTTGCTACAAATGAGGTATTTAAGGTTCCCTAACATTCGGTGGATTCTCAGATAAATGCTGCTACAGATAATAATCTGACAACAAATGCTTACAGTTTATGTGAACTTCTGACACTTGAGTTATTTCCATTGCATCCCACTAGTATGGCTCGTGTGAATCCACAATCAATACCGGAGGCCAGAAATGATTCCAGATCTGATGAATATGTTGATGAACAAAACGATGCAAGGTCGGGTGGGGGTCATTTTCAGAATGTTTTTCATTTCATTGCTCGCCATCCTGGCCGCAACTAATGCAGACTACCTATTAGTCTATACTTAGCATGTACGTAGAAATATTCTATAGAATAAACATTGTATGCGTTAGTGTTGGGAACAGGAAAAACAGTGAAGAAAATCCTGTTTTTAGTGTAATGAATCTCCATGACAATGGTTGTCGCTTCATTATGTCTGTGCATGAAAACAGCTGCATAATTTGGATTTTTCTCTTTTTGAAATTAGTGGAATGTTAATATGTATGAATAGGAATGGTTTTTCTTCTTGAAATTTGCCATGAGCTTATCTCTGAAATTTGTTGATATTTCAGCTTATCTCGGGAAATCCATCGCCAAATTTTATTGGCCATATATCAAAAAGTCGTGTAAAATGGAGTTGATTTTGTGTCACAATGGTCGTGTAAAATGGACTTGATTTTGCATCAATTAATGAAATTATGTAAATCAAATTTATTGAGTTGCAAGTCTGAATGTGTAATACAATATGAAAGCAACTTTCAAAGACTATTCTGTGTCATAGTAAACATTTTGAGTTGATTTTGCATCAATTTTTCGAAATATGTAAACCAAGTTTATGGACTTGCAGGTGTCAATGTGCAAAACAGTCTCAAAGTAATTTTCAAGACTATTCTCTCCGTCATTGTAAATATTTCGATGTAATGTTAATTATATTTAACCTACTTTGGGGTCTTCTAGAATACGAACATGCATACATAATATTTAATATAGCATTTAGTAATTTTAAATTCAAAATATCAATATTTTATAAGATTGAGAGATATAACTAGTATAATAAGGCTGCATTATTTAAGGCAAGGAAATGAATAATAATGCTATCATTTATTCTTAATAATCACATTAATAAATTTGGTTGGGCTTATAGCTTGAGCGTAGCGAAGGAAAGTTTATACCTTTCAAACATTAGCAATATCTAAAAAGCGACTTTAACCATTACTTATTAGCCAACATCAAGGGCAAGAGAAACAACACGATCAAGATCACTTTCAAGCGGCACCCTGTCCCGTGGCAAGAAGGGAAACAATAAGATTAAGATCTTGGCTTGAAAACACGGTTACTTATTTGCCAGCGCCGCATACAACAATTACCCAACAGAGTTATTTAGTTACACCTTATAGGCACAGCAGACAACTATTCGTAGCTATAGGATTTAATACGCGCAGACGATTCATCTTTAGTACAATAATAAGTATGAACACGCACCTCACCTGTAGCAGACAGTAGAATCAATTGATTGATAGTACTCATCCATGGTTCTTTTACTATTAATGTTTTAAGCTCACCTTTCTTACACTTTGACACCTTGGAAAGGACTTGCTGCTTCACAGCCTCCCTTGTTTGCTCAACAATAATGACCGCTTTATAAAGCAAACAATAAATTAAAGAAGTTGTTTCGAAGGAGAAAAAAATTACACAAGTTCGTATGCGAGTTTGACCATTAAACACCTTAAAAAAAATACAAAGACTTATTATGCATCTAAATAATTACGTTGAAGGCATTTTCTTTATAAAGATGCAATCTTAAAAGATTTTTCGTCTCCTTGTCCATTAACAATTCGACAGGTGTCGCGATGGATTAGCGAATGGAGTCTGGACAGGTGTTGTGTCTCGCTTTCAAAGTAAATTATTTCCATTCTGAGCAAATGGCATGATGGATTTAGTGTCCTTACATTTTTTTCATGCATGTATGCTGATCAAATTTTTCATTTTATTACTGCAGTTTAGTTGGGTCCCGACTCCTCAATTCTGCAATCTCGATTCGGGAACTTCTGTCCCGTAAAACGCAGGTGTCTACTGTGTTATGGACGGTGTTGCATGTGAATGGATTGATTACCAGTTGCAGATTGTTCTTTTCATTTGGTGTTTAGTGTGTTTTTCGGACAGGTGGCTTGTGTGTTTTTACTACACTTCTATATGTTGTCCTAAATGACCGGTCTTGGTATTTTTGTATAGGATTTTACTGTCCTTCCCTGTGGTTCATTTCTCTCAATTCGGCAGAGCCCTTTCCAAGACTTTATGCCCGAGGATTTTGCAAAAGTTTTCAATCCAGCAGTTTATGTGGGTTTAGCCTATAAGCTAAGATATTCTCGATAGGTTTTTTTGGCTTTAGGCTCACAATTTGTGGGGTCAATTTGGTCGATGTTTCATTTCATTACTGCTTCACTCAATTGAATACACTTTTACCATGTTGCTTCATCCACATTAATGTTTCATCAATGCATTGTTGCTCAATTAATGCAAGAAAGCTTGTCATATGATCCAGCCATGGGTCAATATCTTCATTTTTGCTCACCTTATGACGATCTTCAAAATATTGTTACAATACTGCATTTACCACATTTGATGTTGTGTCGCCTTTGCTTTGCACATATAAACAGACCTTCAGGTAACCACTATTTCTTACTATTTGCTTCGCACATATTGATTTTGCTGCGCTTCATTTACACTAGAGAGTTTCCAACAAAGGTTTTCGCACCTTCTTATAAAATTTGCAGGTATTCCTTTAGTCTACTTAAATGTTTTGAATATTTATTTAGTCTGATTAGGAGATGGTCAAATTCCCTTGCTTTATTTTGATTGGTATTCCTGCTGTGTTACAAAATGACTGACTTGTATTGGTTATGTGGCTTCATAATGGTGTAATACTCATGTTATGTCAATAAACATATAGGTATCAGATTTTATGATGGAGTTGTTTTAGGTAAGGAATTCAGTGTATAGATGAAAGGATACTATAACAATGGTCACTTCTGCATTTTGTGTTCCGCTTTCTGTCATCCGCAATGTAGAAATAGGAACTTTAATGTTTTTTATCGCAAAATTTTCTTTTTCGCTTTCCGCTTTTCGAGGTAGGAAAGATGAAAAAGTTGTTTATGTAAATAGAACTTGGGTAGAACTTCCACATTCTGCATTCTGTAGTAAGGAACATGGGAAATGTATTCCCAATTTTCGACTTCCGTTAATGCGAATTACGGATTTTGATTTTATCTTGTCGATTTTCGCTTTCCCCTTTGGAGAATGCGAAAATCAGAATTTACATTTTCGAATATAACTTTCCGTGCTTTCCGACTTCCGCTTTCCACCGTGCGCAATGCGGAAACCGGAAAAGTCTGTTGCACTTATTTTTTCAGAATGCGGAAATCAGACCTTTCATGTTTTTCTTTTCAATTTTTTTTACTTCTGCTTTCTGAATTACAAAAGGCCACTCTAACAGGGGTCACTTCCGCTGTCCGAAATACGGAAATAGGAACTTTGAAGTTTTTCTTTTTCCGCGTTCAACTTTTCGAGGTAAGAAAGGTGGAAATTGTATTTATGTAAATAGAACTCGGGTCACGTTTCAACATTCTGCTTTACGTAGTGCATAGCGCTATCAATTCTGCACCGAAAATTGGGTAGCGTTTCCACATTCTGCTTCCGCAGTGCGGAACGGGGGAAATTTATTCCCGATTTTCGACTTCCGTCAACGCGGATTCTGGATTTTTAATTTATCTTGCTGATTTCCGCTTTCCTCTTTAGAGAATGTGGAAAATGGAATTTACATTTTCAAATATAACTTTCCGTACTTTTCAACTTTCGCTTTCCGCCGTGTCGAATGCAGAAACCAGAAAAAACTGTCGCACTTATTTTTCCGCAATGTGGAAATCGGACCTTTCATGTTTTTCTTTTCAGATTTTTTTACTTCTGCTTTCTGAATTACAAATTGTGGAATCCAAAATTTGGATACTTTTTTAGTTTAAATACATTTCTTTCTTCCGCTTTCCGCATAGTGGAAAGCAAAGGCCGAAAATTCCAAATCCAAGTTTTAGCATTACTATTTATAACAAATAATGAATAATAGTCCATATTTAATATTTATAATAAATAATGAATAACAATAACTAGAATCATGAAATATGTTCATGCAAAAAAATTTGTTGTCATATATGCATTTTAGTTAAATCACATGAATATGTTACATTGCATTGCAATTTTTTTTTTGTTCATGCCCTATTTCATTTCACAGGAAAATATAACCATCACGCTATGGAGAATATGCTAACTAAAGATTCTATTTCACTCTTGCTACATGGTGTTGTCAACCTTTTCCCGCTGGTACAGGTCTCCTCATTAAACCAAGTGAACTCACTCAACTCATCATCTATTCGGTTCCAAATTTCTATCTTAGATGGGCTTCACAAGCATGAGCTATTACTTCCAACTATATATAGTAGTCTTGTAGAAACTGGACAGCTAAAAGAAGGATCTATAATAAAAGTTACCAAATGTACATGCAACATTGTACATAGTATAACGTATGTTTAATTTTCTTTGTTGTCTTTCTCCACTTAATCAATTTCACATTGTTCATGCATCCAAGGTTTTTCTATCCCATTTAACTCTAACATACTTCTTCTCACAGGACTATCGTATTACTTGCACTCAAATTTGTCACAGTGGATGCAACAATTATTGGAGATCATGCACCTTACCACTTACCTGTACCTTCTCCCTCGCAAAGTTGTTCCTCTGCTCTAGTGAATCCTAGCTCAGTAGATGAAAACCATGCCTTGGCTACATCAACTATTCCATTCACATCACTCTCCTCTTCTACCAAATTTTGGAACATTCAAGGTCAAGTTATTGCCAAGACAAAGCTACATGAATATGGAAACCAACGAGGGTCTGGAAAAATATTTGATTTGACATTGTTAATGGTTCACACGATGAAATACATATATTTGCATTCAATGAATTGGCACTCTCTTTGTATGGCCAAATACAAATAGGAATATTGTACATAGTATCAAATGGCACAGTGAAAGCATCCAATCCAATTTTCAACCATTTGAAAAGCCACAATGATATTTTCCTAGGTTCCTCCTCAACCATTCAACCATGCTTAAATGAATACCCCTTAATACCTTTATATTGCTTTAACTTTAAAACTATTCAGGAGATACAAACTATACCTGTCATTTCCATGGTGGACCTTGTTGGCCTTGTCATTTCAGTTTCTCCTACATCCACAATATGAAAACAAGATGGTGTTGAGACTGTTAGGTGCGCTATTGGATTCCGTGACATGTTAGGCTATAGTATTGACATAACACTTTGGGGAGAGAATTTCCAAATTGAAGGAGCCGAGCTTTCCAACCTGCGTAGTTTACCTACACCTCTAGCTGTAGCAATCAAAGGAGGTCATGTTACAGATTTTAATGGAAAAACTATTGGAACTATTTCCAACACTACTGTTTTTATAAACCCAAAAATTGAATACAGTTCAATTCTCCAAAAATGGTTTCGTGACAATGGATTTCATTCAGCATCACCATCTTTGAGCCTAAAATTCAATGCCTCTCATTCTGGTTCTCGTAAAATCATTACCATGAATGACCTACAAACTCTTTAATCATCTAAAAAACATGTTTGGTACTCTCTTGTAGCAACCATCACAAATGTTAACATGGATGACTTTTATTTCCTCGCATGCCCTCTTTTTGTTGACAGAATACAATGCATGAAAAATATTGCCCACAAAGTTGGAGACATTTGTCATTGTGCTAAATGTGATGGAGAGTTTCTTGAATGTGAATACCGATATATACTAAAGGTTGAATTGGAATATGTCACTGGATACCTTCATGGTGTGATAGATTTTGATGATGCTGCAAACCAACTCATGGGAATGTCGCAGCAAAAGGTTGGTGTCTTCTCTCAACTGAAACATCATCAATTGTTGAAATTGTTGAAATAGTCCAGAGGACCTGCAACAAAAAAATACTTCTTACTCTTTTAGTTATAACAGAGACCTTCTATAGAGTTGCACGCCTAAAAGTTGTAATTGTCATGATTGAAAACACATAAATGACAATTTCAGATGGACACATAAATATATAAGTTTCTTCAACTTGATACTTAACCATTCTTCATTGTTTATAATGAATTCTTTCAATTCTCAATTTTAACTCCTTGTTTCATTGTTCAACATAGCAGGGTATTTTCTTAACTCTCTTATAGCACCACTTTCTTGCAGTCTCATACTTCCAATGTACAAGCTATCACTTACCAATATTTCTTACCTAAATTGTTGATAAAACCTATATGTCAGTTTTTAAATACAATACTATTTTGCTATTCTGTTTTTTATAAAATAAACAACTTTGTTCTCTTGTTTCTGCACATAACTTTTCATTACTCTATACATAACAATAATTATAGTTACTTTTTTTTCATATATACTTTCTCACACTACACTTTGTTCTTCTATATTGTTTTTTTCTTACAATTATCAAGCTAGCACTTGAAAAAAAAATTTTACTCCAGTTATATTATTTTAAGCTACATTCTTACTTCCCCATATGCAATAAATCAACATTTGTTTTTTTTATCTTCTGCTTTATATCCATATAGTTTGCAGTTAATACATATAGAAAATCTTTCACTGGCAACAATCAAAGCTTCTAGTTGTTTAACAAGTTTACAATTTTATTATAGGCATTATGCCAAATCATGACAATGAACAAGCCAATGCATGAAGAAGAGTTTTATATGCACAAAATAGAGATAAAAACAACAAGAAACAACTTCTTCTTTACATGTTTGCTCGTCTACCTGTGGATATGTCTTCTTCAATTTCTCTTGTAGAACCTGTCGACACAGCTTCACTTCCATCTCTTGTGCCAAATCCATTGAACAACCACCTCAATGATGCACATCAACAATTTCGTAAAAAAATGGACCAACTAGTTGATATGCATGTCTGCTCGATTTGCAAAGAATGCTACCCTGGTATTGTAACAAAAAACTTCCATGGTACATACGCTTGTTCTCGTTGTATTCTAGAACGAAAAGGCCATCACTTTTCATTGGAAAACAATATGGATCCGAGAAACCAACCAGCTGTCCTTGCAGTACTTACACAGGTTGAAGAAATGCTCATTAGTCTTGTTAACCCAATATTGCAAGTGACACATGCTCATGGTGGTCAATATAAATACTATGGCCATACTATTTGCTTCCCCCAAGACATTTCCAATATTGCCACATACCTACCGCATTTAGTATCAAAACATGACATCCTCATTGTTCGGAAATGCAATTCTACAAACAATCCATATGAAATGTTTGTTAGTCGAACACATGTTCTTGCTGCCCTTCAATTCAAAAAGGCAAATGACCCATACTACAAGGCTGTACAAGTCAACCCAATTGAATTAGCTTCTTTGCCTCTTATTTCAGCAAACATTTCACCTTTGATTCCACATCTTAATAGCAATGATACATTATCTCATCAGCAAATTTTGTCTTGTACAGTTCAACCACCAAATTTATTTGAACCCTATGAACTGGAATCCTCGTCATTTATTTCAACACAAACTAATTCCAGAATTGAGGTTGAAGAAATTACACAGTTGTTACACATACCAAATATCCCACTACCACCTTCCATTGATTGGCCCCCTATATAAATGTCCCCTATCAATGAGTACAACACAAAAGGCCTTCTTTCCATGGCTTTTCCAGCTTTGTTTCCCATAGGTACAACAATGTTACTACAGCCACACATTCATGAGGTTGATATGCACTTCACCTCATTTGCTGTCATGAAAACATATTTGGCCAACATCCTCGCTTCCGATGCTAAATATACAATCTAATTATGTGTCATCGAAGTAAGGCTACTTCCTCTGTTTTGGTCAAAAAAAATCTTGAAGATACACTACCTCCCATAGTACTTGAGCTTGTCAACCAATTGCAAGACATGCCTAATGAGAAAATTGGTGAGCGGCTCGGAAGATTTGGGTCCTCATTACATGGAACACATTCGTATTGGAACAAAAGTAGATCTGAACTGAAAAATATGATCAATCAACAAGGTACAGCAACGTTCTTCTTCACCCTTAGTGCACCTGACACAAAATGGCCAGATTTGCATGCTCTAATGCCTATTAAACGTCCTACTGGTTTAGCTCAAGACCATCAATGGAAGTTTCACAACATCATATCATATCCACATATTGCTTCACAATACATGCACAATAGATTCAAAACATTTCTTCAAGAGGTGCTTCAAAAAGGTTTTCATATAACAGATTCTTGGTGCAGGTATTATACCATCTATTCCTTCTTATTTTTTTCTTCGTATTTTTCACTTTGTACAATTTATTTCTAATATATGCTTTTTCCTCCCATGTAGATATGAATGGTTTCCGCATAGAGGATCCACACACATTCATGGTTTTATTTGGTTGGAAAATGCACCAAATATGGACACGTTAGATTGGGAAGATGATCTTGTAGTTGAAGCTACAAAATTGGTTTTTGACACATATGTGACAGCTTGGAATCCTCGTAATTCTTAGTTGTCCACATCTGGGTCACACCATTCTACTACAAATGATCCATGTAGTCTTGCATCACCATCAATATTTGCATCAAACTACTCAGCTGACTATGAAGAACTTGTCAATTTTATTCAAAGGCACACCAGATGTTCAGAGTCAACTTGCCTTCGCAAAAAAGGAACATATGTTCAATGTCGCTATGGTTTTCCATATGAGCTACAAGCTACTTCTTTGTTATTCATTGATCCAAATGGACGGAAAACCTACAATCCTGCAAGAAATGATTCCCTTCTAAATATTCACAACCCTACCATGCTTTCAATATGGAGGGATAATGTTTATTGCCAACCTATTCTTTGTAAACATATTGTTCTCAAATACATTTCAAAGTATGCATCAAAAGCAGAGCTAAAATCAGAAACCTACCATGCAATTCTCTCTCTCCTTGCACATGCTGGACCAAGTGACAGCCCCATTCTTCAACCAATCAAACAATTCCTTGCACAAACAATTGCAGAAAGAGACATTAGTGCACAAGAGATGTGTCACATGCTGCAAAAACTTCCTCTTGTGCTTTGTAGCTTTCACTTCTTTTCCCTAAATGTGATCCAAACTGTCTTCCGCCGTGTTTCTAATGACACTAATAACACCCATCCAATGCCCCCCTTCATGTTTTCTTACATGCAAAGACCCATTGCTCTTGAACATCTAACTCTGCTTGAAGTTGCTCATTGTTGGTCTTTCTCGCCTAATAGGAAAAAAAATCCATGGAAACAAAACTTGTGTGGCAAGATTGTTAGAGTCTATCCACATTTCACTTCCATTCCCCCCTTTGATTCTTCATCTTTTGAACTGTCTTGTTGGAGTGAACTTCTTCTATACAAACCTTTTCGGTCTATCCCTCATGATATTGGAACCACAACTTATGATATTATTTCTCATTGGTATCACATTAAAGGCACATATGTTGTGTGGAATATTGAACATGCAGAAGAAGAACCCTATACACCTCTATCCAATGATTCAAACTCTGATGCTATTACCTTTCCGTTGCCCCATACCATGGACGAATGGTAACTTCTCTCTCAAAT
Organism: Pseudotsuga menziesii; assembly: GCA_001517045.1. NCBI lineage: Eukaryota > Viridiplantae > Streptophyta > Pinopsida > Pinales > Pinaceae > Pseudotsuga > Pseudotsuga menziesii. The sequence continues at coordinate 353,647 of LPNX010443419.1, forward strand.
GTGACCAGGCAATAACATACAAATTGATGACCTTGAAATGATTGGGCATCGTGAATTTGACAAAAAACACAATTGGTCACATAACAATATAACCACCCATTTGCATGAGACAACAACATCATTCATTGACCTCAATCCCTTATCCATCCAACTACATGAAGACACCCCATCCTTCTCCAATTCAGCTAATTCCTTGTCTCCCACACGACACATAGCCTTTGATATTGTCATGTCCCTTTTCATAAACACTACATATGCTCCCATTTCATAAACACTACATATGCTCAACTACTAAAAGTGGTGATTCAAGGTACTGTAGGAACCGAAAAATCTTACCTCACATCTTGCCTGAAATTTGCACTTCAAACTGCATTTGAACAAAGTACCTCCCCACTTCTTCTCCTTGCTCCAACTGGTGTTGCTGCTTTTAACATACATGCATCTACAATACATTCTACTCTTCGAATACCCATTAGTGAAATGCAGCCTCTGAAGGCCAATCCCTTTCAAAACTTCAAGAAGAACTTCGCCATATTCTCTATATTCTCATAGATGAAATGAGCTTTATTGGCCCAAAAATGTTAACTCAAATTGATGCACGCTTACATCAAGCTTCCCCCTCGTAGGGTACAATCCCATTTGGTGATTGCTCCATAATTCTTTTTGGTGACTTCGGACAATTGCCACCTATAAAAGAGATCCCCATGTATGCAGGCTCATTTGTTGGAACTACTCTTTAGCGTACATTTGTTACTTTTATCATGCTTGAAACAATTTTCTGAAAACAAGGAAATAGTCCTTCTCAAACTGCCTTTTGCCAACTCTTGCTAAACCTTTGAAATGCAACACCAACTGTTCAATACTGGGCACTCCTAATGACAAGAACAACCTCATGCCTTTCACATGTCGAAAATTCTTCATTTGAACAAGCTATCCATTTGCATCCCAGAAATAGCTCTTTTGCACTACACAACAAACACATGCTGAAACAACTTAATATGCCAATTGCACATTGCTTTGTAGAACAAAGGAACAATCATGCCCATCAATCCATTGATGACGAACAATTGGCATTAAAGGTCCTTCTTGTTGTTGGTCAACAAGTCATGTTAACTATAATTTATGGGTTCAAACAGGACTTGTTAACGACTCACTTGGAAAAGTCATTGATATTGTCTACAACTCAAATCAACAACCTCCTACCTTGCCATCGTTTGTTGTTGTCGAATTCCTCCATTACAAATTGTTGGAGACATTTACCCACCATGCACACTTAATTTGGTCAATTTGACCTTGTTAAACTACTATCCTAAGTTTTATTGGCTTAATGGACATCAAATGAGCACACCCATGCCTACCTTTAGTCAAGGAGGCCAACTAAGCCTTCTCCTTCATTCGGGGAGGCTAACTGGAGCACTCCGGGGGTGATCTGAGTGTCATAAATGCACCTAATTGCTAACCGATGGTTACAATCATCTAAGTTGAGTGGTGAAGGCGCCTCCATTCATTATATTGATTATTTTATTAATATTTAGTGAACTGGAGTCAACAGGGGCGCCTCCAACCACCTCTGATGGCCAGTTTGACTTCAATTAACCTCATCGGGGTTCATTGGAGTTATTGATGCGCTACCACTTATTGGTTGGCATGCAGTGACATGTGTCTGAGCTACTTTCAGTTAGACTCAGTCATTCATTGCACTCTGACTTCAGTTAGGACTCAGTTGAGTAAATCAGGACTTGATCAGTTGGTTAACTAGTGTGTTTATTATGTCTTACAGTCAGTTAAGCTACACCCATTCATTCAATTTGAATGACCTCCTTGGGAATTTGAATTGTATTGGAATTCATGCACCTTTCATGACCATTGTATTGCATTATTCATTCTTTATTTATTATACAGAGCTGCTACTTCCATTGCAACACCATTTTGCCAATTTTATGCATAATTGTATGAATTTTTTGTGAGACTATGTTTGAAGTCCCTAGACCACTGTGACAAATTAATACAAATACCCTTATGGGATGCTTCTAATCGTACTTATGTTCCAATATCTGCAATAACAAGAGGATCCTGTAGACAACTACCACTTCGTATGGCGTGGGGTTTAACAATTCATAAAGCCCAAGGTAGGACCCTACAAAATGTAACAATAGATATTGGAAAGATTTATAGATAAGGGCTTACATTCACTACCATATCAAGAGTTACATCTCTTTTAGGCCTACGCATTTCTCCACCTATCTCTTTTTCCAAATACTCTCGAATGCAAGGCAATCGATATGTCCAACGTAGGAAACAAGAGTAAAGATTACTTGCTTCAAAGTCTTTAAAACCAAATTGTGGTTGAAGCTTCTCATTGCCTGCCTATTGAATCTTCTCAGTCAGCTGTGACATTGAGTTATAGTTAGCACTTGCAAAATCCCCAATATAAGCTATTGTATATAATGCTCCTTTCTTTTCATTAGGAGCATCAATTTTCCAGACAATTTTATCAAGTGCAGGAACATGTTTGAGCATGCCTTCTATTGTCCTATTTGAACCTTTCTTCAAAATGCCCTTCTGCTTCTTGCTCCAATGATATTTTCCTAAGCAAACAACTGCATCTTCTCCAAAATCTGCTATCTCTTCTGTAGATGAAACAACTTCCTTTTCGGATGAGCTTGTTGACTGAGGTTCTGATTGTGACACTGGAATTTCTACATTAGGAGGAGAAATGTCCAAGTATGAAGGAGAGAGTATAGATATGAGGGAAGTGGAAGAAGGAGGAATAGAGTTTTTGATTTCTGCAAAAGGGATAGTAGATATAGAAGGATTTTCCACTTGGGAAAAAGGGATACGAAAAGATGTGATGAGAGGCTCAGATGTATGCGGAATCGATGAAACACGTGGAGGAGGGGGAGTATCACTAGGCAATTTTGCTGATACTAATGGGTCTCTACAAGTTTCCTCAACAATAGGCTTTAAATCCACATGGGAAAAAGAGGATGGAAAAAATGGTGGTCTGGCAGCAATTAGATGGAGTGGTGAACTCTTAATGTTGATGTAAGTCGGCTGCTCATGAGGAATAGCCAAGAAATCATCATTATAAAAAATTGAATAAATTATCAACCCGTTCAACTACAGGTTTTTAGAAATTTGCCCACTAGTGTCTGTAAATATTCTGGCATTTGGGTCCTTGGACCTTTGTTCTTGTAGAGTTGTTTTTGACCTTGTGTTTCTAGACATGGGAAATGCCATTTATGCTCGAAATTTTGCAAATCTGGTCAAAACTTACTAAAGTGTACAAATATAATCATAAACAGTTGTAAGAACTTAACTTACTGATAGAAACCTTCCACAACCAGTGACAGATGTAAGGTGCAGCAAAAAGAAAGCACAGTAAAAATCAACAGGAATAGTAAAATTACAGATAAAACAAGTAGTAAAAACCTAAAAAATTCAATGAAACTATATAGCCAAAACCTTGACAACAAAACAAATCTAGACCCTGGATCTAGGGAAAAACAAACGAATGAGATAAGGGCAGTGTTGTAGCTACAACTGATCCCATGTATTATTCAATAAAACTTGGGAGCCCCAATTTTCATATGCTAAGGTAATGTTTGGGTTCTTTAGTATCCTTAGGGTTCTCATGCTATTTATAATGGTTTCAGTGTCTTTGCCAAATTTTCACTTAGTTAACATTTTTGAAATTTTATGCATGTTTCTTATGTTTTGGTGAACTGCGAAAAGAACTAGCTTTTCCCCCCAAAATGTGTATTTCCGCAACCCACAATGCAGATTGTGGGAATTTGATTTTATGTTTGCAAATTTTTTGGTCCCGACCACCCGCAACCCGTAATGTAGATTGCGAGAGCGGAACGTTTTGGTGAGCTGCGAAAAGAACTAACCTTTCCCCAAAAATCCGTATTTCCACAACCCGCAATGCGGATTGCAGGAATTTAATTTTATGTTTGCAAAGTGTTCGGTCCCACAACCTGCAACCCACAATGTGAATTGCGGGAGAGGAATCATTTTTTATGAGTGCAATTTGTCATCCTGCAACCCGTATCCCACAAATTGCGGATTGCAGATTGAGGGAAGTAGTTTGATTTAAGATTTTTGTTGTGGTTTCCACAACCCGCAACTCGCAATTTGCAGGATTGCGGATTTCAGAAAGGGATAAATAAAATTTTACTATTTTGTAATCCCTCATCTTGCATCCAGCAATTGCAGAATGCGGGTTGTGGGATGGTGAATAAAATTTAAATCTCGCGTTTTGATCCTTTATTCCACAAGGTTTTAATCTCGACCATTTATTTATTATGATCCTACGGTCTTAATTCGACCCTCTGAAAATCTATATATAAGCAACTCCTTTATATTTTCTTTACCATTTTTACTTTATGAATTAATTTGTTGCATGGGTTTTCACTGTGATTTTTTACTAGAGAACGGTTTTACAGTCTCGGTTGATTTCAGGCTGGTTTCTTACTCATTTCTTTGTTTAATTGTTTACTGTCGCTTTCTTTGAATTAGTCTTGATTTCTTGCTTATACATTTAAACAGAGTTTTTCAATTTCAAGAATGGCTTGAACCACTCACTGCAAAAGCACCCACAAAGACATGCTAACAAAAGACCCAAACTTTGGATTTTTCTCGGACACTAGTGGTAGAATCACTGAAACTTACCAAATTGACTGGTCCAGAATCTACTCAATTTTTTATAATGACGACCTCTTAGACATTCAAAACAACCAGTCAGCTTATCAGAAAATTAGGGATTCTGGTCTACATGCCATCGCTGCCAGACCCTCTATCCTCCTTTACACTGACCCGGTTAAATGGATTGTGGACAACGCAAACCCTAAAGACCAGTCCTTTAATGATAATGCAGGGTCACAGTTGAACACTTTTCGTCTAAAGGTGTTTACTAGAGCTTATGGTCTTAAATCAATTATACAACCCCTCAACGTAGAGTTCACCCAATCCTCAAAAACTAGGTACAATTTAAATGAAATGCTAAAATCCTGGATGAATGAACCTAATAAGTTCTCGCTGAGGCCTGATGACATGTACCCTGTCACTTGGTTTAGGGAACCTTATTCTTTACTAGAATCCATGTTATGCATGCTTAATGGTCTTCCCAATTGCTCTGTTTTTAAAGTTGAATGGGCTCTAGTGGCCCATCACATCCTTACTACTGGTGAATCTTTCCCATGGGCTTCTATCTTGTCACTGGAGCTTAAAATGACTATCCAGGATTATCAAAAGGCTATTGACCAGAAGAAGCCCAATTTCTTCTTTCCGTCCTTTATCATTGACATATTCTGCATAGAGTTCCAATATCCCCACTTGGGATGGAACTAGACCTTACCAGCCCCTCCTGTACCAATTTACTATTCAAAATTGTGGGATAACAACTATATGGCTTCGTTCTATGACATATGTGAACACTTCATGGGAACCATTTATTTCAAGATATTCAAAGTGGAAGCTCCTTCCTTTTCAGTTGAAGCCACAACTCTAATTTCCACAATGGGTGATTGGTATGTCGGTGAGTCTTTTTCATATATTAGAGTTTGGAGTGGCAATACTGTTCATATGTTGACCAAGATAGTTCCTGACAGGATGGTTCTTGAAGAGGTCTCTTTCCAGACCGTCACTGATGGTGTCTATAGGAAAATTATTTCTCCTAGGAGAAAATGTTGGCCTAAATTTCCTCTGAATCTTGGATCACTGGTCATACCAACTTCAACTTGGGATGCAATGTTAGGTGATCAAATAGCCTCTTTGGAGCTTGGATTTCCTCTTAAAAGGAGACATGAACCTAAGGGGTTTCTCAATGCCCACTACAAGCAGAACCATATCAAGGGTGGGTATGTTCATGAAGAAATACCTGATGATTCTATTTACCAGGGGGTGAATACATTTTCTCAGGTCCTGACCAGGGCTAAGAGAAAAGAGGGACATAGCCACATTTTACAACATCAACAGGAGCTTAAATCTAGGATTCTGAGCTACAGAGCTATGGAACTTGATCTACATGAAAAGGTGAAGAAGGACAGGGAAGAGAAGGAAGCCCGACAAAAAAAAATTCTATCAGTAGTCACTTATACAGATCGAAATAAGGGAAAATATCCTATGGAATATCTTCCATGGGTGACAGTTTCTCAGCAACTGAACGCTCTGAGGCATACTTCTCAGCAGTCAAAGCAGAAATTGGCACAGATAACTCATGTATTAGATAATCAAGTAGCTGCAACTGTCAATCCTATTTCTGACATTCAGGTGATTATTGTAGTTACTCAGGTAAGTGATGAACAAGTAGCAATTGATACTAATCCATTTGAAAAGCAGAGGATTCAGGTGACAGTTTCTCAGATACCCACCATTGATCTTATTGACTCTAATGCTGAAGAATAAATGCATTCATCTGTACCTTTCATCGAGGAAGTGAATCAACCTTTATGGACATTTGTAGATTTGTTCAATGATAATGGAGTGGAAGATTCCATTCCACGTCCCAAGATCCTAGAAACTACTTTTGCTCATGTTCATCAACTGGAGACTCCTCCTCTCATCCATCCACACTCTTTACACTTTTCCTGCCGGGGTGACCCTATCATCCTCATTATCTCAGATCTATCACTCTTTGATGTCACCACCAGTTTCCATACCAATCAACCCAAATCGACATCCCATTCCTCCATCCACTATTGTAGTAACCCAATCTTTCACTATCCCTCTGCACTTACCCTCATTTGTTTTTTCATCTTATTATATTCCTAAGCGGGTTATATTACCTTCAGCATCACTTTCATTAATTAACATTGGTATTCCACTATTTGGACCCTCTACTCAGACCCTTTCTCCAATCTCTGAACCCACAAATGATCAAAGCCTCTCCTCTCCCTTCGCTACTTCCCACATTACCATGCCTATGCCACCTCCCACCATTACTTAGACATCCTCACTGGTTTCAACAGTGAGTGGAACTTCTTCGTTTACTCAGTCAGTGGATGTGTTTGATGAAGACAATGTAGTCCCTCTTGGAGATTACTTTTATAGCAGGTCGTCCAAGGCGGTGGTAAGGAAAGGAAATAAGAGAATTAGGAATCATGGTGATTTGTCTGCACCTATCACTAATCAAATAATCTAGACTCAACATTCTGGTGACCCTCAGATTGATGTAGTGGATTCATCCACAGTTTTGGGTGCTTTCACAAGTGCCAACCTTGATGCAGTTCTCACACTGAACAAGGAGTTTGACAAAAGGAAAGAAGAAATGAAGAGGCTAGAGGAAGAACTATATGAGGTCAAGAGAGAGCATAAAAATCAGTTGGCAAATCTGGAGAAAGCATCTGAAGACAAGTTTAAAGGATTACAGCTCAAGAATGCCTCTCTCCAGAATGAATTGTAGAATGAAAAAATGACAAATGCCACTAATATCCAAAGGATAGCCTTGTTGGTAAAACAGTATGAAGATGCAACTACAAGTGTAGCTTCCTCTGCATTCTTTAGGTTCTCTCAGCAGGAGTTTCAAGATTTGGCTATCCAGGTCAATCGAGAGCATCATGACTTAATAACTGAAATTCTTAGGACCCTAGATGACATTTTTGAGACTTATGTTGCTTTTGAAAAAATTTATGTCACCTTGGAGGAACAGATGTAACCAAGAGACAACAGGCCTCCAAAGCTTATGATGATATTTTGGATTGGAAAAGGCATATGAAAGACAAGCCAGAAGGCATCACCACCCTCGGCAGTTTTCAATTGAAGAAGGTCAGAACTGTTCTGTGTGCTTGGTTCGATTTGAATGAGATGATTGAAGAGTCCATCCAGAAAGCACAGGCAATTTGCGGGAGAAGATGGTATGCAGTTGATAGCATCATGGAGATACTACACTTCCCTACCATGGAGCTAATTGAGAACGGTTGTCCTCCAAAGGTAATGATCAAGCGGGTGGAATGTAGATGTGAAGAAGCTAAGGAAAAGATTAAAGGACTTGATCATATCAGCATCGGAGATGTGGATCAGTTGATAAGGTAGCCACTTACTATGCAAGACAAGATCCACATTTTCATTCGCCTTTGGCATAAGTTAGCCAAAAATGAAATGGAGAACTTTAGGTGCGATGTTCAGCTTAGGTCTGAATCTGCCAATCGCCCAAACATAGATGAATTGTGGGAGATCTGGATGAGGTGGCAATATTTTCTTGGTCACTAGTTCTATATGGATTTTATCATCCCAGTTTCATGGGGATTCATTCTTTTGTAATAATTATTTAAAGGGTAGATTTCTCATGGACTAGGGGGGAATTTCTGGAGGGAGAAATCATCACAAAGGATTGAAGATACTTTATTTAATCCAGAGTTTGTAATTTCTTGCAGACCTATATTAATACAGCTATGTTATTCAAGTTTATTCGATAAATATTGATTCTCCTTTACATATTATTTACTGTCATTGTCTAACTCATTTGCAAATTATCAGCACTGAGCTACAATTTATGGTCTGTGCATTTGTTTTAAAATGAATTTATTTAATTAAAACTTTTATCTATTTCTGCAAATGATTCTACAACAAATAATATAATGAATGCTAATTTTTCAATTGACATTTTAGATACAAGTTAATCTTGAATGTTCTTAATACTTAACTTATTGTTAATCAAATTTTGATTGATCAATAATAATTTGAGTTAATAAGTTATTAAATCTCTTTCACATTTCTGTTAAATTGATGGACATACTTATCTGTTTTCCAATTTCCGTATTCTGTAATGCTGAAAGCGGAATGTGGAACTTTGATATGAAAATAAAAGGCGACAATTAGTTTTGCGAATTCTGCATTCCATACCACAGAAAGTGGAACTCCGAACGACAAAACAAATTTTATTAAGTAAAATCAACAGATCGTTCATTCAGTTGCGGAAACATTAAATATTTTTACCTCTCAACGTTCCTTTACGCCTAGTTATAAACAGAAACAAAATTTTATATGTATCTTATATTTATTTTAAAATATTTTTATTTATTTAATTAAAATAAATAATTTATTTTTATAATTAAAAAATGGTATGAAAAATATGTATGTTTTCTATATGTGGTCAAATCTGCTACGATTGGTTTTATGTGTTATCATTGGTGCCTTGGTTGTATGGCTTATCATTGATGCCATCTTTGTAACGACTTATATATTCATTTCCTCATTTATATATACATATAGATATAGATATCAATATTGATCTTGATATCGTTTGATTCCAAAAACATGATAAACCTAAGAAAATACCAATATACAAATATTTAAAAGTTTGTTTTACATATATTTTAATGGAAGCATCTTCCCTTTTAGGTATTTTGGGGTATATTTTTAAGAAAAGTTAATTATAAGTAAGAGGAATAACTTGGCCTTTTTCACTTTTCTTTCTTGTGGAATCGAAGCCTTTTATTTCCTATTAGTTATATTAATTAAATACAAATTTATTAATAATAAATTTCAACTACATTATTTTCAAAATATTAGTAATTAATTTGGAAGAAAAAAATGTAATTTTATATATTAAAATTTTAATGATTGATTAGGTTGGTTGAAAGATTCTCAACATTAACATAAAAATGTTTGAGAACAAAGTGGAAAATATTAAGCTTAAAAATTGAGTGATAAAAGTTGAAATTTTTAACCATTATTTTTTAAATGGTTGTAACTATAAATTTCCCAAATAGGATCAGCTTAAATGTTTAAATGAGACTTCCCAACAAAGGAGACTCTCACCTCCTCTTCTCCAAAGAATTTGAACCTCTACTTCCAAAATACCTCACTTCCTTCTCTCCAAAGAATTTGAACCTCTACTTTCAAAATACATAAAATGAAAAGAAAAAATGAAGGCTTTTTATTTTTTAGATGCTTTCATCATCATAAAAACTAAAAATTAGAAAAATAAAAAAACTTACACACTAATAAATTTAAACATTTATATATTATTAAATTTATTATTATTTAAACAATACTTTTAATTTTTTTCTAAATGTTTCATTATCGTAAAAACCAAAAATTAGAAAAACTAAAAAAACTTACATACTAACAAATTTAAACATTTATATACTATTAAATTTATTATTATTTTATTTTAACCATTTATATTAAAATTTATTTCTTTTGACATATTTCCCTGTTTTTTTCAAACTTATACCACAACAGCACGACTGAAATTTTTTTTGGCCACCTTTCTATTTGCAACTGACTTTTCGTTTACTGAAAAGCCATTTGCAAATAAAATCACCTGGACTCCTCTCTTTTCATGAGAAGTCACCACCTTTCCTTCTCTTCCGAGAAATTTGGACAGCTGTAGCCTGTGAGTAAGTAGCGCTCTCATTAATTTTCTAACTGCCACGTTGCTCTCCTTGTGAACACGCCTTTCCAGATACTACGCTGTAGATTGAGACTCAAGTCATTTTCGTGCGGAATTTTCATAAACTTTTGCTTTTCAACCTTTAATGAAATAGATAAATAAACCGAAAAAATCAAAGTTGACGAGATAGTTTTACAAATATTTTAAAATAATATTTTTTTATAAATTTTGTAAATATTTTAAATTTTAATTAATTAAATATATATAGATAATTACCCAAATTTAAAATAAAAATTTAAAAATTAAGTATCAAAATACAAATTAATATGTGGGTTGAAAAAGGCTTTGTATGATATAAAGCAACCCCATGCAAGACCACCCAAAAGCATCTTACTCAAACATTTATTTTATTTTAACATAATTTACATATTTATATTTATTTGATGAAAATGTATAACTTATAACATGAATACGATGTATAATAAATATAATATGATTTGAATTCAAATTGAGGTTATTTTTTTCTTATGAAAATAATTATCTTTCCAGACATATAAGCTAGAACATTCCAAACATTTAAGTTAAAACATATCTCAACAAAATTAAACCCAATTAAATGGAAATTTCATATAACACCATCAAATCCTTGACAAACTCATACCACGATTTATCGAAATTACATATAACGAAATACAACATATAAATAATTAAAAGCTAGTTTTTACATATAGTTGACCACATCATCTTCCATTTTCAAACACGTACTAAAATTGCATAATCATGGCCACCTTTCTATTTCTATTTGCAAATGGCCTTTTCACTTTCACTTATTGAAAGAGGAACGATTTCACGTGGAATCACAGCGAGTCGCTTTTCTTTTTCACGGCCTTTCTCTCCTTCCCATGAAATTTCTCTGAGTTTTCCTGTCCTCAAGGCGCATTCAGCTTTTCCTCGAGAACCTCGGATCCAATTTGAAGCATGAGGCGATAAAAATCGAGCAACTCCGATAACTGTTTCGTAGCCATAGCTCTCGTTAATTTTCTTGCAGCTTCCTTCCTCTCGTTCTCCTTGTTATTGATCTGAAGAAGCTTTTGCAAATACGAAACTGAGTTTCTGACAGTCGCTCCCATTTTCTTCAGCCTCTTTTCTTCCTCCATGCTCAGTGCTCTGCTTAGCTCAGAAATGTCGAATGCTGTGTTAAACTAATCAATATCAATAAACAAAAGCAAGATTTAGATCGCTTATGATCATTTAGCTCACAGAACCAGTTAACGTGGCTGCCAACGGTACTAAAGAGCCCTAACTAAGCAACTGGGATTAAATAGAAAAAACATGAGAGGTGAATTATTGCCTGAAGGAACGATGCACCAGGTTCCAGATCTGAATTTGTAACTATCATGTCTTTGGATTGCATGTGGGTATTATGATCCTTGTAGATAAGCTTCGCTAAAGAAAAGCTTCGCACTATTCTTTTTCTCTGCTTTTCAGTCTCACGGTCTAGTTTCAAGCTCACTTCACGTTCTTCACTGGAGGCAATTAGCTTCTTCTGGTAAGCAACCACGGCCTTTACAAATTCCTGAAAACAAACAACTAGTTAATTAAAATGCAAAGAAATTTTAAGCTCATAATGACAGAAATGCTTGTCAGTTTAAGTCGTTCAAATATTTTTAACATTGTTATTTTAATTTCGGGTCTAAATTACAAAATGAGGAGATTGAAAGGAAAAGAAATCTAAAACCCAACCACATTTATATTTATGTTGGTAGACACTTTTATTTGAGATTTGGGGTGGATTAGAGTTTATGTTTTTTTATCCAAGGACAAAGATATGTTGGTAGACACTTTTATTTGAGATTTGGGGTGGATTAGAGTTTATGTTTTTTTATCCAAGGACAAAGATGGGACAAGTGTACTGAGATTGATTTTATGACATTCACAATTCTAAATAAACAATTATAAGAGACAACTAGTAAAATATGCTAATTATAAAAACATGGCATTTATATGTATAAGAGCAGTATTATATATATAAGAGCAGTATTGATAAGAACACTACCAGTGAACAATATTTGTAAGAACTGCTTTGCTTGAGTCTGAGTGTGTCTAACAGACAGTTTGAATAGGACTAACGGTTAAGTAGACTATAAAAATAGTATTTATAAAATAAGTTTAGCTTAAATGGAAGTGGGTTTTACAGTTAAAAACAGTTAAAAACATGTGTAATAGTTTAGTTTAAATGGAAATTGGCTTAAATTATTATTTATAAAATAGTTTAGTTTGAATGGAAATGAGCTTCACAGACCTATGAGAATAGTATTAAAAAAATAGTTAATAAATGAGCCTCATGTTCTGAACATGAACATGAGTAGCAGGTCTTAACTATTAAGTATTATAAACCTATTAACTATTAACTATGTGACCTTTAATAGATCTAACCACTAGGCCTAACGATAAACATGTGTTCTGGACAGTGGGCCTCCTCATAATTAAAAATTAACTGTCGATAAACATGTGTTCTGGAGAGTGGGCCTCCTCATAATTAAAAATTAACTATAACTGTGCGTATGTGTTTAGGAACCATGTGTTTAAGGGGTCATAGTAGTCAAATTTCAGTGGAGGTCATAGCAGTCAAAAGGTCGTAGTAGTCAAATGTCAGTGAAGGTCATAGCTGTCAAATGGCACTGATTTTTATATAGTATTATAGCATCTTTTTATCCTTATGGCATCTTACTAAGAGATGGAAGATGCCAAGAGATGATTCCAGTCCAAAATATAACATAAATCCATCTATATCTTAAAATTTAAGATATTTGCACTGGTTTTGGTTTTTATACGGTATTATAGCAACTTACTAAGACAAGCTTCCAGTCCACATCCATCTAAATCTATTTGCACTGTGTGGTTTTTATATAGAATTATAGCAACTTACTAAGACAAGATTCCAGTCCAAATCCATCTAAATCTTAAAATTTAAGATATTTGCACTGTTTTTGGTTTTTATATAGTATTATAGCATCTTTATAGCATCTTACTAAGACAAGATTCCAGTCCAAAATATAACATAAATCTATCTTTAAATCTTAAAATTTAAGATATTTCCACTGGAGATTTAAGATATTTGCACTGGTTTTGGTTTTTATATAGTATTATAGCATTTTTATTTTTATATAGTATTAAAGCATCTTAATAGCATCTTACTAAGACAAGATTCCAGTCCATTACAACCCAGCTGGAGCCACCATGCAGAGAAAGATTAAAAAAAGCAATAATAATATTGATACCTGATAAGCACATGGACATCCTGGGTAATCAAAGGCAGTGGTCTCACAGCCATTTTCTGTGCAGGTGGCATCTTGATCATCGTGCCTCATACGTTCAGGGTGGAATTGGAGACCCATAATGAACTTGCCCTCCTCTGGGTTGTATACATCAGGATCATAAAAGGCTTCGATCAAACCATCTGGAGCATATGCCATCGGTCTGAATCTCTCTGCCAGCTTCTTTACGCCCTGGAATCCAATTAATCAATAGCCATAAAGTCAATCCGCAATAGATGGATCTCATGCCAGGTGAATCCTCCTCATTCACTGATTTGAAGGCAAACAAATCCTCAGAAATTGCAACACCTATTGTTGCTATAAATACAATTAATTACCTGATGATGATAGCTGTTAACCAGAATTTCCTGCATGGTGTCCCCCTTTAATGATTCCTGAAACCATGCCTGAAGTGGAGTGTCTTCAACAACTTGGACAGGGTGTCTATGGCCATCGTAGTTATCATAGTTCAAGTGCTCAACTTTGACACATGGTTTTTTAGAAAGCTCCTTCTCTACATCCTGTACAAAAATCCATCCTGCTTTGCATTACTAGATCTAATATTAAATACAATATCATAAGTTCAGAGAAAAATCAAATTAGATTTACCTGATATAGGGTCCCCCCACAAGCTACATTAAGAACCTGAGATCCTCTGCATATACCCAGATATGGTATATTTCTCTCTAGACAGCGTCGTGCAAGCTGCAATTCTATGGAATCCTTGGTTCTGTCAATGGCAGTATCGCTGCTGTGCAAATTCCTAATTTCTTCAAGTTCTTGAGAAGAGAGACATGACATATCGTTTTCATACAACGAAGGATCAATATCCTCTCCCTCGCAAAGAAGAACTCCATGAATTGGCTCAAAACTATCCAACAGCAGGTGTACTCCTGCAACTCTGGGCACAATAACTGGAACTGCTCCATATTTTACGATCAGATCTAGGTGGTATTCTCCTGCATGCATAACATTCCATCCTAATTAGAGATCATTTCCACTTTCAATTTTCAATTATTGATTGAACCATACACAGTAGTAGAGGTTGAAGGCATATTTTGGAGATTCTGTTGTATGAGATAGATTGGTGTATAAGTTTCGTTATTTTTGGCTTATTTAGTTATTTTTGGTTCATTTTCAGGACAATACTGAGATAGATTTGTGTCTAAGTTTCCAGCTATCCTTGGCTTATCTTAATACTGATGCCTGAGAAGATCATTAAGCCTCCAATTCTTGTATTTATATTTATAAGAATCGGAGACTTAATGATCTTTTCAAGGATTGGTATTGTCCTGAAGATGAGCAAAAGATGGCTCCAAAGTATTGTCCTGAAGATGAAGAATAGCTCCAAGAATAGCTCCAAAAGTAGACACCAATCTATCTCATACATCAGAATCTCCAAAAAAAAATGCCATCAACCTTTACTGTCGATTCTCAGCCAAATTGCCAAATTAGTAGAGATCAAACCAGAACCAGATGATTTAAGATAAATTCTTGGCCCCAGATTCATGAATTAATTGAAGAAATAAAGAAGCAGTAGACATACATACCTACGAAGTCGACAAATTTGTTCTTACGAACGGTTCTTCTGGAGACTATCAGAACCCTGGGAAGCACAGAGGAGATGATCTCGGAGGGGGTGTGATCAACCATTTCAGCTTTTTGAAGCTCTGCTCAATGGAAATATGATCAAAAGCAGGGAAACTCAAGCAGGATTCAATGGTAATTCGTTAGGATGAGCTTATTAATATAAGTAGGCTGGGGTTTAACCTGTGTTGACTTAATAGCGTCCCAGCTTTATCTGCAACACCAGATCTAGGAGGTTGACACCTCAGCTTTACGTGGCGCCCCGTCTTTCCTTTCTTTATCTGGACAGCGAATTCTGTCGTGCAATGACCTTGCTTTTCTGTATCCTTCATCGTTTATCTAGTTTAAAATAAGGTTATATTAGTTGTTTATCTAGTTTAAAATAAGGTTTTATTAGTTGATTAATTAATTAATACGCCAACGCACTCGCGATTTAGTCATTGATCTGTTTACAATCGATGCAATGCATCCGACCATTATTCAATTACTTGACACCGTCAAAGACATTATGGTTACGATTCTTGGTCAATATGACGCATTTAGTCCAAATCCTGTTTGGAAAATTGCAGTGATAATGTCTTTTATTAATTTTATAAATAAATAAAAAGTTTTTTTTTATTCAAGTATAAGAGTAAGTTCATTTGGTACTAAAATTTATTATTTAAAAAAATCGATAAAAAATGAATGAATGATTTTAATGTGGACTGACTAGAAGACTTGCAATCTGGTTGTGTATGTTGTCTTCCTTTAAGCTATCTTTATATTGAATGTGGATAGCCTAGCCTATGACATTCCATAACAAAGTGTCACTCTCTCTCCACCACACCCTAATTGCATAATATGCAAGTTCTCTCTTCCCACACTTCCTTAGGTACCATCCACCTACTCGTCTCACATCTAAGTTGATGTGAACCCTCAGCTGAGCAACTAACAACTTTTATTTTCCTTTGATAGCTGCCCCTAAATATGTTTTCTCACCATGATGGCAATTTGGGTTAAACTCTTTGATGTAGTAGTCTTTTTTACGCCCATTGTGATTGGTCCACATGGCAATCCTCAATTTTTCAGTCACCAAATTTTTTATTTCTTTCTTGGTGTTAGGACATTTATGTAGCTTGATATTCCACTTGCTTAGCCATTTTTTGTTTTTCTTCATG
Source organism: Pseudotsuga menziesii (assembly GCA_001517045.1). Taxonomy (NCBI): domain Eukaryota; kingdom Viridiplantae; phylum Streptophyta; class Pinopsida; order Pinales; family Pinaceae; genus Pseudotsuga; species Pseudotsuga menziesii. The sequence goes on from LPNX010443419.1 coordinate 370,047, forward strand.
GAAGTTTTCTTTCTATGGCATAGCTCCTCCTCCATAGTTACCTTGGGCCAGCCTTGGTTATCCATGTTTTCAACCATCTTTATATAGCTTATTAGCTTGGTTATCGTAGTTGCCTCTAGTGGGAAAGCACCTGCTTCAGCTAAAAGTATTTTGAACTGTATTGTGGCTTTAACTCTGAGAATGCTAGTAATTAGTTACTTCTGAATTCTTTCTAGTTGTCTCCATCTGCAAGTTGACATGTTGCTTCCCCAGACTTCATAGCCATAAAGGACAACAGGGGTAACTAGCAAAGCAAAGAGGGTCTTTTTGGTTTTCCAATCCCAAAGTTTTGCTTTTCTCCGCTTGTTTTGAAGTCCGAACGAGGCCTTCCATCCTTCATGCACCTTTTTCACCCTAAAATCTCACAATTGAGCTTATAGTGAAAGTCAATCCCAAGATATATGTATTGCTTCACTATCTCCAATAAAGTGCCTTCTAAGAGAAAGGTGGTTGGTTTACCTTTTCAATAAGAAATATCCATCGAAAATTCAAAATAATAAAAGTGAAAAGCTAAATACCTTAAAAATTATTATTTAAAAAAATGACAAAAAAATATACATCGAAAATTCAAAATAATAAGACAAAAGATAAATAACTTACACGTTATTATTTAAAAAAGAAAATGACAACAATATACATCGAAAATTCAAAATAATATGACTAAAATGATAAATACCATATTGATCGAAATAGAGCAAAATATCTAACGGTTAACGGTTACCACACCCGCCCCTTCATTTCTCTGTCTGCAAATATCATTTTGTTAGTTTAAATTGATATTTAAAAAAACATGATTATCGCTCTATTAAATTAGTATTTGTAAATAATGATAATATTTTTAAAACGGTTCCATGTCACCGCGTCGCCGGCATGGGCGGCGATAGGATGATCGTGAGCATTCCCCGGCAAGTGGGAGAGTCGCATAAATATGAGAAGGACTCATTTTCCATTTTAATATTTGAAATAAAATCCACAGCTATAATACGATAATCATCAGCCTCTGCCCTCCACGGGCTCTCGAGTCTCGATTCCAAGGGAAGGCCAAAAAAACAATTTAAAAATTACCAAACTGAAAAATTATGATTAAACTTTCATTGCGATTCAAAATCACTATTATAAAATGGCTTGACTTGGGAGGGATTGTTTGGTTTTAAAATGAATTCTTCAAGTAAACTATATTTCATGTTTTCTTTAATAATACAATGATTTTTTTTAAATTATAATTAGATTAAAAGATAAATCTATATATAGGTTTAAAAAATATAAAAAATATTAATCATATATAAATATATTAATGATGATGATGATTAACATATAATGAGATCAATTTTGGTTTATCTGACCTTAAGAAGGATAATACTTAGTTTACTTTAAAATCTTGTCATTGTGCTAAAAAACCACCTAAAACTGAAAAATAAATATTTTTATTTATTTGAGAAAACATTATGTTAAAAGTTATTGTAAAGTTTTTATGACCAAGGATGGTCAAGGATGACTATAATTGAATATTTATTTATTTAAATAATTAAAAAGGAGAGACACCTATTCAAAGAATATTGTTGAAGAGTGTTCACGGAACCGCTATGAGGAATAAGCATTTATAGGACGCTGAAAGACAAGTGGTAATATTAACATTTCACTTTCTAGTTGTTGTAGGAGACAAAATCCCTAAAATTGTGGTCATGTTCCCCGAGAAGAGGAACTGAGCAGGTGGCTCACTTAATTTTACAAAACTGACCTAAAGACCTAGGAAATCTTATAAATACCATCGAATTGAGCAGGAGGCACATTACATTTTATTCTAAGTGATTAGACCCTTGTGAATTGCTGCAAACTGAAAAGTCAAGCACACAAGAGGAATTCGATGAGGAGATAACTAAAGTGAAATTGCTGAGAGTTAAGTCTGCTAATGAGTTGCTAATTTGCAGAGATTTGTGTGTGGGCTGCTACACAACATCTTCGTCCTAGTGGTTCAGTGAACATGCTCAGGGGTCCTAAAGCAAGTGATCTTGACTGCTTTCAGGAGACGGTTGGGAGGAACAATCTTCTTTGTGTATTTGTCCCCTTCTGCAATTTTCCAAGTTCTAAGATGTTTTGTTATTTATCTGTGAAATTATTGCATATCTATATTTTTAGGTTTATGAATGTGAAGGAATTCTATAAACTAAGTAATTTTTACTAAATTAAAATAGGTCAGGAAGACCTTATTTTCTGTGTATTATTGTCAAGAATGCTACAGTTTTTCTTTTCATAAAGTTAAATGGAAGACTGTAGACTATTGTAAGGTTCTGTAAAAATCTGTTCATGTTTACATATAAAGTCATAACCAGTTTCTGAGTTTATTTCACTGACTTCCTGTAAGTTTCATTTCTTTTACATTCCTAGATTATTTATAATCATTGTCAAGTAAACATTGAGTTTGATTCATCGAGTTCCTACTTTAAGTTAGATCTTAAAAACAAATTAAATTAATAAGTTTTCTAATCAGGGTTCGAGACCCTTCTTCAATCAATCTCTTATCACATACTTCTAGCTGATAGGATTTCCCCTAAGCTACTCAGCTCGTAGCTGAGCGGTTCTCCCTCTTAGGCCAAGGTAGTATTATTAATTTTGCAAATTACAAGTTAAAAACTTAAAGACTATATTCCTTTAATAGAAAAGAACTATACTTAAAAACTGCTACAACAAACATTTTTGATAGAGATATGATTAGCTATGTCTACAATTAAAACAATAACTATTATAAATAATTCCTTTCAATAATTTGTCATTTTCTCAATTTTAAACATTAGTATAATGTTATAGGTTTATACATTTTTCTTTAACTGTTTGGTTGCAAGTTCAAAACCGTAAGGGTCTTTCTCCATATAAAGGTTTCAACAAGACTAAACTGAAAGTAAACCAGCAAACTTATCAAATATATATAGTCTACGCATTCTAGAGAGACATAGAAGCCTTACGACGCAAATTAAAAGAAAATAATTTTATAGCAGCTGACAAGACTTCCCCAACTCAAGTTTTAAACAGATCTAAAATTAACAATATACGAAACGCAGGGTTTAACATTTTAATAACTCATCTCCATTTCCAAAAGGTCAAAGGGTCGAAACCTGTTATTTTACCTTACAACCAGTTGGAAACTAAAAATATTGATTTCCTTTACAGTCAACACAAAACAACCTTACGACTTCATCATTTATCCAACTAGAATGAAATCGCTAGTCTGTATCTAAACACAACAAGCAATTACTTAATGAGTTCGATATTGTAGTGGCCTCATGGCCCCACTCTTTTCAAATATATTCATAAAAGCACAATGCCAGAGATGTAATAAAAGAATGATATGATATATCCAAAGTTAACTATTTTATTAACAATCAAAGAGAAGTAAGTTGTAAACCCTGGTAGAGCTGGTTCTTTCCATCCTTAAAACATTTTGTTTACAAGACTCTGTAGGAGCTCAAACCCTTAATAAAACAAAAACATTACATTACATAATAGTCCACTTCAGACTCCACGGTCGAAGGGAGAATATTTTTTATAACAGCTGAAAAGTGCCATAAGTCGAACCACCAGAGGGTTTACCATGATCAATGAAAGAAAAAGAAGGAATGACTCCAATCCATGGAGCGCTGACCCAACCTTGGTGTCACAAGGACAAGGAGTGCGGGGTACAGGTCTTACTGGAAAGGGGAATCCTTTCTTCACAGATACTGGCTCTTATCCAGCGCAGCGACCATGGCCAAAACCTCCTGCACCTAAAAAACAACAAAGGTCAAAAAGGGTTTTATAAATTTAACAATGAAAAACTATAACACAAGCAAAAGACAGAACTTACCTTGTTTGAGACTACGCAGAGGCCACTATAGCAACGAAGACCAAACCAGTTTTTAACTACTTCGTAGAACTATCACCGGCAGCATAACACTATTAAAACCTGACCCAACCCATTAAAACATCGTTGGAGGCGCAGATAAGTGGAATGGTGTGGAAGGCCAAGGGCCTCGGCTCTCCACCTTCGTTTTGTAGAGCAGAGACCAAAATAGTGCAGCACAAATACACTGAACTTAGTACAAAGGAGAGATAAACCCTTAGGGTTTACCCCGTTAAAACCTGAGCAACCCCATTAAAACATTGTTGGAGGAGAAAACAAGTGGAATCGTGTCGAAGGTCAAGAGCCTCGGCTCTCCACCTCCATTTTGCAGAGCAGAGATCGAAATCGCGTAACACAAATACACTGAACTCAGTACAAATGTGAGATAAAACCTTAGGGTTTTCAAAAGGACAATGCGTGCCAACTGGCGGCTTTCATGTGGCTCCATTAAAGCCACATATATTTTAATATTTACCCAAAATCACATAGTTCGAACACCATCTTTTGTTTTAAGCATCATTGGTTGGTGTAATTTGATTGTTCCATGGCATAACATAAGACTCTTCTTAGGAGGTAGATTATAGTTCAAATACTTAGGGATAGCTTGAGTTCTTCCCTTAGCATAGTAGGGCCTTAGTAACCTTTACCTAGGCCTTTTGGGTATGACCAAAACAAAGCGAGTGCTACACCTTAAAAACCTACATGTGAATAAGTAAGTTGTGTGTTAGCTAAGAGCTAAGTAAGACCTGTAAACCCTTACCCCTAGCAACACAATAGTGCAGGAAAGTACCTTAAAAACATAACAAGCAGAAAACCAACTATAACTGTCAATAAATAGACATGATTTAGCTTTTATGACTTAAACAACAAGAGAACTATATCAATATATCAGTAACTTGCATTTTGTCGTAACTAAGAGGTCATGAGATAAAACTATAATTCAAATTTAATGATAAACGAAAGGATTAATGTGATTTGTTTGCTTTATGTAATCGCAGTTAGACCTTCAAATATTTTTTTTTATGAAATTTTTAAGATGTTTCATGTGGTATCAGAGCGAGTTTCCAAACACTAGGCCTGAAAATCGGCTCACTCGCATGCAAAACAGGAAACAAAATATACTGGTCATGTTTTAAAACTATTTCTGTCCACATATATAAAATTGTATTTTGCAGGAAATGGAAGGAATAGAAGCATTTAAAGAAGATGGATCCCATCACAATAATCCAGATAACATATACGTGGAATTAAATAATCAACCATTAGAACTGCTTCAATCTGTAAAAGATTTAAGAGCTGAATTACAAACTGTAAAGGAAGACAATGAAATAATTTTAAGAGCTCAGGAGGATCTAAATAAGATATTACTAGATAAAATACACAACGGAGACAAAGATAAAAGAAAGGAGCATGAAAGTGAATGTGGAATAGTATCATACAAACGTAAGGGTAAGAAATTAAAATGTTATGATAGTGAAAGTAAATCTTCTTTAGGAATTAAAGTAAGGTCGCACAAAGAAAAGTATAAATACTCTAGTGAAAGTAGTGATAGCGACAGTGGTCCTAGAAAGAGGAAGTATAAACCTTATGAAGAAATCTCAAGAGAATTTAAAAAGATAAAACCTCCTATGTTTAATGGAGAAGTGGAAAAGGGTGAAGAAACCGAGGCTTGGATATCGGGTATGAAAAAGTAATTTCATATTTATAACTACTCAGATAGACTGAAATCCGACATGGATATCTACAACTTAACTGAAAACGCTGACATTTGGTGGAAGGGCACAAAATGAGTTAAAAACCTTAAAGAAAAATATGTAACCTAGAGAATCTTTAAGAAAGTTCTTATCTGAACAGTATTATGAAGAAAGAGCTAAAGAGTTTTATGAAATTAGACAAGGCTCAATGTCTATGAAAGAACTCATTAGCAAATTTTTAAGTTTATTAAGATATGTACCATATATAATTGACAAAAAACCTAAGATACAAAGGTTTCTTAGTTGTTTGCCTACCAGTTTCAAGGACATAATTGAATTTGATAATCCTAAGACCCTTGAAGAGGCAATGAGAAAAGCTAACTTCTGTTACGAACAAAGTAAAAATAAGAAAGAAAGCATACCTAATTGGAAAAATAAGAGAACAAGTAACTTTGATTAAAGAAGAAAATGTTTTAAACCTAATAAAAGCTTCGAAAATAATTATCAGAATTTTTCTAAGAATAATTATCAAGAAACTTATTTTAAAGGTAAAACAAAACAAAACACTACAACACCAAAAGGCAGAGACATGCCTAATAATTATGTAAAAAACAATGAACATAAAGAACCTCGAAAGTGTTGGGAATGTCAGGGACCTCACTACGCAAAGGACTGTCCGAACAGAAGGAGAAACTACAACAATGTACATACCATTCAGGAGGAAGAAACGGTGGGTTACGTAGCAAATGAAATGCCTAGAATTAATGCATCCTTGGAGAATCGACACGCTGATCATCAAACCTCCATGGTGGAAATACAAGGAATGATACAAAACACGCCTGTATCTATTTTAATTGACCAAGGTGCTAGTTTAAGCTATGTGTCACCTAGTATAGCTGAAAAATGCAATTTACCTTTGAAAAAGTTTGAAAAGTCTTGGTTGGTAGCTACAAGAACCAAAAGAAAAGTAGTTAATTATGTTGAAAACTATGAAATGTTTATGAGTCAGTTCAAAACTCAAGTAAAGTTAAATGTATTACTGTTAGGGTCTTATAATGTTTTAATAGGTATGGACTGGTTGGAAAAAAATCCAGCAGTTTTAAATCGTTTTGAGAAAACATTTACTTGCTTAGATGGTAAAGGAGAAAGAGTTACAGTCAAAGGGATACCTAAGAAAGTTTCTGTTAGACAAATCTCAACATTACAAATAAAAAATGTTGTACGAAAAGGTTGTAAAGTTTTTGTTGTGCATGTAATAAATGACGAACACTTAAACAAAGAAGATAAGTTAAAATTTGATGATATTCCAATCTTAAAGGAATTCTTAGATGTCTTCCCAGAAGAAATTCTGGGATTACCTCCAAAGAGAGTACTGGATTTTATTATTGAGTTAGTGCCAGGAGCTGTACCTAATTCCAAGGCTCCTTATCGGATGAACATGTTAGAACTTAATGAGTTAAAACTACAACTACAAGAACTGATAGATAAAAATTATATAAGACCAAGTGTATCCCCTTGGGGAGCCCCTGTTTTATTTGTTAAAATGAAATATGGTACATTACGTTTATGTATAGATTACCGCCAGTTAAACAAAATGACAATTAAAAATAGATATCATTTTCCCCGCATTGATAATCTGTTTGATCAGATACGTGGAGCAACGATATTCTCAAAAATAGACTTGAGATCTGGATATCATCAAGTCATAATTAAAGACGAAGATATGTTTAAAACTGTGTTTAGAACTCGATACGAGCATTATAAGTTTGTAGTTATGCCCTTTGGGTTAACGAATGCTCCAACAACTTTATGTGTTTAATGAACAATGTCTTAAGTAAATACCTAGATAAATTCGTATTTGTGTTCATAGATAACATATTAATTTATTCAAAAACGAAAGAAGAACATGATGAACACTTGAAGATAATTCTACAGGTTCTGAGAGAACATAAACTATATGCTAAATTCAGTAAATGTGAATTCTTGAAAGACAAAATACAGTATCTAGGTTACGTGATATTCAAGAAAGGAATATCAGTAGACCTGGATAAGATAAAATGAATAATGGAATGGCATGTTCCCAAAGATGTATCGGATGTACGATCGTTCATGGGAATTATGGATTATTACCAGAAATTCATAGAAGGATTCTCGAAGATTGTGAATCCCATAACATCCTTGCAGAAAAAGGGGAAAAGGTTTGTATGGGTTCAAAAGTGTGAAGAAAGTTTTAATAAATTAAAATAATTGTTAACTACTGCACCTGTATTAAAAATAGAAGATCCAAACAAGGGCTTCGTTGTGTGCACTGACACATGCAATGAAGGTTTCGGTGGAGTACTAACACAAGAAGGTCATGTAATAGCTTATGAATCAAGAAAGTTAAAAACACATGAAAATAATTATTCTATTTACGACATGGAGTTGGTTGCCATAATTCATGCTCTGAAAATGTGGTGGCATCATCTAATTGGTAAAATATTTCTATTAATGTCTGATAACATAAGCTTGAAACATTTGTGACAGAGATAGGATTAGCTCTGTCTACAATTAAAACACTAACTATTATAAATAATTCATTTCAATAATTTTTCATTTTCCCACTTTTAAACATTTGTATAATGCTATAGGTTTAGACATTTTTTCTTTAACTGTTAGGTTGCAGGTTCAAAACCGTAAGGGTATTTTTCCATATAAAGGTTTCAACAAGACTAAACTGAAAGTAAACCGGCAAACTTATCAAAGATATACATTGTACGCATTCTAGAGATACATAGAATCCTTACGACTCAAACTATAAGAAAATAATTTTATAGCCGCCGACAAGACTTCAAAACCGTAAGGGTATTTCTCCATATAAAGGTTTCAACAAGACTAAACTGAAAGTAAACCAGCAAACTTATCAAAGATATACATTGTACGCATTCTAGAGATAAATAGAATTCTTACGACTTAAACTATAAGAAAATAATTTTATAGCTGCCGACAAGACTTCCCTAGCTCAAGTTTTAAACAGATCTAAAATTAACAATATAAGAAACGCAGGGTTTAACATTTTAATAACTCATCTCCATTTCCAAAAGTTCAAAGGGCCGAAACCTGCTATTTTCCATTACAACTAGTTAGAAACTAAAAATATCGATTTGTTTTACAGTCAACACAAAACAACCTTACGGCTTCATCATTTATCCAACTAATGAAATCGCTTCATATCTAAACACAGTAAGCAATTACTTAACGAGTTCGAGATTACAGTGGCCTCGCGGCACCACTCTTTTCAAATATAGTCATAAAAGCACAATGCCATAGATGTAATAAAAGAATGATACGATATATCCAACGTTAAACTATTTTATTAACAGCCAAAGAGAAATAAGTTGCAGGATCATAAACCTTGGCGGAGCTGGTTCTTTCCATCCTTAAAAAATTCCGTTTAGAAGACTCTATAGAGGCTCAAACCCTTAATAAAACAAAAACATTACATTACATAACAGTGCCTTTCAGACTCCACGGTCGAAGGGAGAATATTTTTTATAACAACTGAAAAAGTGCCATAAGCTGAACCACCAGAGGGTTTACCATGGTTAACGAAAGAAAACACAGGAATGACTCCAATCCACGGAGCGCTGACCCAGTCTTGGTGTCACAAGGGGCAAGGAGGGGTACAGGTCTTACTCTTATTTTTAAGAAGAGTAAAAAAATAAATACCATAAAAATTATTATTTAAGAAAATGACAAAAAAATATACATTGAAAATTCAAAATAATAGGACAAGATAAATGGAGTGAGCTAGCTGTGGAGCAAAACTCCCTCCATCGAAGGGAGGAGGAGCAAAGTCAACGCTAACTTTGCTCCTCCTCCGTCCAATGAAGAAGGATTGCTCCACAGCTAGCTTACTCCAAGATAAATACCTTATAAGTTGTTATTTAAAAAGAAATGACAAAACAGTGTTACATCGAAAATTCAAAATAATAAGACTAAAAAGATCCATATTGATAGAAATAGAGCAAAATATTTAACGGTTAACGGTTACCGCCCCCGCCGCCGCATTTCTCTCACTGCAAATATCAATTTGTTAGTTTAAATTGATATTTAAAAAAACATGATTATCGCTCTATCAAATTAGTATTTGCAAGTAATGATAATATTTTTAAAACGGTTCCCTGTCACCGCGTCGCTGGAAGGGGCGGCGATAGGATGATCGTGAAGAGCATTTCCCGGCTGGTGGGAGAGTCGCATAAATATGGTGGGAGAGTCGCATAAATATGTGAGGGACTCATTTTCCATTTTAATATTTGAAATAAAATCCATATCGATAATACGATAAGCATCTCTGTCAGAACTAAAGAGATTTAAAATTACCAAACTGAAAAATTAAAATTAAACTTTCGTTGCCATTCAAAATCACTATTATAAAATGGCTTGACTTGTGACAGATTCTTCGGTCTTAAAATGAATTCTTCAAGTAAACTGTATTTCATGTTTTCTTTAATAACATTTTTTTTTATTATAATAACTTAATTTTTATTCTAGATAAATCAATATATGTTTAAAAAAATATTAATTATATATATGTTGCACAAGTTCCTAGAACACAGGTAAGCTAAAAAAATATATAATTGATTAATTTTATAGCTTAAACTAATTTATCTTCTAATAGTGTCATGAAATTCATTTTTTTAAAATTTGCTCACTCCTCTAGGTCCATATTATACAAATCTCATAGTACGAGTTTGTAAACGCAGGTTGCATATAAGTGTATGAAGCAACAATAGCTTCATAAACTATAAGATTTAATATTTTTCTAATTCCTTGTTCCAACTCCATCTATATTATTGCTCATAAGAATGCTTAGTCTATGGGTTCCTTTGCATTTTTTTATGGCAACTACTACTTCTAATATGGATGAACTTGATTGTTTTAAGTTCAATTAATAAACTTTTAAATTTTTTGGTATCTTGAGTTTAATATGGTTTAGTTAGTATATATGAATTAAAGTTGTTCAATATCTAAGTATTGTAAAAGATCCATTTGTATTCACTTCAGTATACTTGTAACATATATTTTGAGTGTGAATGGGTCTAAACATTTAAGAGGTGTGGGCCCTCTTTATTTATATAACCTTGAAAATAAAAAAAATAGCATTATTGATAGATTCAATTGAAATTTTTACCATTGGTGATTTCTTAACACAATAAACTTCAATCATTCACTTGATTTTCAAGACTTTAATTATGATTTTGGCCTCCACATGATTGGGAGCTTGTAGAAACTCCCTGTCTGTTTGGGAGTTTCCAGTAGCTCCTAAACAAACAGGGAGCTTCTACAAGCTCCCAATAAAAAGGGAGCGGGAAAAACAAGTTTCCAATAAGCTCCCGAAAAGCTTCCAAGTTCCCAAAGAAGCTCCCATAGAAAAGGGGACGTTTCGTACCAGCTCCCAAGCTCCCAGGAGAGGGGAAATGTCGGGTACGGGTTGCCAAAATCCCAGAAGCGGTACCCATGCAACTATGAATTATATATAAATATATTGATGATGATGATGATTATTAACGCCCACTGAGATCAACTTTGGTTTATCGAACCTTAAGAAGGATAATACTTGGTTTACTTTAAAATCTTGTTCATTTGCTAAAAAAAACCTGCCAAAAAGCTTTCCAAGCTTAATGTAGTTTTGGAAAGTTAGGAGGTTATAAAGGTTTGTATTGTAGCAAATATTATGAAACTCAAATCTAATGTGGGTGTAAGCAAGGCACTCTAAGAGAAAGTGGTTTTCATCATCAACGCTCATAAGCTCACACAGATGACAAACCCTTTCCGCTTATGGAGTTTTAGGAATATATCAATGCCCTCTTTAGTTATAGAGTTCATAAGAGGTGGTTTTAAACTTGGCTATATTAATTTTCTTTAGTAAACTAGTTACTATTCAAAGATATTTATGATCATCTTCCAAATTAAAATTAAATATAAACTAATATTATTATTATAAAGAATGGATTCAAAGCAATTAAGAACATCTCTTCATATCTTCCAAATTAACTTTTCTAACCATGATGTATTATTAGTTGAATATCTTACATGGCTATCTCTTCATACACATATTAATTTAAAATATATATATCTACGATCAATTAAAATCTCATTTAAATTTAATTCTAAACACATAGAAAATGTTAGTGTAAATGGAAAAATAGTTAGATATAAAAACAAGTCAAAAGTAACGATGTATTGAATAATAAGTAAAGTTTGACCACCAAACTCACATGCACTGACACCATAAATTTTAATTTTAATATTTTAAAAATAATTTACGTGATTGTAATGACAAATTTGGCTGGTTTAAGCGGTCACATCCCTAATTTCTTCATTATTCTACTCTACTTTCTAAAGAATTAAATTAAGCTGAACTAAGTTCACTTTAAGAAAATATTCAATTAACAATTATCTTAAAGCTAGATTTAATATGGCCCAGTAGCAAGGTTATTGGGTTTGTATTAACATAGAAATCTAAATTTAAATCTTAAGTAGATATTTGTATTATCAAATTATAAGGTAATGATATAACAACTAAAACTTTTATTTAAAATAGAAAACTAAGAATGTATCTCTTTATTGGTGACAAGTGTAATTTGATATTAGTGTAAAAACAAAATTCTTCTATTCAATAGGTTTTGTTGGTTAGCACCATGAAGCTCACTAGTCAAAGTTTCTCTTTGCTTGGAGGCACAACCGTCTTTTGGCTCCTCTCAATGGTATCCAAATGGGAGGGAGGACAAACCTCTCCCTGCTACTACTGCAATGCAGTTGGGTATCAAATATTAGTTTGGACCATAGACAACAACAACCAATGGCGGTAGGTAAGCTTAGGGGATTTCCCCCCCTCAATTTCCTTTGGGGATAATAGAGGCAAGGGTAAGGGACCCACTCAAGATGCATCCACCTCGCATCCAAAGGTGGCTTGAGCATGGGAACCAAGAAAGTACATTGCTTAAGCTGCCATAATGCCAAGATACGAAGTAAAATCAGATAGATATGAACTTGGGGTACATGTAGTTCATGAAAAACCATGCTTTCATTGAAAAACATTTGGGGCTATGGCCACCAAGGAAGGAATTGATCCATTAGATAGAGACACAATGGAAGCCTCACAGAAGCCTAAGGGCCACTATGAACTTCGTCTAGGCTCTAAAGGGGTTTTTACCACAACCTTTAGCAATATAGAAGACAAAGACTATAGTTTTTACAATGGTCCATATTTAGATACAACTTTGTTGAACTATTCTTAAGAGATTGGATGGAAAATTTCATCTCGGATAAGGAAGATTTTACACTTGGAAGTTTGGTTGTTGGAAACACTAGAATGCATAGAAAACACCTTAGGAAAGTTTGTCAAAGCCTCCAAAGCTACTAAGGTAGGGAAGTACATCTCATACATGTGGATCTATGTATATCTCAACCTATCACATCCTCTTCCTGGTGAATCACAGGTCATGATGAGGACTGGATCCAAACTATTGACTATCAAAACATACCATTTAGATGCAGAAAATGCCATAGTACTCATGAGCATCTCCTAAGAGATTGTCCTCTTAACAACCCCACCCAAGGCGTCAGGCTTGGAAATGAATAAGGGAAAGGAAAATTTCATTCTAGTAAAAGGTAGAAGAAAAGAAGCTAAAAAAGAGCAAGGGGGAATCCCAGGGAAGGTTTTTGCAACCAATAATAAGTTTGATGATCTTCCTTTAGATCCAAAAGCCATGACAATGGAGGAGAAGGAAGAGGAAGGACAAGACCAACCACCAATAGGCTCAACTATAGGATACACCACTTAACCAATTCAGGTGGAACCAATAATGGAAGAAACAACAATAGATCCTAACATAGAATCAACTCTCCTATAGCAAGAGAATGAAGCAATCAACAATGGAGTTGATTTGGATTCACAATTTGATGGCAATGATCTAGCCAAAATCAATCTAGAAAATATTGTAGATGCATGTCGAAAAATAGACTTAAAGGTTGGCTGGATGGAGAAACTAGCAAAATTGCACAAAGTCCATCTCAATTCGAGAGATGGTGAAGTGGTTAGAGACAAAACTGGGTTGGGGGTAGCTTCGGGATGTAGTAAATCCATTAAGAAGCATCCCAAATGGGACACGCATCGAGGAAGGAAGCCGATCAAGCAACTAATTAAAGAATTTGGGAATATAATGGTAAACTCTAGGAAGATGGAAGTGCTCACATGTACCCTCATACCCGCCCCACCTAAATGTTAACCATGAAAATACAATCCTGGAAAATAAGGGGCATCAACTATAATAACAAGCAAATCCTCTTTTGCAAACGTATAATGGAAGATAAAATAGACATATTTATGTTGTAGGAAACTAAATTGTCTAAAGAGGAAGCCATAAACATTCTCTGCAAATGTTGGCATAACAGTCGAGTAATCATAATGGATGCTGGAGGAAATGCAGGTGGGATGGTGATCCTCTAGAATCCTAGTACTATTGATGTTTGTAATTCTTTCTATACTTCCTGGACGGTTTCAATTCACTTCAATTTCACAGAATCTGAATTCAAAGGAATTCTAACCAATGTTTATGGATCCCAAACTCTCTTGGATAAGCTCATGTTTATGCAGAACCTATGTCACATCAATGACCTAGTTAATGGCCAACATTGGTTAATAAGAAGCTAGAAATGGACAATATTGTTTTTGCAACAATTATATAGGATCTTAATATGTTAGATTTGGAAACCACTAATGAAATATTTACGTGGAGCAACGAGCATTCTAGAATGCAACAGGTAGCTTGTTGTTTGGATGGGTTCCTAGTTAGTGAATTGTTCATCATGACTAGAATAGCTATGGATTCCACTATCCTACCCTTCAATGGCTCGAATCATTGGCCCATAGACCTCTCTATATATCTAACGTGTATTCCCTTACACAAACCCTTTAGATTTGAAATTTTTTGGCTTACAAACAAGGAATTTCAAGACAATGTGGGCACTTGGTGGGAGGAATCATTGATCCATAGAGGATCCTTAATGTATCACTTCAAACAAAAACTCGATTGTTTCAAGCAAAAAATCAAACATTGGAATAAGACCAGCTTTGGTAAAATATTCTAGGATCAAAGGGATTTGGAATACTCAAGAGAAAATCGTAACAAAACAAGAAGATATAGAGAAGGAATTGGTTCATTTCTTCTAGGACCTAATGACAAATCTAGGTGTGGATTGTGCACACGCCATTAGCAAGGTTACTCAACACATCCTGAAATACTTCTCAGAGGAAAAAAGTAAGGTATTGATGAGCCCCGTCACTAAGGGGGAAGTTGATTTATTCATGAAATAAATTCCATTGGGAAAGTCTCCAATCCCGGATAGCTTCAAAACATACTTCTTTGCCACTACTAGAGAATAGTGCAAGAAGAAGTTTGGTTATTGCTGGAAAATTCTAGAAGATACCAAGGACTTCTGTTGGTTTTTAATTCTACTTTTATCTCCCTTATCCCCAAAGAAGATAGGGTGGAAGATCCTAGAAATTTTAGGCTAATTTCCCTTTGCAATGTGATTTACAAAGTCATCATGAAGGTGGTAGCCTTGGATGATACCATTGCTTCCAAATTTAATTTCTCAAGAACAAACTGGATATGTGGAAGGAAGGAAGATCATGGATAGTGTCATTTGGCGCATGAAGTGATCCACTCTTTATCCAATACCCAGACCCCAATTATGCTTATAAGATGGATCTCTCTAAATCTTTTGACAAGTTAAGTTGGCAATATATGCATGATATATCAACAATATTTGGCTTTGATCCTCATAGGATAAACTGGATTATGTCTCTCACTTCTTCTACTTTCTTCTCCATCTTGCTTAATGGATCTCCCTTTGAAACTTTTCTCCTTCAAAGGGAACTTGTCACGAAGATACACTTTCACCTTTTATTTTCATTTTAATGGAAGAGGGCCTTATTTGAAGAATCAAAGATACCATTCAAAATCACACCCTTGTGCGCCTTCATCTTCATGGCCTAGATCAACCTATATCTCATAGCCAATTTGTAGATGACACCTTCCTCATGGGGGGGGCTTCATTTAGAGAATTTGTTACTCTTCAATCCATTCTTATGGATTTCTATGATGCTTCAGGAATCTCGATTAATAACCTCAAACATTAGATCCTCTTTTTCAACACCCCCTTAGCCCTCAAACACCACCTTTCATGCAATATAGGCTTTACTCAGAGCACCCTTCCGCCCAAATACCTTGGAATCCCACTCATTAATAAGGCCTTTCGTAACATCTCTTTGGAATAACTTCTAAGCTCTATGAACAAAAGACTATCCTCCTAGACCTTCCACCCCTTGAACTTTGTCAACTGACTTATTTTTTCTTAAATCAGTTTTGTAATCGATCACCTTTATCTTTTATCATCTCTGGATTCTCCCAAAGTAGTCTTAAGGATGATTCACAATATCCAGTGCAATTTTATTTGGAGTGGGGTAAATGAAAACAGAAAGTGGGTTCTTGTCAAATGGGAGGACCTTTGCCAACCAAAATATTCAACCGGTCTTGGCCTTAAAGACCGTGATATTATGAACTAGATCTTGGGTGTCAATTTTTGGTGGCAATGCTCAAGAACCCCATAGATATATAGGAAAATATATCGAGATCCAATACTTACCTAATGTAGAATAAAATAACCATATCCGATGGGAAGGGCCACAAGAAATCTCTCTAATATGGAACGCAACCTAGAAGCATCAAAGCCTTATTCGAGATCACTGCTTCTGCGATATCGGGGGCATCAACGGTAATAATAAGAAAATACTCTTATGGAAACGTATAATGGAAGAGAAAACATACATCTTTATGTTGTAGGAAACTAAATTTTCTAAAATGGAAGCCACAAGCATTCTCTCCAGATGTTGGCATAACAATCGAGTAATCTTGAATGGATGCCAGAGGAAATGTAGGTGGGATAGCGATCCTCTAGAATCCTAGTACTGTTAATGTATGCAATTCTTTCTCTACTTCCTACACGGTTTCAATTCACTTTGAATTCATACGAAATGAAGTCAAAGGAATTCTAACCGATGTTTATGGACCCCAAGCTCTCTCGGATAACCTCATGTTTATGCAAAACCCACGTCACATCAATGATCTAGTTAATGGAAATATTGGTTAATATGAAACTAGAAATGGACAATATTTTTTTTGCAACAATTATCTAGGAGCTTAATTTGGTAGATTTGGAAACCATTAACGGAATATTTACATGGAGCAATGAGCATTCTGGAATGCAACAGGTAGCTTGTTGTTTGGATAGGTTCCTAGTTAGTGAATCTTTCATCATGAATAGAATAGCTATGGAGTCTAGTATCTTCCCCTTCATAGCTTAAATCATTGACCCATAGGACTCTATATATATAACATGTCTTCCCTTACACAAACCCTTTAGGTTCAAACAAATTTGGCTTACAAACAAGGAATTTCAAGACAATGCGGGAACTTGTTGGGAGGAATAAATGGTCCATAGAGGCTCCTTACATATCACTTCCAACAAAAAATAAATGGTTTCAAGAAAACAATCAAACATTGGAATAATACCAGCTCTGGTAAAATATTCCAAGCTCAAAGGGATTTGGAAGCCCAAATTAGAAAAAAAACTAGATATCATCCTTTCAGGGTGCACACAAGCTCTCATTGATAAAGAGAAAACTTTCCTAGAACAACAAATAACAGAGCGGAATGCACAAGAGGAAATCCTTTGGTGGAAAAAATCAATAGTAATGGATTAAAGAAGGAGATCCACCAATACCAAATTTTCTCACCATTCCACCATCTAGAGACGACACACCAACCGTATTCATACGATTAGAAATCCTCAAGGGGAAATAGTAACAAAACAAGCACATATAGATAAGGAATTTGTTCATTTCTTCTAGGACCTAATAAAAAAGATAGATTTGGATTATGCACGCGCCATTAGAAAGGTTACTCGGCACATCCGAAAATATTTCTCATGGGTGAAAAATAAGGTATTGATGAGACTCGTCACTTAGGGAAAAGTGGAATTAGCCATGAAATAAATTCCATTGGGAAAGTCTCCATGCCCGGATAACTTCACAACATACTTCTTTTTCCACTGCTAGACAATAGTGCAGGAAGAAGTTTGGATCCTACTGGAAGATTATATAAGATCCCAAGGATTTATGTCGGCTTTTAATTCTACTTTTATCACCCTTATCCCCAACGAAGGCAGGGTGGAAGATCCTAGAAATTTTAGTCCAATTTCCCTTTGCAATGTATTGAATTTACAAAGTCATCATGAAGGTAGTAGCCTTGCACATGAAACCGTTTCTTCCACATTTAATTTATCGAGAATAAACTAGATATGTGGAAGGAAGGAAGATCATGGATAATGTCATTTTGGCACATGAAGTGATCCACTATTTACGCAAGACCAAAACCCCAGGTATGTTTATTAAGCTGGATCTATCTAAAGCTTTTGAAAAATTAAGTTGGAAATGTATGCATGTTATCCTAACAGTTGTTGGCTTTGATCCTCACTGGATAAACTAGATTATGGCTCTCACTTCTTCTTCTTTCTTCTCCATCTTGCTTAATGGATCTCCATCTGAAAAGTTTTTTCCTTCCAAGGGAATCCATCAAGGAGATCCACTTTCACCTTTTCTTTTCATTTTAATGGCGAAGGTCCTTAGTTGAAGCATCAAAGAGACCATTCAAAATCACACCCTTTTATCCCTCCATATTCATGGCCTAGATCCACCTATCTCTCATAGCCAATTTGTGGATGGTACCTTCCTCATGGGGGCCCGTTCATTTAGAGAATTTTTTACTCTTCAAGTTGCTCTTATGGATTTCTACGATGCTTCAAGAATTTCTATTGATAATCTCAAATATCAGATCCTTTTTTTCAACACCCACTTAGCCATCAAACGCCACATTTCATGTAATATAGGATTTACTCGGATCCCCCTTCAGCCCAAATACCTTTACATCCCACTCATTAATAGGGCCCTTCACAACATATCTTGGGAATACCTTCTAAGCTCTATGAACAAAAGGCTATCCTCCTAGACCTTTCACCCCTTGAACTTAGCCAACCGACTCTTTTTTTCTTAAATCAGTTTTGCAAGCCATCACTCTTTATCTTTTTTCATCTCGGGATCATGCTCCCAAATTATTCCTAAGGATCATCCACAATCTCCAGTGTAATTTTATTTAGAGCAGGGTAAATGACAACAAAAAGTGGGTTCTTGTCAAATTGGAGGATCTTTGCCAACGAAAATATTCAACTGGTCTTGGCCTTAGAGATACGAAGATTATGAACTAGATCTTGGTTGCAATTTTGGGTGGAAATGGATCAAGAAACCCATATATCTATAGGAAAATATATGGAGATCAAATAATCCCCTAATGTATAAGAAAACAACATGTCTGATTAGAAGGGCCATAACAAAGCTATCTAATATGGAACACATCCTGGAAACATCAAAGCCTTATTTGAGATCACTGCTTCTGGGAAATCAGGGATGGTACTTTAGAACGATTCTGGATAGAATCTTGGTAGTAGCTTCCCACCCTCTAAGAGTAAGAGCTAATGCAAAATATTTTTCTCAATGTCGACAACTCCCTCGATCATACAATATCCTTATATTGGAGGCAAAATCAATTGGAAGATGAATGTCATGACTAGAAAACTACAAATGAGGATTTAGGCCTCCTAGAGAACCTGGATATTCAACCATGGTTTGAGGAATAAAAAAAATGGAGGGTGAAAAGTAAAAAGGGCCCAAATATTATAATATGGTGCTACTCATCATCCGATAATTTCACTATTAAAGAGGCCTACTTGTTGAAAATGGGGGCACACCTCCTAAACAAAGGTGAGCTTTGGGATAGAATTTGGCACATGGGCTACTGGCCCAAGATTTTCTCCTTTCCTTGGCTAGTATCACATAGGATAATCCTCACTTGGGATAACCTACAATAACATGGCTTTAGTGGGCCCTAAACATGTCATCTCTATTCATAGGATTCAAAAAACATCAACCATCTCCTAGATAGATGCTCCTTCATCTCACAACTATGGGATCATGTTGTTGAAATCATGAGGCGATCTGATAGGCAATAAAACAATGCAAGAAGCACCTTAATATCTTACTTCTCAGTTTCCTTAAAAAAAAAATTTCTTAATAAAATATGGCAACTTATCCCAGGTTTCCTTATGTGCAAGGTGTGGAAAGAGTGCAAATAGAATAATATTCAACAACTCCGAGATTTCATGGCACAATGTTTGGGTGAGCATATGCAAGAGAATTTTTTAAACCATATCTCTCTCTCATTGGGCTTGAGAAGACTTTGAATGTGAACCAAGTCCAAGTCACACTGAGATCCACCACCATCACCTCTATCAATTCTTCCTCATGGAGGGTACCAGATATTGGCCTCATTAAGTTAAAATTTAATGAAGCATCTAAAGGAAACCTAGAGAATGTTGGATATGGGGGAGTCTTTCGAAATTCACAAGGTGTGATTATATATACTTATGAAAGGAGCCTTAGGAACGAAACCAATAACGCTACAGAAATTCAAGATTTATTCCATGGAATCAAGTTGGCCATTGAGAACAACTTCCTCCATCTTATAATTAATGGTGAATCCAAACTCATCATAGATATGTTAATTCGTATTTAGAGTGGAATTCCTCCATCAAAGTTATCCTCAAGCTGGTGTCTTGAACACCTACTTGTGTCTGTTGCAAATATGCTCCATCCTCCTCTTGTGATCATCCCTTCTCATTTGAAGAGATATTCCAACAAAATGGTTGATTAACTAGCAAATGCCGGAGTAGATTTGAAAGCCGAAAAAATTAGACAAATGTGGACCTTGGAGAAACCCACTCCGTTCTCTCAATCTTGTCAAGATCTGTATTTGAATACTTGGCCTCCCCGGATGAGGTGATTTCAAGGAAAAGTAGACACAATGATAATGATGTGACCAGGGAAGGATCTGGACCGAGGATTGATGTTGCCAAGAATTAAATTCACCTCCCCTGAAATTAGATGTAGCGCATTGATGCATGGAATCAATTCCATTACTATGCCAGTGCCATTAATGGCCTCCATTCACATGATAATCCACCACCAAAATCATTACTTTCACATCACCATAGACGAAATCCAAGTTGAGAGAGGAAATTATTAGTTGGTTTAGTAGTAACTGAATCCTTATCTGGCGAGGCTACTAGCGACCTGTAAGGTATGTGTAGCCAAGTTCCCAATCATAAACTTGGAAAATGTTTGGTTGGGATGAGCTATAGCCATGATAGGGTGCAAATTCAAGGTTGATACAATTGACACCATATAATCTAGGGCAATTGTAACTTTCAAACCATCACACTTGGTAGTTTAGGAACTAGGCACCACATGAGGGTGTGACACTTGGAACCATACGGATGATCTCACTTGGTACCATAGGGGAACAATACTTGCAAACATAGGAATGAACTCACATGCAACCATAGAGGCACAACACTTGGAAACATAGGAATCATCCCAAATGGCACCATAGAATCTGGGGTGCTTGTAACTTTAGAACCATGAAACTTGGTAGTTTAGGCACTGGGCACCACATGAGGGTGTGACACTTGGTATCATAGAGGCACAACACTTGGAAACATAGGAATGATCCCACAAGGAACCACAGAGGCACAATACTTGGTACCATCAAGGGCATGAATTTTGACACTATGTGAATGATGCCATGTGCACCTTTGAGGTCACGACACTTATCACCAAATTGCATGACATGTGTCACCTTGAGAGCTTAATACTTGGCACCATAAACTTGAGAGTTGGAAACATAGGAACAATTCCATGAGGAATTATTGAGATGTGCCACTTGGCACCATAGACGATATCCCACTTGGCCCCATGGGAGGTGTGCCACTTTGGATCATTGGGAGAACAGTAAGGGAACTTGACATGATAGGAATAATTCCATTTGACAATGACAAAGGATGTCATGGTGGTTACTAAGTGCGAGAAGCAACAATAGCAAATGTTTTCTGTCAATGCCCATCGACATTAACCCTCCACAAGATAAGTCGATGTGCTAGTATATTATAGTTCAATACAAGCATTTACATGGTTTTATTTTAACATGGCCCATATAAGTTTATTTGCATGATACACACCTAGCCATTCACCAATAAGGCGTTGGATTTGAGATCCATTCATGCATATTTACATCCTTTACATATTTGATTCAATACAATCCGAGGGTCAAAATGGGGTATTGCATGTGGCTTCTAAGTTTGAGAAAAATATGTTTGGGTAGTGAAAAACCCTTGATTTACGATATATCAATCTATTTAGGAATAGTATGAGTAGGAAAACAATGAATTATAAAATAAATACCAAAGTTTACTAGACGTACTCCAATGGGGAAAATTTGAATTTGTGAAATTTGAATCACACTCTTACACTCACTTAGCAAAGCTTCAAATTTTCAAGAGGACCTAGATCCTCTCTCTCAACAAAATTTAAAACCTAAAGTCATTGCAGAAGAAATAATTTTCTATACCAATTGACATAAAAAATAAATCTTAAAAATAGAATTAATCTCTTAACAAAGTATGTGACGAGCTCTTTCAATTAGGAATTTATTGACCATGTCTATTCATTTAATGTCACTGATCCTAATAGACAACTTTCATCTCTTAACAAAGTATGTGATGAGATCTTTCAATTAGGAATTTATTTACCATGTCTATTCATTTAATGGCATAGAGCCTCATAAACAACTTTCATCTCTTGACAAAGTATGTGATGAGCTCTTTCATTTAGGAATTTATTGACCATGTCGATTCATTTAATGTCTCTGAGCCTAATAGACAAATCATTGTTGTTGATCCTAATAGACAACTCATTGTCGTTGAGCCTAATAGATAATTCATTGTGTTTAGTTTATAAAAAATCCTAAATTTCTACAAATTTGCATGAGTATTGTTGCTTTCTTTCTATGTCGAGCCTAATAGACAACTCATTGTGTTTAGTTAATAAAAAATCCTAAATTCCTACCAATTTTCATGTGAGTATTGTTGCTTTCTTTCTATCAATGGGAGAATGTGCCTAATCTAAGCTTTTGTTTTTTTTTATAACATTTTTCTCTAGGAAAGGAAGTGCCTTGGGTTTACAAGTTCCATTAATAAACTTTGAGTTTGGGGCTTTCTTTTTTTTTAAGCCTTTTTCTTCGTGGTACAGAGCCATTTGGGAAAGTATTTTTACCTTTTTCTTCATGGTACAGAGCCATTTAGGAAAGGAAGTGCCTTGGGTTGATAAGCTCCATGAATAAATAAATGGGTATGGGTTTCATAACAATTTCTATTAATAAATAAATGGGTGTCATGACAAGTTCAATTAATAAATAAATGAGTATGGTTGCACACAAGCTAAAAATGGTGCACAATTCCAATTCCATTAAAATGATGCACAATTCCAAATCCACTTATTGGAAGAATGTTACTCTTGGATAAATGGGTTGTGATTTCCACCTATTGCCATACATAATAAAAAGCAACAAAAATTGGTTGATCGATTCCCTACAATCAAGTAGATTAGGGAGACTTATGTAAGGAGTTCACACCCAAATAAACTACATGAAAAAACGAACGTTTATGCCATTAGACAATGCCTTAACAAGCATTAGCATTGCTTGTGGATGAAATATCACAACGTGGCTTTTGCCTCTTTCCTATGAATACAACAACTATCATATGCACCATCCCAACATTTTTTTTATTCTGATCATTTCATTGAAGCTTGCAACAATTGTGACCTCGTTGCCCCTTTTTATATCTTTCTCCATTCAACTTGTCATGTCAATCCTCGAAAAACTATAAGGATTATTATTCAGAAAATATAAACTCCAAGGATTATTATTCAGAAAATGTCCCACGGATTGAGATTTTAAGGAGGTAAAAATTGTTTTAAGAATTTGGTAAAAAGAGGATTGAATATTGGAATTTATATAATGTTATTTCCACAAAGAAATAATGGGAAAAAGATGATTTCAAGGAAGTAGCTGAAACGTAAAAGTGATTTTTTCAGCAAATTGTCTGCAAAACATAATGGTGTTATAGTAAAAGTAGTATTGTTTTTCTTGTGTTGTGTAGTTGTCCTCCTCCTCCTGAGAAACCAGGAAGTAGTGTCCAATTGTTGTATGTTCTTGTTCTATTACTTCTGTAATGGTTTCTTTTGTGCCATCCAATAGAGATGGAAAAAAGAGAAGGTTGTGAATAATTCGGGTCTGCCCTTAGCGCCGTTAGTATTGGTCCTACAATTTCTGGGTAACTTTTCAAGTTTTTGGGTAAATTATCTGTAAAAAATGGTTTTCTCTAACTTTTTCTTGGCACACTGTACATTCTGGATTACTGTATAAATTCTTGCAGTTTCAATCTCAGATGCAATAAACATGGTTTCCAATCAACATATTGCCAACCTAATTCACCAAATGCATCAAAATACATGCTATCACCATCAATCATATGCCTACTTAATTGGCCATCATGTCTTTCACTAATATAAGTTTTTGGCAGCAGTACATGCAGATCACTGTTGGCTATTATAAAAATATTTTTCAATTGGACAAGACTCCAATTTTCCATCAATAACATATTGGGGAGAAAAAGTTCAAAACAAGGTGGAAGAATCTGATGAAGAATCCGAGAATCTGATTCTGAAGAATCTGATTTGGGTGCGGTCAATGCTAGGGCCGAACCCGGTAATTGTGATTAATTATGATTGTCAAGGGGACTAGACCAACAAGATTGTGGAGGTCAATCTATTGAGGGGAAAAAATATAAATAAGAAATGAGTAATCATCTCATGAATCCTTAAAAAATAATCATAAGAAAAAATGATTTTAGTGACAATTAAATATTCCTCAGGGTTATATATATATATATATAATATTTTGTGTATAATAATTGATTTAATTTAATTTAAATATTAATGTTCAGTAAAGATCAAATTGATGCATGGAATTGTAAAATGAATACAATAGACAAAGATGACAAGGGGGGGTGGGGAAATACATCCATAAGGAATTCCTAAAAGAGAGAAAAAGAACCTAAAAGAATGGAAGTGTTAAAAGCACTAGAAAGCACCAATCCATTGAGATGGGGAGTAAGGAAGAAGCTCACAAATGAGGTTCCTTGGATGATACTTGTTCCTTTGGAGAACCTAAAATAAGGAAAACAGAAAAACATTGTAAAGCACCAACACAACAGAATGGGGAATAATGAAGAATCTTAAGGAGGAGGTTCTTTGGTTGCGACTTGTTACTTTGGAGAAAATTTTAACATTAATGCCACAAATATATGTGTAATGGGTGTGAAGCCATGGGAAACATTGGGTATATGATACCTCATGAATCTGTCATGTAAGCTTGGAAGTTAGGCATGGGGACTTTTTCCACTAGGGTTGGAATTAAGATATAATCAATCTAGCGCATGTCGAACTGGGGAACTTGAATTTAATAAGTCATCGATAAAATTTGTACATCCTTTGGAGTAATATGGATAAGCAATTATGGTCGTTATAATCCACACGAGTTTTTAGAGAACCGAGTGATTTTTTAATGAGGTAAAGTATTGTCTTTCGATCTCATAGCATGAAGAGAATTTGAGTACAAAATGGTCCTTAGTCTCTAACTCTTAGCAAGATATTTGGAAAATGTAGTATTATCAAGAAATATGATGATCTATATTAATGAAAATCCATGAAAGGAAGAGATGCCCACAACATTTGTAAAAAAAATCTATAATTCTTTTTCCAATGATTTCATTTTTTTATAAATATTATTGTTTTTATTTAACATATATATTTAATACACTTACACCAACCTTCTTTAAAGGGACATGTTTCTTTGTAGTGATTTCCTTTTTACATTGAAAAATCAAAATAAATTCCACCACAATATTTGAAACTTGTTTAAAAAAAAATGTTGATCATTCCTTCACTTGTAAACTTAGGTCACAACTCCTTTGAACCCTAAAGTAGTTGATCCCATGGCCTATAAGCTTATACTAGAAATCCTTCTAACCTTGATATAGTAATCTAATATGTACTATATGGGCATGGGAAAGCATCCATCAAATTTCCATTTTGTAAAACAAAACCATCCATTAATTGTTTGGAAGCCTTCTTGGGCATTTGGAGTGAATGATGAGAAGAGAGGTTGGCTGTGTTGGTAGGTTTCTTAGGCCTTACTATCATCCCATGGAATGGTGATGGGATGAGATATAAATTCAGAGATCATGGTTTCCTTTCTTAGCCTATCTTTTCCATTTTCATTATCTAGCCTCCTTTCTAAGCAAAACAATAGGAAGACGAAGGTTAGGGTTACATGGATGAATGCATTGAGTCTCTTTGCGAGAAAAAACAATAGGAAGAAGGTTAGGGTTAACAAAGGAACTAGATCACTAAATGATGAAACCCTAGTCAAGGTTTAGTGAAGAAGATATCCATGAGAAATAGAGGAACAAAATAATACAATATTATATTACTAAAACACTTCACACTAATGCAATGCTATTCACTTCTATTTTAAACGGGTTGCAAGGATTTATTTGTCTAAATCCTAAAAGCTAATAATAACCCAACCATAAATTTTGTATCCTAAATCACTAAGGTTACTTTATTACACATGTAAGTCTCATATTCTAACAAAAGGGTATTAGCTCAATGGAAGAGCATTTGTCTTACAAGCAGGAGGTTGGCAGTTCAAGTTTGTCGTGCCCTATCATAAATTAATAGATGTTATTATGGTCGCCACATTAAATTGATTTTATCGAGATAAAATATTTTTAAAATATCTTGAGAATTGAGGGATTTTGGTGTATGGTATTAAGTGAAAAGAGCCCAAGGAATTGTTGTACATGGCTGGTTTTCCTTATTATTATATTTAGTGATTGCTTAGCCTCATCCTTTCTCTCTACATTGGAATTGATATTTGACGGATTTAAAAATCATTCATTAGACAAAACTCACTCAGCACGGTTCCCAATTCCATTAATACGTGCTAATTTCCCAATGATAGGTACTATGAGTTGACTAGTCCAAAAGATGACATGTGATTCCAAAGAAATGAGGTCGTGTGGTGCCATACAATTATTAAATTTGGTACGAATAATGTACCCTTGCCACATGGAACCATAAGAGTTATGAGAGTTGGCCCATATAAACCATGGAATATGCAAAGGATCGTGTAACATGGTGCAATAGACGTTGGCCTCATGGGGAAAGAAGGTGTGACACCACAGGGGATTCACCTTGTTGAGCAATATCTTATCACATTCATTCATAAAGGGGGGTTTTTTAATTATGAAAAATAAGGTGAATACATTGTAGGTATTGGGGGGTATGGAATATGGTATGTGGGGTTTATAAGGATTCGAGGGGTATAAAAGAGGCTTCTAGTAAAATCAAGGAATATATAATAAAAATAGGGTTTTTAAAATTGGGAATATGTATTGGGAGGGGGGCTCAACAAAATGATTTTTGTAGGTAATTATCAATATCTAGTGAAATTAGGGGTATTCTTTAATATCCCATGAACGAAGGAGCCATGACATGGTTTCACTGAGTGAAGACCCCATGTGTGACACTTGGCACCAAACATTGGCTTTGGAAACCTTAGAGTATTGACATTTGGCAGCATAGAAATGATCCCACTTACATTGATGAACCATTCCATGTGGGGAAAAGACACATGAGTTGTAACAAATGGTATATGAGGTGTTGGTACCATAGAGATATTGACACAAGGCACCACAAAACCTTGTTCCATGAGGCATACGAGGTGTTGGAACCTGTAACAACCCTAAAATTCATAAAAAAGTAAAAATAAAGTAATAGTCTAACTGTAATTTATAAGGATAAATAATCTAAACCAATCTCAGTTTACTTTGTGATATAAGGATATAGTTGTGATACATACAACTGAAAACATGTGATCCCTATAAAGAATGTTTTGTTCGTCCTTTTTCCCATTCAAAATATAATTGTCTCTTTGCGATGATATATTGATACGATTTATTACTACAATGATATTATTTTTCTATCATAAAATTTAAGAAAGAGAAGTCATTTTATTATCTGTTGGTTAACGTTGTTGTGCTTTCTAGTTATGTTCTTTTGTATGTCACTTGACCCTTTCCAGAAGCTGGGAAAAGGTGGGTTATAGGTCTTACTTAGCGTATATCGCTAACGCAGACCCTTTGTAACTTTTGTGTAGGTGTTGATTCAAGAAGTCTTCCAACCATCCTGTTTTCACTAAGAGTCCTAAGCTAATTAAAAACAATAACAATCCTACATAAGGGACTAAGAAAAAGGTAAAAAGGGATAACACCCAAATTACCTTATTCATACAACATGAAATTTCATGCATGACATATGGTATTAAGGCATCGATCCACAAAAAGGGTGGTCTTGGGACTATATGGTTTGGGTAAAATGTATAAACCACAAGGCATTTAAATCATTCATGTGAAGGTTTAAACACTCCAATTGTTTGTCACTTGTAATGTCCACTCATTAACTGTAAGGTTTAATCCACCTCGAAGATAGTGTTTTCCTTACGATGAATTTCTGTAGTGGCTTCTTTGGTTCTCTGTTTGTCCCAATTGGTCTTAGTCAACTTGATTGGGTAGCTCCACTATGCAAAAATGATGGTGGAGGAGTCGAGATTCTTATCCCTCGACACCATTTAACCCTGTCTGAGAGAGATAAGTTTGTTGTAAGGTATTTCTTTCATGATGTGGTGATGCTGGTGTTCAACTCTTTCTTTCAACATGGTCTTATGTGCAGAGAAATAGGTAAGATCTTCCTCTACAGTTGCATTATTTTTTTACTTCTGTCATAAAACCATTTTTTTAACCCCAAAGTTTGACCTCTGTGGTATGTATGTGCAGGATGCTTACTCAAACGGTTCTGTTCAAACAAATTTTGGTTGGACTCTGTGTTGAAAGGAATTTGCGGTCTAAGAAGGACCCGTTACCTTGGTTTTCATGGCTCCATGGCTTGTAGCACCATGGCTTGACTTGAGGTCTCCTGGAATGGATTGGGAATCCATCTATACATTTGTTCTTTGTGAAAGTGGTAAATATATTTGGTAGTTATGAGGCATTTTGATTTTTGGAAAAATGTAATGGAGAAAACTCTTCGACCGTGTACTCAAATTGACTGTGCAATGTTTTTTTTAGCTTGAACTATGACATGGTTTTAATTTTTGACTTGAAGGTGTAAAGAAAACAGTTCTACGACTGTCTCTGTAATGTTTGCCTTATTAATAAGAATCCCGTGAGGGATTTCATTCATGTAACATCATGTTTGTTTTAGCAGTTCTATAGCTTTGTTTTATATATGAAAACTATTTTAGTCGTGAGGCCATTCTCTGTATTTCATTTTGTTTTGAGAAAAATACCATGAGAGATCTATACATTTTGTAGTAGATAAATGGATCTTAGGCCAAGAGGACGTTGCTCTATTTTATAGTTATATCTTATGCTAGAGAAATGCTTTGTTAAAGGAAACGTAAACCATTGAACCTGAAAATATTAGGTCGTGAGGCCAGTTTATTTCTATTGTATCATTGATATTTCGATTTATATAGAAAATGGTAATAAAAATGGAGCCGTAAGGTTTTTATCATATAAGTTTTTGTTTTAAGCTTTGCTTCCGGTCTTTACCTATAAATAAAAATAGATTTGTTTTGTTTTGACTGTAAGGACCTTCACAGTATTTGACATCGTGACCTACAAAGTACTGACAGATAGTATTAGTTTTGTCAATTTTAGTTATTAAAATAAGTATTAAAACCCTATATTAATTATAGGTTTTCGATCTTTAGTTTGTTAGTGATAGGTATGTAGATATTTTATAAGTTAAAACTTCTATCTTGACGATGAAGGAGTAAAGGAATGATTTATATCCTGCTTACATGTCTTTTAGTTGAGGAGGTTTAGCAAGTTTTCATACTCGCGACCTAAATCATTGTTGAACAATATTTAGTCTGACCAAGGCATAAATTCTGTTAGGATTTGTACTAGATTTATCCAAAACATAGTTTAATGAAAACTACCCTTAACTATCGAAAGGCTTCTGGTTTTGAAAACCCTGACTGGTCAAATATCACTGAACCACTAGGACGGATATCACTGGATAATAACACATATATAACTTGTTGCAATTTAACACTCATTAGCAGACTTAACTCAACAATTCCACTTTAGCTATCCCCTCATCAAATTCCTTATGTTTCTAACTTTTTAGTTTGCAATAGACACACGGTTCATTCACTTGAAAATATAATGTAGTGAGCCTCCTGTTCAATTTGATGATATTTATAAGATTGCCTAGGTTTTTGGGTCAATTTTGGAATTAAATGAGCCACCTGCTCAGTTCCCCCTCTCAGGTAACATGACCACAATTTTAGGGATTTTGCTTCCTGCAACAGCTAGAAAGTGAAATGGTAGTGCTGCCACTTGTCAACCAACCTTCTACAATTGTTCATTCCTCCTAGTGGGTCAGTGAACACTCATTCAATAGCTTCCTTTGGATAGTTTTCTCTTTTATTTAATTAAAATAAATAAATATTAGATTACAGTCATCCTTGACCAACTTGGTCATAAAAACTTTACAATAACTTTAACATAATGTTTTTTTTGAAATAATTACAAATAATTATTTTTCAGTTCTAGGTGTGTTACAAACACCCCCCCTTAAGTTCAACATCATCCTCGATGTTGCTTAAGTTTATTCTGATTCTTCCTAGAATAGAGATGGATATGCCTCCCGCATATGACTCTTTAATTCCTAGGTTGCTTCATCTGAAATGAGGTGTTTCCATTGCACCTTTACCTGTCCGACAATGGTGCGATTCCAGAGAAAAATTTCCCTCTTATCGAGAATACAATCCGGTTCCACCCAAAAATATCATTTGGGATCTAGCTGAATAACATTCCAGTTGATCACATGAGTAGCATCATGCACATACTTTTTCAATATGAAAATATGAAAGACATTATGTATTCTAAGATTAGGTGGCAAAGCTAACTGATATGCCATTGGCCCCACTCTTGCTAATATTTGGAATGGTCCAAAATACCTGGATGCTAATTTAGCACAACTCCCTAGTTTATATGAGCTCTTTATGGGTTTTACCTTAACAAATACATGTTCACCTACTTGGAATTATTTCGTAGTTCTTTTAAGGTTTGCATGACTCTTTTGTTGAGCAGTTTTCAAATTGATTTGTACTTGTTTCACTATTAGTTCCAATTATTTTAACAAGTCAGGTCCTAACATCAATCTGTCAACTAGATTACTCCATGTAATAGGCATATTATATTTCCTACCATATAATATTTCAAAAGGACTAAGTTTAGCTGAAGCTTGATAATGATTATTATACACAAATTAAACGAAGTGAAAATAATATTCCCATTTCTTGGGATAGACTCTAACATACATTCGTAACATGTATTCTAGTACTTGATTGACTCTTTCTGTTTGTCCATCCATTTGTGGATGATAAGAAATACTGAAATTCAATTTAGTATCTAGTCCTTTAAACAAAGATTTCCAAAAATTACCAGTAAACTTAGGATCTCTGTAAGAAATTATTACCTTCAAAATCTCGTGCAACTGAAAGATTTCTTTCATGAAGATGTTAGCAATGTTAGTAGCTTTATGAGTTGTTTTAATAGGTATAAAGTGTGTTGCATTGCTTAGTTTGTCCACAACTTCCATTATTGAATCATTTTGTTTCTGATTTTGAGGCAAACTAGTTATAAAATCAAGACTGATGATTTCCCATTTCTAATTTGGAATTGGTAATGGTTGTAAAAGACCTGCTAGGTGTTGATGCTCAGCTTTAACTTGCTGGAATTCTATACACCTAGCTATATATTCAGCAACTTCGTTCTTCATATTAGGCCATAAATACTATTTTCTCAACATTGTTATCATCTTTTGATACCCCGGATGTCCGGAATAAGGACTTTTGTGTACTTCATTTAAAATTAGCAGTTTAATTTCTGGTATGTTACGCACATAAAGTCTTCTTTTATACAGCATTAATCCTTTTTCATTTAAATTGTAATTCGTTTTTACATTTTCAGATTCATTCCGAGTTACTTTTTCTCTTAGATTTTGGTATTTTGTGTCTAGTTCTATTCCTTCTTCCAATTTATCATCTAATTTGGTTTTATAACTGCTAATGGCAGTTATGAAACTTGTTATTGCATTTCTACTTAAGGCATCAGACACTTTATTTTCCTTTCCTTTGATGCGTTTGATTTCAAAATCATATTCGCTAAAGAAATCTAACCATCTACCTTGCCTTTCGTTCAAAGTTTGTTGATCAAACAAATACTTCAAGCTTATATTATCATACATTAACAAAAATATTTTACCCACTAGATGATAGCGCCATTTTCTTAGAGAATGGATTATGGCAGAAAACTCTAAGTCATAAGTTGCATAATTCTTTGTGTGTTTTTAGCTTCCTAGATTCATAAGCAATTACGTGACCTTCTTCTGCGAGTACTCCACCCAAGCCTTCATTGCATGCATCGGTGCATACAACAAAATCTTTGTCTGGATCTGTTATTTTCAATATGGGTGCAGTATTTAATAGTTATTTTAATCTATTAAAACTTTCTTCACACTTTTGATCCCAGACAAATCATTTTCCCTTTTTCTGTAATGAGGTTATGGGATTCACGATTTTCAAGAATCCTTCTATAAATTTTCTGTAATAACCTGTTATTCCCATGAATGATCATACATCAGTTACATCTTTGGGAAATTCCAATCAATTATTTCTTTTATCTTATCTGGGTATGCTGATATCCCTTCCTCGGATATCACGTGCCCTAGATATTGTATCTTATCTTTATAAAATTCACATTTACTAAATTTAACATACAGTTTATGTTCTCTTAAAACATGTAGTATTATCTGCAAGTGTTCATCATGCTCTTCTTTCATTTTAGAATAAATTAATATGTCATCTATGAAGACGACTATAAATTTATCTAAGTATTTGCTTAAGACATTGTTCATTAAGCACATAAACATTGTTAGAGTGTTTGATAGCCTAAAGGACATAACCACGAACTCATAGTGTCTGTATCTAGTTCTGAAAGCGGTCTTAAAAATATCTTCGTCTTTATTTCTAACTTGATGATATCCAGATCTCAAGTCTATTTTTGAAAATATCGTCGCTCGTGTATCTGATGAAACAAATTATCGATGCAGGGCAAATGATACCTATTTTCAATTGTCT
Source organism: Pseudotsuga menziesii (assembly GCA_001517045.1). Taxonomy (NCBI): domain Eukaryota; kingdom Viridiplantae; phylum Streptophyta; class Pinopsida; order Pinales; family Pinaceae; genus Pseudotsuga; species Pseudotsuga menziesii. The sequence goes on from LPNX010443419.1 coordinate 403,049, forward strand.
TTTTGTTCAATTGACGGTAGTCTATACATAGACGTAAAGTACCGTATTTCTTTTTAACAAATAAACCATGTGTTCCCAAGGGGATACACTTGGTCTTACATCATTTTTGTCTATCAGTTTTTGCAATTGCAATTTTAATTCATTTAGTTCTAAAATTTTCATTTGATAGGGAGCCTTTGAATTAGGTATAGCTCTTGGTACTAAATCAATCGTAAAATACAGATCTCTCTTTGGAGGTAATCCTAGAATTTATTCTGGGAAAAAATCTGAGAAATCTTGTAGGATTGGAATATCATCGAATTTCAGCTTATATTCTTTATCCATTTGTTCGTTGTTTATTACATGCACATCAAATACTTTACAACCTTTTCTTACATCTTTTTTCATTTGTAAGGCTGATATTTTTCTAACAGAAAATTTCCTAGGTATTCCTTTGATTGTAATCCTTTCTCCTTTATCATTTAAACAAGTAAATGTTTTCTAGAAACAATTTAAAATTACTTGATGTCTTTTCAACCAATCCATACCTATTAAAACACCATAAGATACTAACGGTAATACAGTTAATTTGACTTGAGTTTTGAACTGACTCATAAAAAAATCACAGTTTTCAACATAATTAAGTACTTTCCTTTTAGTCCCTGTAGTTAACTGGACCAACAAAAAAATTTCAAACTTTTTCAAAGATAATTTGCATTTTTCCACTATGCTAGGTGACACATAGCTTAAACTAGCACCCGGGTCAATCAGAATGGAAATAGGCTGGTTTTGTATCATACCTTGTACTTCCACCATGGAAGTTTTATGGTGAGCATGTCGATTCTCCAAGGCTGCATTTAGCTTGCCTATGGAAATAAACCTTGTCAACTGGATTTATTTCATCTAACTTCAAGGGGTCATTGATATGAGGATTTTGGTCATTTTTTTGGTCACTAATCTCTCATTGTTTGGTCATTGATATGCAGATTTTGGTAATTTTTTTTGTCACTAATATCTCATTGATATTAGTGACCAAAAAATGATCAAAAACTGCATATCAATGACCACTTTTGGTTTGACGATTGCTGGTGGCTAATTTACGGTCTTTTATTACGCGACCAAAATTGGTCATTTTTATTTTGGTCATCTATAGCTTGTCAGTTGGTCATTAATTTGGTCATATGTTTGAATGAATGACCAAATATATGACCACATTTATGACCAAATTAATGAGCACATGACAAACTAGAATATGACCAAATTTGGTCGCGTAATAAAAGACCGTAAATTAGCCACAAAAACTGCTTTTTGGTCATTTATATCTCATTGTTTGGTCACGTATCTCTCAATTTTTGGTCATTTTATATGCGGATTTTGGTCATTAATCTTATTTATTGGTCACTAATTTAGTCATTTTAGTCGTTTTATATGTGGCTATTACATTTTAGTGGTTTTAATGGTGTCCATTATTAATCAATATAAATTTTTAATATGATATTATGTTTAAATTAAAAAAAAGAATCATACATTATTTATCATCATCTAATACACATGTGAATTATGCAATGTCACATTAATTAGTTAATTACAACACTTATAAATAATATAAAGTACAACCATATAAGTTTTAAACCACACAAACTATATTATATGAAATGTCAAGTATTACAATAAATATGAGTTTTCTAAAAAACTATCTCCATGTAACTTTACATGAAAATCATCTAGCACATCGATGACTTTTCAAAATATCAATGGATAAACCATCACACTTGTACTTGGCTGCTAAGCCATACTTAGATCTCGCAGCAACTCCAATTAACCCATACTTAGCAGCTTGAAAGCCTCAGTAGCAGGCTCTTCATACTCAATGGAAAAGCCTCAGCAACAGGCTCTTCATACTCAATGGCCCACTTAGTTAAGTTCACTCTTGCAAAATCCAAAATAAATCTCAGTAGAAAAACAATGAATTGTAAAGTAGAAAAACAATGAAGCAAATTATTTATAATGTTCAATAGATAACAACAATAACCAAGTTCATGTACAAAATAGGAAAATCTAATATAACAAATTCAAATTAAGAATTCAAAACAATCAGGATTCAAAACACATTAATGTATTATCTTTCATGCAGTTATTTGTTGAACGAGAAATAAAAAACCACTGTGCAATGATATATTTTAAGTACAACTAAGTGCAATGTTATAATTCAGTTTACTACATTAAATTACAACAATCATGCTTAATTATAACTATCAAATAATTGGAATTGTCTTCAAAGCCTTTTTTTCCCCCAGTATAAGCTGCATTTGACACTGAGAAAGTTGGTACGTGTACACTTGTGCATTCTGACTGAGTCCTAGAAATATCCTTGTTTATTACAAAGATATTCTAATGTTGTCAACATTTTTCCTTAACAGACCAAGGAAACATATGACACCGAGAGGAATGGAAATAATTACAAAGTTGGAGAGAGTACAAAAGACAAGGATGAAATAAATGATAAGCTTGAAGAAAGTAACAGTGCTGAAACAATCGAAATTCGTCCCAAACAAACAGTAGATGATGCCAAACCTTCTTTTTTTCCAGTCAAACAAGCTTACATTCATCTGAGGGAAAGAAGAGGCCAAGCGACTGACAACCACAACTTGGAAGAGAGGGTATGGTTCCCATTTTCTTAGTGAAATATTTGATCAACATTTGGTCTTTCAAATATTAACTTTTTTCAATCAAGATATCTTTTCAAGTGGTTTGAAAGAAAATAGCAAATTTAGTTTCTTGAATGACAGGTACGACGAGAAAAGATCAGTGAACATATGAAACTTTTGCAAGATCTTGTTCCTGGACGTAATAAGGTACTTCTACTTGGCAGAGACCTGAGAATGAAAGAAGGCATGTTGTGCATCAACAAGCTAATCTTGAGAAATTATTGTTCTTGAAGATAACTGGGAAAGAAGTTATGCTTGATGAGATAATCAACTATATACAAGCGCTACAATGTCAATTGGAGGTATGCAGATTCAATGTACTTAACATATGCCCAATGTGCTTAACAGGCTCTAGACCAGGTTTATTTTGTAACATTCATATTTCATTTTGGCTATTGTGTTATATTGTAGTTCCTCTCTATAAAACTTGTAGCTGTTAATCCACAATTGGACTATAATATGGAAGGGGGTTATCTTGTTTAATCTATTGAGAAGGTAAAATGCTCTTTTTTCTCAATGATGGAATGTGTTCCTAAAGAATGTCAAACCTGGAATGTGTGAAATCTATCTATAGATGGCCAAAGGAACAAGTTATTTAGTGGTTAGATTGCAACCAAGCACACATCATATGATATGCTAGGAGTTGTATAGCCATTCACATTTAGGATCCTTAACAGTATATTAGGAATTTTGTCATAGATGAAGTTGTTGAGATTGAGGATAGTTTTGTTAGTCTCTGCTTCTGCACAGTAGTTCCTTATTCTTATGTTTTCTCTGTACCAATTTTTTACCTTTTGTAGATTTTAGCCATGTTTGGATTCTCTATTTATTATTTTCTAGTATATGTTAGCCATTATTTTGCATTCATTGATCAAAATGTATATTGCAATTTGCAATTAAAAGTTAAAACAAATGTATTCTCATTCAGTTGTGTGGCTTAGTTACATGTACTGGAACCACATTGCTCGTCAATGAGTAAGATGTTTTATCCTGACACAACTGTAGTTGCTTCTCAGATTAACCAGTCATAAAAGACCCCCTTGCAACATGGCTTGCAATGTAGAGCAGATAGGAAAGAATTTGTGATCAGAGGGATGATGAATTCACAATTTACATGCATGAATGGCTATGCAGATCCTAATTTTCAGGTAGCATGCATTTTAAAATGCTATTAAATAGAGACATTCATCTTGTAAAGTGATCCATTCTTCTTAGTTAGTACACAGTATTCAGTCATTAGCACTGAGTTCCACTTTCTTGAATATTGAATTGTTGCAGATGTCACATGTCTGGGATGATGAGTTCCAAATTGCAGTTGACATGGCAATGGATCAAAACAAACCCCCTCCTTTGAAATCATGGGGATTATATGGTAAGTGCAAATCTTGATAAGGTTTCCTTTTCCTACTCTATTTTTTTACCATGGAAAATATATATATAAATTGTTGAGGGGGTATATGAATATATTTTCTTGCAGGATTTTTACTTACAGGGCAGATGAAAGTTGAGCTTTGACTTTTAAATCTTTCCTGGCTATATCATTTCAAGGGGATATGTTACTATTTTGGCATTCTTCAAAACACGATTTTGGGGATATAAAAGCATCTAATAGCAGGGGAAATGGAACTGGGACACGCTTACTACTCAATTTTCCAGTTGAAGCTGAGAACCTCACTGTTCTTATTATCTGTACATAGATCACAGATCTTTGAGATGTGAATGTGATTGATTAAGATGATCATCTCAGAAACATTGAGATTATCTGAAGAGAATTTGGCCCAATTCAGATGTACAATTTAGATTTCTTGTGCTCTTCATTAATGTGACAATTTATATTTTGTCTTACAGTTAAACTTCTCTTTGAATTGAGGACTATTACGACATTGAGGTAAGAGAAAGTATTTGCAAATCAATTTACAAGATATGTCTTCCCCTTTACGTTTGAAATATCACATGAATGTTGATTGTTGTTCCCATGATCACAATAAAATTTCAAATCGTGAAATTTTCTTGCTACGCTAATACTGAATTTGAACTATTTAAAGTTATTGAAGTGAAATAATGCACAAAATATAATGTAACTAATCGAGTGAGAGTTTATAGTTTAAATATAGCATCATAGAAAGCACATTTGACATACTATCATTGTGATAGAATGCTTTAGCTTGCTGTTACACAAATATCTGAGTGGATTTAGTAAGACTCTGGAAAACACATACATAACTACTACTTGTAATATCAGATATCATGAAATGTAATTTGAGATGAAAATCGTACTCCGCTTTGAGAAGGAGATGATGTTTTCTTAATTTTAAGCTCTATGTGCCATTGTTTCCTTCAAAACGACGAAGTGAGAAAATATGTTTCTGAATTTCTTTGCTGACAAGATATGCTTGTTTTGGTATCAACTAAAGGAAGTTTATCAACCAGACTCTTTTGAAATTGTACTGATTTCAACCAAGATACTAGAATTAGCATGGTGTAAATTACCAATCATGCCATCAAAAGCGGGTTTACAGTATTTCCATTATCATACTCCCAAAACATACTGTAATGTGCCATTACATGGCATCATTCGTATAAATGTACTAAATGATTCATATTTTGGACATAGATGTTGTCAACACCGAGTTATGGTTGTAATCAATGTTGTTTACTCTTAGCATTTTAGGGTAGTTTTTGGATCAGATAACCTCAGATTTGCATGCTTAGATAACCCCACAAAGAGGACCCTTGTAACATTCTCTCATTTATCCCAAAAGAAAAGAACTTCCCCAAGGGAATTACTAGATATTTTTTCTCTGAACTGGCAGATTTCTTTGTGCCACGGGGTATTCACCTTGTTGAGCAATATCTTAGCACATTCATTCATAAAGGGGGGTTTTTATTTGTGGAAAATAAGTTCAATATATTGTAGGTATCGGGCGGAGGGAAACATGGTATTGGGGGTTTATAGGTATTGGGGGGTTATAAAAAGGAGTTTCTAGTAAAAATAAGGAATATATTGTAAAAATAGGGGTTTTTTAATTGGAAATATGTATTGGGAGGGGGGATCAACAAAAGTATTTTTATAAATAATTATCAATATCTAGTGAAATTAGGGGTATTCTTTAATATCCCATGAACGAAGGTGCTATGACATGGCTTCACTAAGTGAAGACCCCATGCTTTGTGCCAAGTTATTTCTTTGGTGGGATTATCTCATGAGCTGAGGGATATATTTATGTTCTCCAATAAGCACTAGTGAGGTATATGTTCTCATTGCATGGTCTCTTTCTGTTTTCATTGAAGAAGTTATTCTTTCACAACAGAAACTCTAAGGGTGCATACACAACAACCTTTGAAAGTGATTTATTCATAGCTACCAAACTGTAAAACTAAATCCTTTTTGTCCAAAAAGGAAGAATGGAAGAACAAAAACTTGAAGGGTTACCATTGTTTGACTTTAGTATTTTTCTTCAAAACCTAATGCCACCATTGCATGTTTTTGAATTTAATATTTTTTTGTATAACGAACACCCCACTTGCTTGTATTGACACAATACTTGGCACTCCTTACCAATATGTTTGCAAGACAGTCTATGGTGGCTTCCACACAAACTTTGAACTGTACAAAGACGGTAAAGTCTAGAGATTTATCCCTTCTCAAGTACTTTGGAAGAACATCACTCAAGTAAGTATTTTTTGAGTATTTAAGTATTTTAATGGTCTATGCCTTTAAGTTCATGGATATTTGTTATGGTCCGGTGCTCGCTTATTCTGACCTGCAACAATCTTCTGAAAGAACAACAAGCCCCATAGGGTTTCTACTTATGCAGGGAGGTATAATTCCAAAGAACCAAGACAAAACCTTGATCGTCATATTTCTTCAAAGAATGATTCCCTTACCTCAATTATGAAACACATTGAATTGCACCATTCCAACACTAACACTATTTATGATTCCCTCAACCTACGTGTAGTGTATGGATTTCACACTTAGTGGATCCATATGTTGAACGCTTGAAGTTGACTATGAGGCTTACCATATTCTCAAGATGGATTACTTGTGCTGATAGTATTTCCTTGTTTAACCCTTGCCTATGTCTAGCTATGTGAATGTACTTCCTCATTTGATGTCTAAGACTCTAGTTCCTAGGCAAGGTACCCTTGGTATCCTTTCCCAGGTCATTATTTTGACTTGTTTCTTCATATATTACCTATCCATAATTTGAAGATCTTGGGATTCAGACAATGGATAGTTCAGGAGCAATGTTGTCATTTAGTGAATGGACTCCTAGGGTCAGGAAGCGACCAAAAAATGAAGGGAAAAATGATTTTGTAAACATGTATATGTCTATTATATACACTCTTTTACATGATGCCCCTAGTCTTTACAATATTAAGAGAATTCCTGCATTTAAGCCCTGATACCAGAGTGGGGGATTGGTACCTCTTTGAACACCATACAATCCTCAAGATATATGGAGCTAAATTGGAGTCCTACCTACTACCAACCTTTTTTAACTCCTAGAATATTTGCATTGGAACCTCAGGTAGAGGTTCAATTAAGACCACCTCCATTTTTCCAATCATAAGAGCCCATTACTTTAAAGCTGCCAAAGGAGGTAAGACCCGTCTTAGTAAATTCTAGGAAAACTCAGTCATCGACTAATGATATGTTGAAATAGTTTCACTTTCTGAAAGGATAGAAATGGATATATAACCCACACCAGGTCATTTAAAATATAAGGAAAGAAGCCAAGGAAACCGCTTACAATCATGAGCCAAATGAACTATTAGAGAGGGCTTCCAACTTGGGAATATGAGAGCAGGTTAGTGAAGTGTTACAGTTAATTCAGCATTAGCCACATGTACAGAGCACTTTTCAGCAAGAAATGATTCCTACAACTGAGGTAATTGATCTAGATAAAATAGGGACAACAAGTTGCACGTCCCAATGTAATTCATACCCCTAAAAAGAAAGAGATTGGGAATAAAAGAGCCATGTCAGAGATGTATTCAAATATGGACATAGATGATACATAAGAATAGAAATCCAGCAACAATAACGATAGGATTGAGGAATCAACAGAGTTACATGGTGTAATGGTAGAGTTTGAAGGTCAAGCATCAACATCAGGCTCTCCTGAACCTTCATCAATTGAGCCTGTTTACCTACATCAGAGACACATAAATCGTATGTTGCAAGGAGAACTTCACAAACCAACCTGTTAGCACTCTGTTTGCAATAGTCGAGTTATGGGCTTGGAAGAATTCGAAAAGGGTCCTATTCAATGAAGAATTATACAAACACTCTTCATGTTTTCCAATGGACAGTTTCCATTGGCTAAGATCATCAGATGAAGAAGAGACCTTGATCTACGGTGGTAGATCCTTCCAAAGGTCAAGGCATGTAGCAACGAAAATGAGATAAAGGGGCGTCGTAGATCAATGATCTAGAATCACTACGGAGAAGATCGATGACAGAGAGTGGTTCCATAGGCTGAAATATGCGAGGAAATATTTAAGTTTGGTATTCACGGAGCCTATTAAAGGAGATAAGAAATGAAAGGCCGAGATCAAGACGAAGCTCGATCGATGGTATAAGGCGGTTTCGCTAGGAAAACGTGCGTGGAAGAAGGGTATTTTCCAGATCGTGAAAGGGATTAAAGGATGGAGGCATTCGACAGAGGAGATAAGAGTATGAGCATATCTACGACCATAGAGGATTTCATGCTCCGAACAACCACGGATAAATTTGCGATTCCAAATCACGAAAAGTGGTACCAGCTGCAAAGATCAATGGTCACGACAAAGGCAGGGATATATCTACCCTTATGGTTCATTTTGCGATATGAACTAGCATAGACATGGTTAGGATCTCAATTAACGGAAAGTGGTAGGGCCCGCTCCAATCCATGGCCACAAGGAAAGGTTGATCTCGATCGATGGATAAGAAACATACTGCTATCTAGAGTTGCTCACTAGATCAAGGAAGGAGGAATTGGCGGCGAAAGTTAAAGAAATGTGGACGATGGATGTGAAAGGCACCCAAATCGAAGGGCTGAGAGGGCCTCAATGCCGTAGGTATCACTTCTAGGGCAGATCCGATAGTAGAATAGACGTTCGCATACATGATTTGCCTCCCATAAGACTAATTGATTCCCCTGATGCCATTTGCGATATGCCTAAGGCGAAGATTGTGTCCAATGTCACCAGCTTTCTCAGCTCCACAGGTCTGGCACATGGCTGACGTAGAAAAAATAGTAGGGAAGCAGGAAGTTCAAGTTTTTGAAGGGACAAATCTAGCCTCTATATGAAGCCAAGAGAGACGCCGCGAACTAAATCTGCTCAAGCACTACCATCACTGTAAGCAAAAGGGAAAGAAAGGTCAGATCCAAATGCTTTAAACCAGCTGGGCATACACACAGGAAAGTGCTTAAAGTATTATCCATGTCCAATAAGATAATTGAACATCAGAGGAGATCCTCGCCCAGGTGTCACACATGCTATTGTTACAATGATCAGTATTCAAATGTACAACCATCTCCAGGTCGATTCGGCTTTCCCTATATAGCGCCACCTTCTGAAGCCGTTGAAGCATGGAAATGGGTAGACGGTGAGAGATAGACCTGAAAGGTTGAATTACGAGAAGTTTTGAGTTCTTTTACAGACAGCAATGGCTGTGTGGTTTGAGAAGCTAGTTCAATAGGGGGTACCGATGGTTAGCGAACATAAAATTATGTTTCTTCGTCGTCTTGGTTATTTGCACTAGGAAATCACCAACCACCGGGGCTCAGATGTTAAGCACTTAGGGAGATTCACCTGTTTCCACATGGCCCTACCTTCGGCTGCGCTGTGCATGGGTTTTTACATCCCAGGGACGTTCCTATGACACCTCCAGTTGCAGTCACGACCTCCAAAGTCCCAACACACAACAGTGGCTGATCTGTTGGAGAAAATGCTCGGGCTGGGACAGTAGAGGTTCGAAGCCTTTATCACCGCCCCTATAATCTCCACTTAACAACTTTACCAGGAGCGAGGAGGAGGTCAAAACCACACCCATCTGCGTGGCATGTGAGAGAACCCTCCTCATGGGAGGTAGAGGGTTGTACAAGAATGATAAGCCACTCCGAAGGCTTATCATCATCAAATGCATGGCCACCCTTTTTCCAGTCCCCTCCTATAACTGTGTTACTAGATGAGAGAGGAGCTGGAAAATGGCTGAGTAACGGAGCACGGGGTTTCTTGTCAACCTTTGAGCACCATGGTTCGAAGAAGGCAAGCCAGTCAAAGGAAGTAGAAATACATGTGAAGATTAGTCCAAGTCAGCATGCGATATAACGATCGTTTTCATACCAAGTTACCTGAATGAAGAAAACTTTGTGCTATCAGTCCAATTACCATGCGCGGCAATTCCATAATGTCTATTAATGTTTGTAAATCGTGGCAATAGTACCACATTCTAAAACTGTTAGTGTTTGATTGTGACTGGAAACAGTTTTTAGGTTTTGTTTCAGAGATTAGTATCAGGTCTAAGTTAGTATAAATGTACTCCCAGTAGAGGGAGATAGGAGGTCGGTTTGGAAACTTTCAAGGGCCGAGGCTCTCCATTGTAATATATTTTTGGTTTTTCATGATATGAATAAAATTGCAGAGGAAGGATAATATTTCATGGCAAATATTCCTACATTGTCTTTTCTTTCAATATGTACCTTCCCTACATGAATGTTTATCCCGTTTTCATTCCAGTTTGTTAGTTTCTTTCATGTCTGAAATAAGTGTATAATAGTTTGGAATTCAAACATGCTATGCTACGTCTATTGTTTCAGACATATACCAAATATTTCTTCTAAAGTCATGCAGAATTCATCCTGTAAATGCTCGGTGTGATGGGTAGTTTCCTCTCATCTACTAATCACCTGATAAATATCTCCTGATTGAAATATGGGTGGCTATCTTGCCCCTCTCTGTAAATTTACACAATTCTTTAAATCTTGCAATATGTTCCATACCCAGACTTTCGAATCCATTACCCAATGGTCCCCCTCTCTGATCGTCCCACCTACACCTTATATCAACATACCTTCCCTATTCAGGAATCTGACCTCCTAACCGTTCTCGATTGAATATCTTTACGTGAGTAAATTTGGTAAGTAAATGAGAGATCCCTCTTTGACTATGCTGGGCCAGAGGTGGAGTCTAAAGAGATTCTTCTATTTCCCGAGAGAGAGCCCTTTCCTCCAACCTATGGGTTCAATCCCGGTGGTGTTTCCGGGGACGAGATTGAAGATCATCCTTGGGAAGAATGACATAGTTTCATATTTGGTTGTTGATGGTGAACAACAATCAGACATCAAGAATATTGTGCACTTTTCACCTGAAGACTCCACTCTTAAGGATTCAGACTTGAGCGACTCTGCTGGTGGTATGCCCCAGAAATCAAATTGTCATAAAGAAATGGTAGATTCTGCTCAGGAAAAGAGCTCGTTGTAAGGCCTGAAAATGCATGGTGAAAGGGTAAGGTACTCGAGTTTCCGTTTCTTCCAAGATGCCTTGTCTTGCCTTGTAAGTTTTTTCTTATCCTTTCCTAAATTTATTAAAACAACCTTCCATGGTTCATTTTGCTCGGAACAGAGCTATGAATATATTCATGTATATCCTTCTTTACGAACCGAAAGCATTGCGTTGTCTTGTATAATTGATTTTGACCAATATCTTTCACCCGAAGCTCATGACATTAAAAGTCACCCCTGTGAACCTCATGGAGCCACAATTGATAACATATCCATTTCACGTTGTTAGAATAATCCGTCGGGATTATTGTAAATAGATAGGAATATGAATATATAGGAATATGAATAGATAGGAAGGTGAAAAGGCTGGTTTTCAACCGCCACATTTAATGTATAAATAATAGCTTTTGGCAAAGTAATAAACAATCAATCGAGAGTTATACCTAACAACTGGTATCAGAGCAGGTTGTCTGCCATAACTCCTGCTGCATTTCTGCGCCCTCCTGGCTGCCAGACTGCCTGCCAGCCTGCCCCTGCGCGCATTCATTATGTGCGTTTATTTTCTTAATGAAGAGCCTAACCCTAAACCTAATTATTGGTATTCTGCATACTCTCTATGAAATTGTTGTGCATGACTTGGTGTGACATTCTCTCCTGAGTCGCGCTCTCTTGATAGGTAAACCCCATCCATTGCTTGTAGACTGCACTGTGACGTTGTGCATTGAAACTATCCTTAGCTCGGCATATTATTTTAAAGTCTGGTAACCTCTCTTCCATATTCATATATCTATAAACTATTTGAAAGTTGTATGCTGCGAGCTGTATGCGAGATTGTATTTATCTCTGCGATCTGTAGCTACCGAGATTGTATTGATCTCTGCGATCTGCTGGGTTTTGTTGTTGTTTTTTTGGTCTGCAAACATTGAGACTCATCCTTATTGATTCCCCTATTTATTAGAGGAAAGACGAGCTGTGAGTTATATAGTATTGCTGTGTTGAAGGCGAGCTGTATATTGAAGGCGAGCTGTATGTTGTGCGCGAGCTGTATGTTGTGAAATTACAGCTGTATGTTATGCGTATTGAAGGCGAGCTGTATGCTGCTCATGACTATACTGAGGCTGCGTGGAGAGGAGATGATGTATTTTTGGATTGCACAAACCCTAGACTGAGCCTGCGTGGAGATATTGCAGCCTGTGCGTGGAGGCTGTGCTGTGTAAAGCGAGCTGCGATCTGCTTGGAGATTTATGCTGGTGACTGCGTGGTATATTATGCTTCAGACTGCGTGGTATATAGACTGCGTGGTATATTACCCTTTTTTTGGAGACTGCGTGGTATATTATGCTGGTGGTGGTGCATGGTATATTACGCATGCAGTGTATATTATGCTGGTGGAGCTGTAAAGACTACATTGGCGACCATAGTGGGAGACTGTCTGCGTGAAGGCCCAGTGAAGACTGTATGCTGGAGAATTGTATGCTGTCTGTGACTGCGATGATATAATACATGCTGTTGATGGTTGATATTTGCTGTTGATGGTTGATATAATACATGCTGTTGATATTTCCATTTTGAGAGCTCTTCATTGT